>JAMXBC010000010.1:65655979-65658479 GCA_024138005.1 Lumnitzera racemosa | reverse complement strand
ATATCTAAGAAATATATTTCTATCTAAAACGTGAACGAAATAAAAAAAATTTGACCCATAACATCTATGTCAGCTTTTCTGTTTGAATGCATTCAAAACAATTTGCTTTCTAGACGATCCCCCTAGAATAGGGAATCGGGCATTCTAACAATATTCTTAGTTACTTCGTTCTCTATTTCTATTTACTAGAATCCTTAGGAAAAGGATTTTATTTCCACCGAGCTAAAAAAATATGTCGATGTTTTTAGTAAACTAAAGACATCTTTTAATAGCTATTTTGCTTCAATCTTTCCGATATACATAGAAATATACCAAAAATGGAAGATTTCGATTTAGTTACGATTAGAAAGAAACTTTTCTATCTTTATCCATGGATCCTTTACTCATACTTATTAAATTGGAAGTATTGATCCAATTCATAAAAAAAATTATGTTTCGCAATTTCATAATCCAATTTTTCAATTTCTAATTGATCCTTGAAAAGAAATCACGAGAATGTATATTCTTCCTCGAATCCTTCATTGAGAGGTAAGGGAGTAAGGCCTTTTAAGAAATAAAGTTTTTGCTCGGACAAATCAAACCGAGGGATCCCTTAACTAGAGAAGCGATCAGTAAAACGAATCACACTTTTACCACTAAACTATACCCGCTCCAGTGCGATTATTGTATATAAATGAACTTTTTGTCGAACAAGCTAATCAGACATAATTAAGATAGGATCAGAAAAATTAAGATAGGATCAGAAAATAATGAGCCAAATTCTGACATTGGCGTGTTTTGTCCGTAGACCCAATCTGATTAGATTAGTAAAAAAGTACTTATATTTATATTTAAACTCATATTTCAAAATTGAAAATAAATGACAAGTTCTTTCTTTTGATGAAGGATTTTTGACAGATATGGATCGAGAAAACTATTTCTGTCATTCATGACATAAAAATCCATTGAACAACAATCTCCAGTTCCATTTTTTTCTTTCAGTATTTTTTCTTTCTTTATTTCCATAAATAGAAAAAATAAAGAATTTCCATAAATAGAAAAAATAAAGAATTCTAATTCGAAAGAATTAGACTAAATAAGAAGATTATATTAGACTAAATAAGAAGATTATATTAGACTAAATAAGAAGATTATATTAAATAATAAGAAACGAGACTTTTATTCTATTTTTATTCTATAATTATGAAATTCAAAAAATTTCTTCTCTCTCAAAAATATGGAAATAGTCCTTCTTTTGTTGTTTCAATAACAAGTATTTTGATTTTGAAAAAAAAAAATCATTTTGTTTATGAGTTCAAACAAAAGATGGCCCGGCTGGGTACTGACCAGGCCAGGCCGTGATTTATGGAAATGAGATTGCTTAGGAAAGTTGTATCTATTTATTTGTATATGTATAAAGAAAATAATATATTAAAGAAGAAAGAAAGGATTTTTTCAATCCTTTATGTAATGTAAAATAATAATTATCCTTTTCCGATTGGGAGAGATGGCTAAGTGGACTAAAGCGTCGGATTGCTAATCCGTTGTACGAGTTTTTCGTACCGAGGGTTCGAATCCCTCTCTTTCCGTTGATGACTTGGTATTTTATTTATCTTTCAAATTTCAAATTTTGGAACCCTTTTTATTTTTATTTAAAGGTGTGCAATAGATAAAAATGTTAATAGATAACAATCCTAAGAACATTGAAAAATGAAGCAAAACAAGTCAAAAAAAAAAAAAGAAAGACCTCTTTTTTTATTCTTCGCGTCCAGGATTACGTCCTGGATCATTAGATAGGAATCCAAAGATGAAGAGAGAAACAAAGAATATCACTACTGTGTAAACAAAGAGTTTGAGAGTAAGCATTACACAATCTCCAAGATCATTTTTTGGAAAAAAAAAGAGAATAGGTTCTCCATTTTTATACCATATATCCTATTTTGATACCAATAAATGAAATGCTTTCTATAAACTAGAAAAATAATTTTCCGAAATTCATTTGTAATTTGTAATAAGAATCGATTCTTTCATTACAAGAAAAATTTTCTTTCATATCACCGTGAGCTCTAATAGGTCTTTCAATAAATGAAAAAGAATTCGAATGAGAAAATGGGATGATTCAGATTTATCTTAGCTATCGTATCGAAGAATTGTTTAGATCGAAGGTTCATACACTTCTCTGACCGTATCCATTCTATTGTTAGAATTTTTTTCTCGGATAAATCATGTCTAGGACCGTATTAAAGATCTCATCGAAAACTTACAGCAGCTTGCCAAACAAATGCTAAGAGAAAAAAGAGAACGGGTATTACTGGCATAACATCTACGATTGGATTCAAAAAAGCGTAGGCCTCAGGTAATTTCGCTAAGAAAAAACTACTCAAATAAATGGGGGAATTAAGACAGATACAGATCAAACTAAAGATATTAAGCATAACAAACATTTTTTTGACTTCGAGATAATTGTATTTTGATTGAGTTATTAATATGTTATTGATAATTGCTATACGGTAAAAATGAC
>JAMXBC010000010.1:65168479-65648479 GCA_024138005.1 Lumnitzera racemosa | reverse complement strand
AAGAACACTTATATGTTTTAAAAGGATGGGAAGAAGATTGTATTGACCCCAATGAGCCCCATAGAAGTTTAAGAGTCACAAGAGAAGATTTCCAGATTGTTGCAAAGGAAGTCCTTAGTGATTTCTCGAGCCTAATTCTCCAAAGATGTTAAGGAAGAATGTGTACTCTTATTGGTCAGGAGACTTCTAGAGTTAAAGAAGGCTGGAGCCTTACTTGCCAAGGTGTAGGCATTGCTTCAAGAGCATGTCAAATTGTTTCCTAATGAGTTTTTGAGAGGTTTACCCCTTGTAAGAGGTATAGAGCATTGCAATGACCTCTAACCTAGAGCTACTTCACTTAATCGACCTGCTTATAGACTTATCTTGAGTAGGCAGTTGAGTTAAAGAAACAAGTTGATGAGTTGATTGAGCGTAGATATGTCTAAGAAACCATGAGCCCTTGTGCCATGCTAGCTATCTTGGTATTGAAGAAGGATGGCTCATGGAGAATGTGTATTGATAATTGAGTTATCAACAAGATCACTATCACATACTGATATCCGATCTCATGATTGGATAATATGCTCGATGAGTTGCATGGTGCACAAACATTTTCAAAGGTTAATATGATTTGTGGTTATGATCGCCTCTAAATAGATCTTCTAAGTTTTAAAATTTCTAAACCTATTTTCTATCCTTAACTCGATTCAATAGGCAAGTGTACCTATCATTTTATAGCTTGGATGAGTATAGGGTCATCTCTATTGGGAACAACTACAAACAATAATAATAACTAATCTTCCTGTTGTCTAGCAAACCAATTTATCAAGTGATTAATTATTGAAAATGTAAATTACTAACTAAACTATACTAATCCACAAATTACAAGAATGATTACTAACAACACACTGAACATGTAGACTTGTTTCACCACTTAGCATGATACTATCAATTTGCTTTTTGTCCTAATACTTGTTATCTGTGGGAAATTACTTATATGTAAGCATTCCTCTCAAAATTACGTACTCTTAATCTTAATTGTGTCTATTGGAATCTCTTTTGAATTAATAGCCAATTAGAATTGCATTAATGTTTTGTTAATTTATTGATTCTCCTAAAGATGCAACAACTTTCCTGATAATATCTCTATTATCAGGAGTAAATTGTTCCAACGAATTAGATTTATTCAATAGAATTGTCTCTCAATATATTTTATTGAAATTTGACCTAAGTCAATGTTAGTTAATGTCGTGCACTATACCATACTTAGATTAGCTGAGTTCAATTCATTAGGAGTCATAACCTTAAGAAACTACTATTCCATGCACTTAATAGTACTAAGTGGATGTAGCCAGTCTTAAAGCACTACTCATACATGATAAAACAATAACATAAACTAACAGGAATCATAATTAAACAGAAATAAAATATAGAATAAGTGAAAAGTGAAACCCCTTTTTATTCTACTATAGAAGTCTCACAAATACATGAACAATGAATTCCCGTTGCCTCTCTCAAGTAATTCTAGAAAAGTATGGTACAACACATAGAAACTATACTAAAAATGGAAAGACAATGGGCACAAAGATAGACAAATAGATGCATTTTAGATTGGTGATGTGATGTTTTTAATGATGTTGATTATGATGACCTGATGTAATAAACCTTTTGTATGAAAATCGAGGTGTATTTATATACTTCTTGTCAAAGGGCTTGAAATATACTACTTTAAGACATCGCCTAGTGTTAAGACTCATTCCATACTTCGGTTCGTGTGAAAAAGTTAAAAAAGAACAATCATGTCTACTCCCATTACACTTGTAACTCGGGGTATGATAGTCTTAGAAAATAGAAATCTTTACCAATCATAGTCGTGATGATGGACCTAAACTACTCGTCAAACATATTCATCTCTTCATACCCGTGATCAAGGGAGTAATTACCCTCCTAATAACCAATACTGGCTGTGACTAATAGGGGGATCACAATAACTCCCTTAATCATGCTCGTGATGGAGGGTATGATTAGTGCTGGACATTCAACTCTTTTCTTATCATGGTCGTGATTAAATGTATCTTGGTTTTCCTTCAAAGTTTTCCTCTTCTCACTGTCCTGATTGCCTTAAATTACATTGTTTTTTGTGTAAACTTCATCTCCTTGCTCTTGAATCATCTAAAATCAATACATTATACAATTAAGTACCAAGAACTTAAGAATTGAACACATTATAAACAATTTATGCCTAAATATGTCTCAAAAGTATAGAGTAATTACTCTTATTAGGCTACCACCAGATCCAAATGAGACTTGGAGATGAGTGGAAAATTGCAATCAAAATAAAGGATGATCTATTTGAATGGACGGTGATGACGTTCCATCTTACAAACGTGCGAGCACTTTTATGTGACTTATGAATCATGTTTTGAGATCCTTGATTGGTAAATGTGCTGTCGTATATTTTGATGATATTTTGGTGTATAATGTCAACCTCATTTCTCTTGTTGCACATTTGAGAGTTGCATTTGATATCCTTCGTGCCGAGCAATTATTCGACAATCTAAAAAAACGATTATTTTGTTAGAGCAAGGTAGTATTCCTCAAATATGCTATCATTGGAGGGGGAATTAGAATTAATGATGAGAAAGTCTGAACTATTCTTGAATGGCAGACATTGATTAATGCTACCAAAGTTAAGGGTTTTCATGGTCTAGACTTGTTCTATTGTAGATTCATTTAGAACTTTAGTACCCTAGCTACCCCATTAACCGAGCTGACAAAAAAAACTCTAAATTTAAATGGTTTAAGAAAGCTTAAAGCAGTTTTGATGAGATCAAGTCCAAGTTGACTTCTGCCCCAATACTTACCTTACTCGACTTTGAGAAAGTCTTTGGATTAGAGTGTAATGCTTTAGGAGTGGGTATTGGTGCTATCCTTATGGAGGAACACCAACTTGTTCCATTTTTCAATAATAGTGTCCTTTGTTCTTTTTGTCTCTATACCTTCCAAGCAATCCAACCTCTGAAATGTGTCAGTAGAAAACTTGAGAGCATATTTACAAACTTTCTTTAGGAGGATTGTAATGCATCAAGATTTAGTCATTGGGCTTCATGGAATAACCTTTATCTCCCCATTGAGGAAGGAGGATTGGGTATTAAATATTTAGGAGATGTTTTGAAAGCCTTTGAAGCAAAACCTTAGTAGAAGTTTTGTATTAGAAACTCCATTTTCACTAATTACATGCAATCTAGCTATGTTAAAGACAAACTTATTGTGGATATTGTTGTGTCCCATGCTTCTTTCCTTCTTTGGAAAAGGTTGTTAAAGGTTTGGGAGTTCATTTAAAAATACATTTTCTTTGGTTTGGGACATGGTGACGTTATTTTCTAGTTTAACCAATGGTTGCCTTAAGGCTCTCTTTACAAAATTACTCCAATGAACTCTCCTCACTATAAAATATATGATCTTTGGATAGGTAATAGATGGGATGTTGATAGGTTAGTTACTTTGCTTCCTGTAGATTTAATGAAAATTGTTTTGGTTATGAATGTGGTATAGGAAGCAAGTGACTTGCTTATTTGAAAGATATCTTCAAACGTTTCCTTCTCTGTCTCTGATGTTATGAATGAATTTAGAAACAAGGTACAAAAGGTTCATTTATATAAATGATTTTGGAATAAATTTCTTTGAAGATATCTTTCTTCATGTAGTAGATGATTTGGGCCTTTATACTAATGATAAGCACTGTGTTTGGGGTCAGACTTTAGCTTCTTAGTATGTTTGTTATTATAAAGATCATGAAACAACTGTTCATATTTTTCTCACTTGTGATTATGCTAGGGATGTTTGGAAGTATATTTCTATGCATTTTGATATCTTTCAGTTTCCATTCATCTCCTCCATCGATGTTATGCTTAAATTTTGGAGAAACAAAGCAAGTAATGTTATTAACCATGTTAGAATGTTTGGTCTTATTACTACCTTTTGGCACCTTTGTGGTGAAAGGAATAATAGGAAACACAGAAGCTGTCAGAGCCCCCCTAATATTCTTGCAAATCACATTATGGAGGATCTTTTAAATCTAGGGTAGGCTAATAAATTGTTAGCCTATCAAATCATGTATGTTGAAGATATTTTTTCTTTTGTTATTAAATCTCCAAAGAAAAAGAAAGTGTGGTCTTTATCTTGGAATTTTCCTAAATAAGGTTATGTTAAACTGAATGTGGATGGTAGTTTAAGTAAAGGTAAAGATGGAGGAGGAGGTATCTGTAGGAAATGTAATGTTACTATGATTTGATTTGGTGCTATGGATTTTCCTCAAACCATGCCACTATTGATACTATTGAATTAATAGCTTTGGTGAAAGGTCTTGAGTTCTGATGACAATTTAATTACATGGAAGTTTTGATCAAAATAGACTCTAAGGTGGTGTCCAAATGGCTTTCAACAAAAATAACCAGGTGGAATATATGGAATGACGTTTCTTGGGAAAAAAACCCTCTTAAAAGATATCATGGGCCATGTTTGTCATGTTTGGAGTGAGAAAAACACTATAGTGGATTGGCTTACTAAAAAGGCAAGAGAGCTTCAATCAAACTTTTTCTACGATAGTAGTTGTAATTTTGATAAGGACTTCAAGAGAATTATCTCACAAGACATGGTAGGTTTTGGAAACTTTAGAATTACAACTGTTTAGCATTTTATCTTTTTTTTTTTTTTGTTATTTGGTCTTGGAGCTAGAAATGTATATAGTTTCATCTTCCTTGTTATTTATATTCTTTAGGTTCAATTGAAAGGAGAGTAGTACTCCCTTGTTTACATTTTTGCAAGGTTAGGTGAGAAGCTTTATCCTCTAAATAGAGCATTGACAATATGGCAATGTTATTTGCTTCTTAAGGAATTTGTTATCTATACTAATAATGAATATCTAAAGTAATTAAGGAGCTGACAGAATTTGTCACAAAGTCAAGTAAGGTAGATTGAGTTTTGATATGCTATGATGGACAGACACTTGATACATTGCGATGGATAGACATACATGATAGTATTGAGGGCTGATCATATCGAAGTTATAGTTTGAAAATAAACGGAAGTTGAAGTTTAGTAGAACTTGCATGTTGACCATTGGATATTACGTACCTTAAACCATGCATAAACTAATTGATTGAACTTGATATGATGCATAAGCTAGCTATAAAGGTTGCTCACCAGAGACCTTGCTAAAGGGATTGATACGAGTTAGATATTGGACTTAGTAACTTATGAGCTTACATAAGAACAATGAAGAATACAAATCAGTACTTCTAATATTGATGATAAGATACTTATGATAGTGTTTAAGTTAGGTATTTATACTCGGATGCTTAAGCAACATTACATAAGGGGATAGCTTCGAGATGCCTCAGACCGGTCGGCTTTGAGTCTGGATGGATTAGAAATAGGTTGGTTGTCATATTGGTCAGATTAGATAAGCTATTTGCTAGGTTAGGGTGGTTTGAAGCCTCAATCTTAAGTAAAGTGGAAGGCATGCAAGAGCTCATGAAGTAGAGCAAGTCAAGTTAGCTTAGTAAGGATGACTTATTTGGGCTTGATCGGAGAGAGATGACTCGAGTGCCTTGTTTTCAACTCCCTTAACTTAGGTATAGATTAGGGGACCTTAGTTTTAATTACTATCACCTCCTTTGGGCTATTTGGGATTTGGGATGAAATCTAAAGAGTTTCCTTGCTGGTCTTCTTTTTCAAGCACATGAAGGCTTAGGTTGGCTATGTTGAGTGCATCGGAGACTTCATACTCTTCTAGTAGCTCTAGTTGATATGCATTATCATTGATCTTTTAGAGTACTCTGAATAATCTTTCAGCTTAGGTAGGCAACTTGCTTTTCCTTTTACTTGAGAACCTATTCTTATCTAAGTGTAACCACACGAGGTCATGATAAGTGTGTACTTATTACACTTTTTTTTATATCAAATTCTACAAATTTTATGTGCTTTATAGCACTTTCATTGATTAATTATCATAAAATTAATAAATTGCACACAAGATAGGTCAATACAATAAAATGTTGAAAAATGATTAAAAAGCAGACTTAAATGCCTTATATTATGTTTACATGCTTTTATTCCATTAACATATCAATTTTAATATGTCTTTATCCTCGTGATAGCAAAATTATGTGAAATCGAAAAATATATCCATAATCCATTACAAGAATAAAGATGCTCGAGAGGCTGATATGTGGACCGTGCTCATAAGTTCAAACTCAAGCCGAATACATGTTGGCTTAAGTGAATTTTACTTTCCCAATTACGTTTCATGGGGAAGTGCTTGAGTGCAAATTTATTTTGCAATAGTAAATAATCATCAGCAATTCACGTCCAGAGAAAAATTTTTCCATTTTTCGATTTCATCTATGAGGAAGAATTATTTTTACATTTTATCTATGACAAGGACAACATGCTACATGATAATCACGTGGGACATACTTAGAAGCAAAAGCCATTGTTATTTTCCCATGCTCAAATACGGCCAGAGAAAAATTTATATTGCAATTTCAACTCCTATTTCCAGCTGATACGTGGGAGTCATCAGATTGGTTCGTTCTTCAATTGCGTTGGTGCCCCAAATCAACGTCTGGAAAGAAGGCTTATCTATATTGGCTCCTCTTTTTATTTGCGAGAACAGACGCTAGTAGACAATTCTTCTCCCCTTTCGTTTTTCACGCAGCCGCAAAGGACCTTCGGATCTCTTCATTTTCGTTTTTTAAATTTTTTTCCTTTTTGTTTCTTTTTATTTGTTATTATATTGACTAGTTTAGGTCTTATGGAGCCCAAGGTACAAATGAAGTATGAGCTTCGTGAATTTCTTGAAAATTTTATTGGAATTTATTGGTGACTTCTAAAACCCTCTGATGTTAATGTTTATCTTGTCAAAGCATTTATTGATATCCATTTGTGTTTTTTTATTATCATTTTATTGCTGCTATTCATGTATTTTGTTTATATCATGTGTAGTTAAGTAGAATATCATAGGTTTGTGATAATGTAAAAGTTATATTTGTTGAAATGTTGTAGTTTTGATATGGGTTTGTGTGTTTATTTGGGATTTTGGTAATTTGATGCACTAGTGTAAACTTGTTGAGGTGCTAGAAAATGATTTTCTTATTGGGTTTTTGTGATTATGAGACTAAGAGTAGATTAATCGTAAGAAATCCCTTGAAAGTTGAAAAAGTATTTTCATAATTAAGAGATCAAGAGGAGATTAGTTGTATAGATTCCTACCTAAGTCAACAAGTTAGTAGAGTATTGATGAACGGGTTTTTGCAACTATGAGACCAAGAGAAAATTAGGAGTAGAGATCCTATTGAATTCACACTACTTTATGCGGTTTTAGTGAACTAGAATAATTTATAGAATAGAGAGGAGATTGACCCCTTAGTTTCAAGAACTAGAGCACTTAATTTATGACAAGAATTAAGTATTTAGTTGATCATGTAAGAAAACGAGACAAAGAGGAGATTTATTATTACATAGTTGAGTGAGATGCCCTACTTGGGATTGAGCTTAAGTGAATTCCATAAAAACCCAATTAAAAACCATGCCAGATATCTTAACGACATAACCTTACAGTTGCATTGGAACTATGTCATAAGCCCATGTCTTTAGTGTTTGTGTTAGTTGTTACTTTTTGCTTCTGTATTTACTTTCAATTGCAACTTATCATTCTCTACTCAACTCTCCTATTTTAGAGTAGTAGGTTATAGTCTAATACTTAGATGAGCCCTTTTCTTTGAGGAAATGATTTGGTGAATATCCACCAGTTTTATTATTGCATACGATTTGGCACACTCATTGGTTATCACGAAATGTATTTAAAGAATCTTCATTTTCAAAAATTCACTATTTTTTTTTTCTAGTGATTCATGTTGTCATTGTTAGGTTGCTAGGCTAGAGTTGCTTTTCCCTTCTCCCTTGACTTCTTTCTTCTAACATCTCGATAGATCGAACTAAGTGCTTGGTTTTACTGTAGTAGATCTTCTATAAAGCTTGGGCTTAACTTTTAGCATTAGTGTCTTCTTGGTTGTGCTTGGGTAATGGTACTTTGAATATATAGACAACTTTAATGGTGTCTTGCCCATGGTGCTTTGAATAGATCGATTGCATGTGAATTCCACTATTGGTAAGCATATATTTCAATCTACTAAGTTCCTTCCTATCATATCTTGGAATAGAGAAGATAAGGTACGATTGATGACCTCTATCTGTCTGCTTATTTGGGATTGGCATGACGTAGCAAACACAAGCTTTGTCCTAAGTTTGTGCCATAGGGTTCCCATAAGTGATTTAGGAACATAAGTTTATGGTTTATGTTGTATGGAACTTCATATAGTTGATGCTCTCTTATAAGAGAAGTGAAGAAATAGCTGAAGCACTGTTAGTCTTGTTGCAAAACATGAAATATGCCATCTTTTTGAATCTGTCCATAATGACAATAACTAAATATTTCTTATAGGTTGTTTAAGGTAATCCAAGGAAAAAATCGATGGTTAGCACCCTCCAATGTCAGGTTATGATAAGTAAGGGCATACTTCTTCCTTGCTTGGCTTTATTATTTATTTGCCCTCTTTTAAGTTTCACATTGCCCAATAGCTTGATGTCCCTTGGCATCTTAGGCCAAAAGAATCTTGCCCTCAATAGCTCATATTTTCTCTTTTCACCAAAATGACTTGAGAATTCTCTATGTGAGCTTCATTCACCAGTAGTTCTCTCAGAATAGATATTCGTCCTTAGCAAAGTAGTTGTCAACAACTCTCCCTTCAACATAGGTCGCATTGATTGGACTAAAGTAGGGATCTTAAGCATATTGTTTCTTGATGCTCACAAAACATAACAATCTAGTTTGCAAGTTAGATAATAGTGTGTCTTAGGGATAGTTGTTTGCAACATCATTGGCCTTTTTATGCTTATATTTGATGAGTAAAGAGAACCCTTACAGAAACTCAGCACATTTTAATTGTTGCACAAATAACTCTGGCTAACTTCTTAAGTTTTGTAGAGATTTAAGATTGGTGTATATGACAAAGTTCATGGCAATAAATAATCTTGTCATACATTCAAAGCTCGAATCAAGGTATACAATTCCTTATCTTACATAGAATAGTTTAGTGTGGTTTCACTTAGCTTTTTACTGTAATGTGCTATAAGTTGGACTTCTTGCATAAGGGAAATGCCTATATTGATGCTTGAAGCATTCACATTTCGGGTTGAAGACTTTATTAAAGTTAGCTAGAGCTAGAATACGGGTAGAAGTTAATCTCTTCTCTACCTTAGCAAAGCTCTTCTACTCTTTATCTTCCTATTGGAATTCTACATTCTTTTTGTCAACTTAGTAAGTGGAGCTACAATTAATGATACTAAAATTTTGAATGAATCTCCTATAAATGGCTAAGCCATGAAAGCTCATTACATCAAAGCAATTAGTTAGTGTTGGCTAGTCCATTATTGCTTAAACTTTCTCCTCATCTTCTAGGATGCCTCCTTTACTAACTACATACCTAAGGAAGATGACGTCTTCCTACTGGAAACAACAAATCTTTAGGTTGCCAAACAGTTTCTTAGCTCGAAGGTAAGTTAGGATTGTAAACTAAGATGTCATCAAAGCATACTACAATAAAGTTCCCAATTAGATCTCTTAACATGTGATTTATCAACTTCATGAAAGTGCTCGGTGCATTGAAAAGGCTAAGGGGCATGACCAGCCACTCATATAAGTCATGCCTTGTCTTGAAGGTAGACTTCTACTTATCCCTTAGTTCATCTTGATCTCGTGATAACTACACTTGAGGTTGATCGTGGAGGATATCCAAGTCGTCTGCAATTTGTCTAACACGTCATTAAGCCTCAAGATGGGATATGATGGGACGTAAGAGTATTATCGGTTTTGTAGTATAGGAGATTTGAATTTGAGTTTGAGTGTTGATTCTTCATGGACTAATGATGAATTCCTAGTACTTCCTCTTATTTTTCCATTATCTGACCTAACAATTAAGTACTAAATATTAAATTGTCAAATCTAAATTAAACTAATCTTATCTAATGTGAAGGAATGATAAAAGAACTACTAAAACACGAAAATAAAAGAGAACACAAATAAAGTTATTAAGATTGCATGAACTTATATTAAATTTCCTCCTCAAATCTATCATACATTCAATCTCATCTTTACTATTGAACTATGAGAGTTCTTAAATTGAATTAATTGGACTCGCATCAACAAATTAACTCTTAACCTCAATTCTACTATACTCGAATTGCATTCGTAGTAGAATATATCAAGATCCCATTAAGTCCTTGAACAATATTAAGTCGTCCTAATTTGGAGAAATCAAATAGCTAAACCTCCATCTATTCAATTACTTTAGTCCATTCACAATTGAATCTTGTGCATTTTAAGGTGAACTCTAATATTGAATTAATAATATAAACTTATTAATTCAACACATCAAAGTGCAATGTAATTAGACCTCAATAGTAAGAAATCATAGATTGAATTAAAACAAAAGGAATAGTTCTAAGGTAGATTCGAGGATTCAATATTTAGATACTAAGAAGAAATAAATTAGCACATTGCAAAATATTTAAAAAGAAACGTGAAAATAAAGTAGAGAGAGGGTTAAGAGACTAGCCTCTTTCTTAAGAATTAATTGTTTAGCTAATTTACAAAACTTTTATCCTATTTATAATACAAGAAATCTTGAGAATATATCTTCTAATGTATTTTTAACATATCTCTTCAGTATTTCTTGAAATATTTTCCTATGCATCTTTTTATTTCACTTTCCATAATTGGCTTATAGAATAAAAGATACGTGGAAGCATGGCATACATGTTGCTAATACAACAAGATCAACAGGCAACTTCATGGTTGATGATTCCTAGGTATGAACCTCTCATTATTAATTTCTTTTTATTTTAGACCATTATATCTATCCATAATTGATATTCTTAGTTGTGGTTTTCTTTCGACTTCAAAACTAGTGAAAACAATCTTCAAATCATCCAAAATTGGATCGAGTCCATCAAAATCATTAAAGAAAGTTTGGAATTAAAATTTAAATAAATGAAGTAACAATATGACTAAAAATATATATAAAAAGACTATCAAGATAACCCATAAAAATATGTGAAATTTATCGTTTATCAAATTTACCTACTCTTAAGTTTTTACTTGTTTTCAAGCAAAATAAATAAAAACTATAGAAAACTCTCAAGGACAAAAATCAGTGAAAGCTCTAAATCATAAAATAAATATGAATATTGCACATAGTCTATTCAATTACAAGAGCACATACTCTTCTATTAAAAAAAAAAACTTTTTGTCATTAAATTCAAAGCTCTAGCAAATTTTATTCTATAGAATTACACTTAATCATATTCACTTGTCGTTAAAACATAACTACAAAAATACATGTATTGGCTACTAGAATCCAAAAATTAATTTATGTAAATTGGAATTAAACCATATTATTTCAACAAAGATTAAACAAAAATTCAGAATTGAAATAAACTTAATCAAGAAAGAGTTATCCACATTTTATAAATTAAAAGGTATACACTCCGCTTTTTCATATCTTTAAGTAGAATAATTAAAAACAAATACATATTACATCAACTAATCGCTCAATTGTTTCCTCATTATTTATTTTCATTGGAGTATTTTTTTTTTTTAATAGTTAAGCTGGAGTAGTTTTGCTTGGTTTGTAAGTCCCAAACTAGATGCTCTTAGGCTATTAGGTATTAAAACTTCCCTTCAAACCATCCACTTTCTCTATTCAATTTTTGTATTTTCACTTTTATGCGAATTTGGCCTTCACATGAACTTTTCTCTTGAACCTTCTTTCAGCCGATAATCTTGAGCTTGTCACATAAGATGATAAGCATTATTCTACATGATAGAGGCACGTTGTAGGCTTACTTACTCAAGTCAATGAGGCCCAAACCTAAACTCTTTAATATTTTAGCACATTCATTCACTTTTGCTTTCTTTAGGCTCAACCTTAAACCCTTTTTGTTTCAATTTATTTTATTTATTTACCATCCTACTACTTTGATTTTTCAAGAAACTTTTAAGAGATAGGCATATTTTGTTCAATTATTAGAAATTATAGGGACCCTAAGGTTTCTAAGAAGTGAGTATATACTAAAGTAATATATAGATAACTAATTCCCAATCAGTAATGTTCACTCCAATTTCAAGTCTAAATCTTACCTTAAATGACATGAAGCTTTGCACTTTACATAGATTTTATTACTCAATTCTAGTATTGTGTAAAAAGGTCCTCATAATCAAGTGAAAATTCGTGCAAAATTAAAAAAATTATTATAGAAAGTTACTTCCATAATTAGATAAAAAATAATGGTGAATAAATGTGCAATATCAAAATAAATTGATTCTATACTTTTTAATGTATAAAACATAATAATAAAAACAGCAAATTAATAGGGAGAAGTAAAAGAAAAAGATAAAGAAATTGAAATTTCCTTGATTTAAGCTTTAGCACTAAATCTTTTCAAATTGGCATGCTAGATTCCTTCTTTTAAACTGAATTTATATAAGCCTTGCAAAATAAAAGAAAACCAAAGAAACGAAGAAAAATAAAATCAATAAAAATAAAACAAAGAACCTGAAACTAAAACTACTTTACTTGCAAACAAGAAAAGTTCATTAAAAAACAACATAAAATCAACATGACTAATTCTTTGTTAACTATAAAATATATCAAAAACAAAGAAAAGCGCAAAAGTTAGCAAACGAGAAGTCCTTTAAAAGTGCATCTTACTAAGTCGCTTTCTATCTCTTGGTATGTTTCCTAAAAATATAGGAAAACACAAGCTCATAACCTATGGGCATTTCCTATTCACACTTAATTTATAACATAGAACAAGACAATGCACGTCTGTAAAGAGTTAATCTAAAACTTAAAACATAGCATTAGATGGATCAAAATTAGAAATTAATCAATTTGAATTAGGACAATATCAAAATATAATCATTTAGTCTTTAATTTTTGTAGTCTTAATGTCAAAACAACAAGAGCCCAATCAATTAGTTAATTATTAAATTAGTAGTTAGTAAATTAATAGATAAGTGATTAGTAAATTAGTAAGCTCATACTGTAGAAAGACATGAAAAGTACTCAAAAGTGAAAGAATTCATGAAAAATTTTCAAGATAATGAAAACTCACAAATAAATGCTATGTTAAGTTTCCTGCATCATTAACAATGTCTAAGAAAAAACTAACTACTTGTGTATATGGATGAAAATAAAATATCAAAACAAAGAGAGCACATCTACATTATGCCAAAAGCTAAATCTATTTTCTCAATTGTAAAGCCTAAATGAAAAGAGAGTAAAATAACAATAAAGCACACTTACTTGGAAGAATAAATATGAGAAAGAGAAGAGAGAAAGTGTAGGAAAACATACCTGATCCTTCAAAAATGAAAACAATTCAAAGCCTAAAAGCCTAGTTCACGTAAGGAGGATTACAAGCATGCTCTTTACCTATGCTTCTCTTAACTAATCTTTTTACTTAGTGTCTAGTGAAGATCATGCCCTAGATTATGGACATGATTCCTAACCGTGTTTTTTTTTTATTACCTTTCACATAGAAAAATCCTTATAAAACCTCCCATGTACCCTACAAAAACTTGTTCACACCCTTAAACAATACATGGGAGAAGTTAACTTAAGTTGCTAAATAAGAAAAAAAGTAATGTAGGTAGAGTCAATATTTTTCTTTCTAGATGAAAAGAAAGAAAACCTAAAAGCCTAAACAAAATAAGAGATATGATCCTTCCCTTACTTTAAGTTTTCCCTAATCCCATAGATTTGGAATATGTTTCTTACTATTTGGCAATTCTAGGGGTCTTTCTAGCATTAAATTCCCAATTTTGGCCACCCATCTTTTCCATAAATTTTAGAAATCCTTTCATTACTCTTAGACATATCTTACAAAGGAACATAATGATAGTAGAAACGATTTTAACAATAAAGAGTAAAGAAGGAATAAACAAGTAAAGAATAATAGTTAGAACAATAAGTCTAAGGGTTTTCTTAATATTCAAAATTCTTAGTCTCCAGCAATGTGCCAAAAACTTGATGAGAGAAAAGTGCACCTATCAGTTTTATAGTATAATAGATTTGAATTTGAATATCAATCTCTTAGCGACTAATTATTAATTACTAATACTTCCTCTTATTTTCCCATTATCTAACTTAACAATTAAGTGCTAAATATTAAATTATTAAGTCTAAATTAAACTAATCATATCTAATTTAAAGGAATAATAAAAGAACTACTAAAACATGAAAATAAAATAGAGCATAAATAAAATTGTTGACAATGCATGAACTTTAGTATTTAAATATTGAATTTTCTCCTTGAATCTATGATACATCCAATCTCATCCTTGCGAGTGGATGATGAGAATTCCTAAATTGAGTGAACTAGACTCTCATCAACATATTAACTCCTAACCTCAATTATACTCTAACCGAATATATCAAGATCGTATTAAGTCTTTGAATGATATCGGTAGGTTTCCCTAATTCGGAGAAATCAAATAACCAAACCCCAATCCATTTAATTACTTCTAATTACATCAGTCTATTCACAATAAGATCTCTCGAACTCTTAGGTAAACTCTAACATTGAATTTATAATTCGGACCTATTAATTCAATACATCAAAGGACAATGTAATTAGACCTCAATAATAAGAAATCATAGATTGAATTAAACAAAAGAAATAATTCTACATAAATTTTAGGATTTGATATTCAAATGCTAAAAAGAAATAAATTAACATGGTGCAAAGAAATTAAAAAGAAGTATGGAAATAAAATAGAGACATGGTTAACAGACTACCTTCTTTACTAGGAATTAATTGTGTGTCTAATTACAATGCTTATATCCTTTTCAAAATATAAGGAATTTTGAAACTATATCTTCTAAGTTTACTTAAGCATATTTCTTCAATATTTCTTGAAATATATCCTTATACATCTTTTTATTTCACTTTCCAAATTTGGCTCTTAGAATTAAAGATACATGAATGCATGGCATTGCATGTTTTGCAAGATTAGCAGGCAAGTCCGTAGTTGATTATTCCTAGGTTTAAATCTTTCAGTAGCTAATTTCTTTTTATTTTAGCCATAATCTTGATCCATAATTTATACTCTTAGGTATGACTTTCTTCTAGGCTTTAAATTGGTGAAACCAATTTTCAAATTATCCAAAATTTAATCAAGTGAATCAAATTCATTAAATAAAGCTTGAAATTAAAATATAAATAACTTAAGTAACAAAATTACTAAAAATACCTAAGAAGCATATAAAAGCACTATCAAGATAACCAATAAAAACATGTGAAATTTAACATTTATCTAGATACCTATACTTAATGGCAATATTGTTGACAGCTTGCTTGTCCACATATCTTCCAACTTCCATCCATCTTGGGTACCAACAAATAGAGGTGTGCAAGTAGGTTAAATGGGCCAACACAACTTGGCTAAAAATAGTTTGGTTGTCACCTACTTTTGAAATGGCTTATATATGCTGGCTTACGGGCTAAAGGCATAAGTAGGTTAAATGAGCTAACTAAGATCCACCCACTTCGGCCCATGAATTAAACAAGCTAGGTTCATTTAAACGAGTTGGCTTGTAAGCCAAAGCCCATTTGTACATCTTTACTAATAAAGTAGGTATGGTACATGGGTTCAAGGATTCTTAGAAAATGCCCCTTTCTACAAGCTCATTCAATTGAATCTAGAGCTTGATTGTATACTCAAGGTTCATTTGGTAGGCTGGTTTGCTTAGCAGCGAAGCCTTGGATTGTAGGTCAATGAAATGTTTAATTCCTCTAAAAAGAGGTAAACTCTTAGGTAACTCCTTGGGAAAAACGTCATAACCTGAAGGGCGATGTGGTTGTGGTAAGTCGCTGTATACCATACAAAAGACTATAGATTGATTTTCCTTCCAATCGGTAACCTTTTATATGATATACATGGCTACTACACAACTAGTTGTCCAAGAGTTATATATGTAAAGATAATATCACAACATATATGATAACGTAAGATTTCATGTAGTAATCTTACTAGGTGAGTAATAAAGAACCATAAGTCTCAAAATACTAGTAAACAAGCTACAATGTGAATCTATAGTAATGAAGTAAGTTATCCTACATGGCTACTGAATATTATACTACAAAATATCATAGAAGTTCTAACTAAGAGTTCTATAATATATATATTCACTCAATTCTCTTCTTCTACACACACGTTTCCCAAAATATCTTAAACTGACCTCAAGCATGCCTTGACAAGGCACGGTAAATAGGTCCTCCTACATCAAAAGGCTATAAGGGTGTAAATTATAAAACTTAGTGAGTTATCCCTTAACCATACAAACAAGCAAGTTATTCAATGATTAATTTGAAACATATGAATGCATGATCAATCAGAATGCCATACAAATACATAAAGTTGACTAGGTATTATATGCAACTCAGATTTAATGCCCTTTAAAGTTAAGATTGGAGAATATATGGCACCAGTTAGATTTAGGTATCATACCTGAACTTATATAACTGCGAAACTCCACGTTTTGTATTCAAGAAAAAAAAAAGTCTATTTAGTTTTAATTTTAAAACTAAGTTTTGGGTAAGATTGTGAGTGGGCCATTATAGTTTACACTTACTCCTAAATCGAGGCCTCTAGACTTAACCTTTAGTTAAATGATTGGTGCTTCTAATGCCTAGTAATCTTATGGGCTAAGGTAAAGTCATGTTCTATGTGTATACTATACTAAACACTTTAATTTCAATATATAAATATCAACCCCTACATGGTCTTTAACTACCTTCGTATGATGTAAAGGCCAGAATATCTATAAGGTGATGCATGCTTATACATGATTCAATTTAATTTAATAAGGTTAAGTATATTTATGTGTAGTTATTAAGTGACCAACCAATATTATAGATAATAAAATTCTCTATAGATATTTATAATGTAGTAAATGGTTCACTATCATAATTTTAAGGGATAAGGAAAGAAAAAGGCTCTCATCGTCTTTTTCTTGAATCTAATGCCTTAGAAACCTAAGGGTTTTAACAAAAACCCGTACTAAAAAAAAGTCATATTCACTTTCACACTAGAAACAAACATAGTCACATGCATATCCAAACCTCACACATCAATTAATTTATCGATAATATTTAAATTTCACTATCTATAAGTAAAAACAAGTATGAAATCATCAAGAGTACTTACTCGGCCATAGTAAAGCTCAAGGATGTTAATAGTCAGTAAGGAGATCAGTATCCTCATCAAGATCACCTGATAATTAGGAAATATGAAAGATAATAACTCTAGTTAGGATAATTGTTTTATGTAAGTATTTATCTAAGCATCTACTTAAGTCTTCTATTTATCTTACATAATTTCCCAGTTTGAGCATTTTCTTCAATTGTGTCTAGCTTTTTTGTCTTAACTTTAATTTTTATTAACTTATAGTTGATATTTATCATTTTTAAGTTTGTTTTAGATGTAACAAAGTTTGTTTTAGATGTTAGAACTTGGATTTTTCATTATGTGCCTAAAATATTGTCAATTTATTTATTTTCAACCTAAATATTTTTAATTATTATTTTGAGCTTTTTGTTATTGATTTTATGGTTTAATTAATTTCTAAATTTGTATACTTTTTAAATATCTTTATTTTTATGTCCATCTTGTAATAATTTTACTATTTTTACTATTCTAAGCTTAAATCAATAATTGTATTACTATTTGTTATATTTATAATCTTCTAATTTATTAATTATAATTATTATCCTATATTTTATGAATTACTGCTTAAATTGGAAATTTTAAGAGAAGCGATGTGGTAGCTTTTGATTGTTTTAAAATATAATTTTCTTATTCTGTCCAATTTTTGTATTCTCACCAATTTATAATGTTAATATATACATCTATTATATTCTAGAATAGTTAAATATTAGAAAAATCATTTCCATCTCTCTTATGATGTTCATGTCCAACATATGTACATATATGAATATATTATACTCTTTAATCTATTTGTAAGAGAATTAGGTATTAATATACATATATATGTAAATATTTATATTATACTTTATGTATTTTCATTTAAATCTTGACAAGATAGAGTAATATACATACATACATACATACATACATACATACATACATACATACATATAGGTACATTTAAATATACATGTATTCATACCATTTCTATTCTTTTACACATATATATGATAAAGTAATTATACTTAATTTTATATGTATGCACATGTAATATATATATGTATATGTATATATATATAACTGACTGAATACAACATATATATACATAGAGTTAAATATATTCAAGTATATATGTATACAAATACATAAACATGAAGAAAACAAATTGTACATTTAATCAATTACTTGTACATAAAATTCTATTATAAAAGATAAATAAAATTACATCTAACTCCTATTACATGTAATACTAACAAGTACATACTAATATAATAGAATTATATAAAGATTTATATTACATAAGAAAAACAAAACTAGTATATCATAAAGTGCTATGTGATTACTCTTGATCTTGAGAAATTGTAGGATAAAATGCTCTCTTTCTTCTCCTTGAAATTAGTAAAATGATGATATAAGGATGGGGTAATATTATATAAAGTGAACGGTTAATTTAATATGTGAAGAGAAGAAAATAAAAAAGGAAATGGAGAATGGTGGGAAGAGTAGCTGTTGTGTCTCGAAATCACAGAGTCGCAACAGCCTTGCCGTGTAAACCATCTTATGATAGTAACTAGTCTCTTAGTACTTATCATAGACATGATCTACATAAGGCGTCAACGACTCCTCACTTTGAAGTAAACAATTCAATTAAGAGTTTAGCTAAAGTTACAGTAATTATCAAGTACTTTAGGTCAACATATATAATTACATATACATTCTATAGAACTTCCCAAGAAATTCTATATCAATGTAAACTAATTTACATATCAACTATCAGTCTTTCAGTTTTAAGCTATTAAGGAGACTTTAGATATACATTAACCACTAGGTGAATTGATCCTTATATCCCAGGCTTCAAAAGAATTAACCTCTGGATTGTTGTAGGGCAGCATATTAGTTGGAGTATTCAGAAATTAGGACCTACAAAACGAACTATGCAAGTATGAGCAACTACAGCTCAGTAAGTTGAATTGGAGACTCATGAATGTATGCAAACACAAATAAGATTACCAAGCAATTATTTTCATGCAATGCAACAAGTTGTGAAATAAGAAAAATTTCACCCGCTCTAATCCGGGTTGAGGAGTTTTCATGTTATGCAACAATTCATAACTAAACCCAGGTTTTTCCAATGGAGACACTGCTCCTCCTAAGACTATCCTTCGAACCAATGCCCTTATCCTCACTGCAACCTTCTTTCTTATCACTTAGTTCGGCTAAGGATAAGGAAAAGATCAATTTGCTATCCAACGCTACCTTTTTCGAAGGTATTAGTGTTTGGTTGGAGAATCCTAATGATTCCCTAAAGGGTTGCAATACATGGCAATCTAGGGCATTAGAGTTGATTAAGATTAAGTTCCATTTAAGGTGTTCAAACAATTTCACACCAATCCAGTCATTATACACAATCAATTACAATACAAATTTCAATATGGATTCAGATACTCAAACACATGCATAAACTACTTACAATCACAATCATACATAATCCTAAGTCTCCGAGTACCTTAACATAGTACTCTAATATGGTAAAGAAATAACCTAACTTACTTGGAAGTCTTGAACGCCTAATCACTTAATTGCAGGTTGGTTCGTCTCCGGGTATCTTATAATACAAATACGTCTTTTTAGTACTTATACTTTGATGATACATATTCTAAGTTATAATTTAACTCACTTTTCCACGAATACCTATTATTTACTAATGATTTACTTTACCTTAGTTTGGGGTTCGGTTTTTAAATTAGATTCTAGTTTTGATTCTACATTATCTTTGACTACAAGGAATCCTAAATACGCTCAAATCTTAATGTGAAATTAATCACATTAAGCTCAAGTATTCCAATATCACATTGAGTCTTAATTTAGTGTTTTAACTTATTCAGTACACTCTAATCCTAATTAGGGTATTGAATTTACTCCCGATATGAGGAAATTTTATATTTTTTATCTAATTACCTAAAATTAATTTTTTTTCAGATTTATCATGTACTGATTTTATTATTATATTATCTAAATAAACCTAATTTTTTCATATTTATTAAAATTTCAAGTCCACATATTCCTAATTTCCTATAATTACCACATAATTCCTATATTAATTACACTTAACACTCTAAAGACTAGGATTAGGTTTCCACATCAGAGATTAACGTCCTTAAACATATAATTACCTTCTAAATCAGTAATTAATCACTTAATCACCTAATTAATCCAAAATTATCCTTTTTTTCATCATTTTAAGGCTAAAAAATTTCTTAAAAATGTCAAAAATTAATTTTAAAAAAATGGCTTCATAGCACTATTTTATATCACTTAAGCATTCTACAGAAAAAATTTGAGCTCCAAACTACATTTCTAAGCCTATTTATTTTTAGTTCTATTCATGCTCGGTTTTGCCTAATTTCTACCGATGTGATTAAACTTAATCGCTATTTTTCTCTAAATCTACATACAACAAAACCTTGTAATAATAAATTTCATAATTTTTTGGGCAAAATAAATAATTTTAAGAAATTTTACAAAATTGAAGAAGATGTGAAACTTACCTGGTTCGATGGCTTTTTAGCCTCTAACACCGGTTCAGGTGTGTCGGTCGGTCTAGGTAGTGGGTTTGGAGTGGGGTGGTAATGATAGTTCGGTTCCAAACGGTGGTGATATGTGGGTTCCGTTCATAAGCCCCTACTATACAGATTTGTAAAAGAATTTTCTAAACCCTAATTTTCCCTCTTGTTTTAGACTCTTCCCAATTTTTCTAAGCTTCTAACTATCCAAATGAGTTCTGTAATTTTTCTTGCTATTTATAGAGCCTTGTAGGAATTATTATGCATTAATTAGATAAGGCAATGCTCAAATCTCTTCCAATTTGCCTTTTGTGTTGCTTGTTTTTTATTGGTCAATTTTTTTTCTTTAGTTCCTGACTTGCCACAACTAAATCTAGGTCATTCCCTATTCCTTTGATTTTTTTTTCTAATTTTTCCTTAATTATTTTATAATTTTCTTTAATTATTTAATAAGTTTTTAGTTAATTTCAGGCAATTTACGTAATTTTGCGTATTTTTATCTACATATAAATATATGTAGGATATAAGTAAACATTCATAATTATTATTTAGGTTATTCTATGATTTTTAGTATACATATAATCTATCTCTAGTAATTTATTAGTTATTAGATTGCACTTTTCTCCTTTTTGATAATTAACAAGTGATATACTTAATATTTGAAAATTTTATAGTCTTTTATTTTATTACTTATTTTCTTAAATTCAAGTTTACAGGGTCATTTTTACTAATATTTCTAATTATAGTTTATAATTTAGGTTTGATCGGATCCTTTAATCGATTGTCCTAAACTTTGTCTATTAAGTTCGATTTTATTGTTACTTAGCTTATCTTTAGGACTTACAGTAGTACTGGTTCAAAGTGGAAGAGAAAGGGTTGGTTTTTGTGTTTTCAATTTGAAAAAGAAGAAGGAAAAATATAGTAAACTCTAGTAGCATACATGGTAGGCGAGAAAGGAAAAGAGAAAAGAGGGGAAAAAGAAAAGAAAGAAAAGTAGACAACGCAAAAGATTAATGTAAAAGTCAGCTTTATATTATCTTGTTAATTTAGTTCAATTTAATCACATGTGATGAATAAAAAGAATACACTTGGCAGTCATGATTTAGAAAGGGAAAAAGGAGAAAAGAAAATAAAAAGAAAAAGAGTAAAGAAGAAAGAAAGAAAGAAAAAGTAAAATTAAAAAGTTATTATTTTGGCCTTTCTAAAAGTAATTCTCATTTTTATGTAAGGTTTAGGATAAAAGATGATATAATTATGGAAAAACATAGGGTGTAAAATTAATATATGCTACATAATATATGAGCATAAAATATATAGTAAAATTAAATTAGAATAAATAAATTAATATAAAATTAACACACATACATACATACACACACACACACACATACATATATATATATATATATATATGGAATCACAAATGGTCATAAGATAATGATTGTAACCTTGTTAATTTATTTAATTCGTTTGTTACCTTTTATGTTTGTTAGTATTTAGGAATTATCTATATTTATTCGTTAGCAATTTTATGTGATTGTACATATTGATTGATAATTGTACCTAATTAGGACTTTATCACTATTAGGGTAAATTTATGTGTTTTATAAACTTAAATTTTTAGTTTTAGGGTTCTTATCAAGTTTGGATTTCATATCATATATTTATGCATACATAGTGTTTAGGGTTTTTTTATACATGATTAAGGTTTTGATTTAAATATTAGGATTTTTCTCATTCGTAGTAAATTCGAATTTATAATTTAGTTAAGTTCTTAGTTTGTCTAGCCTTATTGACTCATGAAAATATTTAGGGCAATCGGATCCAAATTAGGGTTTAGATTAAAAATTTACAAGGTTACAGAAAAGGTCTTTAAACTAGTCAATTAACTTTTGGATGTCCTTGAGTAGCTTACCCTACTCCATTAATTCCAATAATCTTCAAACAAGCAAAAAAGTCCTCAATTTCTTCTCCAATGTAGACTGGTTCATCATAAGTCTTCTTTGATCCTCTACTCATCTTAGTCAACTTGTTGCTAATATCGCTTAGAGTTATTGGGTTAAAGATAATCATTTTCCCATCTTTTTTAGATGCACATGAATTTTAGATTCCATCATATATGAACCTCTTGTTAGACTGCTAAGGTTTGCCCAAAATGTGAAGTACATATTGGCAATAAAAAAAAAAAAAAGAAAAAGGAATTTTCACCTTGATAAGCCCTAATAGACATTGGTAACAATACTTGGTGTGAAACATAATGTATACCCTTCTCATTTAACCGGTGCTATTTGTATGCCTTAGGGTTGTAGGATGGTTGACAACTTCAACCTTTGCACCAAACTAGTAGATGTAATGTTGGTACAATAATGACAATTTGTTATCAAAGTACATCTTTGAGCTCTAGTGTTGCAAGGATAAATACCATCCTTAGACAAGTGCACCTAGTTAAGCAATATTATAACATGTAATTATGTTCAAGTTGTCGATCCCTCAAGAAACCATAAACTTAAGTAAACCCTGAATTACTAGCAATTTTCTTTGAAATTAGAATTTATCAACTTATTAATTTAGTTATTTATATTTAAATAAACAAAATTAATCTAATAAGAATAATAAAATAAGATAATAAAATAAATGAATAATGAAATAAACAAAGATGTAGATTAATTAAATTGTGGAAAATATGATCCTTAGTAAATCTATTACTTACTATCTAATTCTCTATAACTTTATCTCAATCGTACTTTTGGTTCATGGAGATTCTCAATGTGAATTAATCAGACTCACATATCTTAATTAATTCCTAACTCTGAGTATATTCTATCTAAATTGCTTTTATAGTAAAATATCTCAAGATTACGTTAAGATCTTAAATCCTTCTATTAGGTTGCCTTAATATAGAGAAATTAAATAGCTAATTGCTTAGTTTACTCAATTACTTGTAATAGCATTAGTTCATCTAAGCACAAGCTCTTGTAAACTATATAGTAGATTCATATAATTATTTTACAACCGAATATGAATTAAAGATAATACAAGACAATACAATTAGATCACAAAACATAATGTTAGAGATTAAAAATAAAGCAATTGTCAGGATTCAATAAAAGATTTACTAAGAACAATTAATTAAGACATAAAACAAAAGAGTTTAAAAGGCACAAGTGGTATGCTTAGGAGTTTAGTTATCACTAGGACTTATCGTAGTAATTATGACTAAAATGGGTTCTCCGAAATATCGAAGAAAATTAGAAGGAAATGGTCCATAGATGAACAAGATTAGCTAACATGAAGTTAATCGAAAGATGTGACTCACCAATGAAAATAACATGACTTAACACCTCACTTGATATGATGCACAAGTTAATGTCAAGGTTTACTTGCTACTAATCCTGAGCAACTCGATAAGATTAGATAAGAGTGTATGAAAGATGGATTTAGAGAGGGTTGTCTCATAAGAACAGAATATTTAGTATTAATATGTAAGTTGTCTCTGGCTCATAAGAGAAAGGGACTATTTATAGTATGTTCTTAGGACAACATTACAAATAAAGAAATTATAAGAAAGTATATACAAAAAGGGGATTCTTAGTACATACGAAAAAAGGTAAAAAGGAAAAAAGTAAAATATGGAAAAGTGGTATAATGTCAGACGAGGTGAATAGGTGGTAGTGTAACGTTGGTCTCGTACGAATATTCTTTGAGCACAGCAGGCAAGAGGGATTAAAATGTTATGATAATAAAGGAGCTCGGGATAAGAGAGATGGTAGCATGTTGAGAGAAAACTACTCGGCCGGTAAATGAGTCTCTTATCACTTGGTAAGAACCTCTTAGCAAAAACCTCTTGGCAGTAGCTAGTCAGATTACTCGGTATAAGGTCCTCGGCAAGGGAATGTTTGGCATCATCACTACTAAAGCATAGATCATAGTATGACAATGTGGGGAGCTTAAGGAGTTTAGCCACCTTCCTTTGGTGTATAATAGGTTACCGAGAGAAAATTCTTCAGGTGAGGGATTACAGTCCTTGAAGCCTTGTAGGAGTAATGGGACCATTGGTTAGCAGTTCATCAGTTCCTTGGGATTACTGAAGATTTGCCCTCAAATCTTAGTCTTCGTCATCATTAGGCACATAAGCAATCAAATCGGTGACGTTAAAAGTGGTAGACATGTTGAGACCTATGAGTATCTCAATCTCATAGGCATTATCATTAATGTGCCTCAGGATCCTGTAAGGTCCATTCATTTTAGGAGATAGTTTGTTAGTCCTTCTCCTAGGGAAGTGCTCCTTGCTAAGATGGACCTAGACAAGGTCTTTAGGGGTATAAATGACTTGCCTCCTTCCATAGTTTCCTACTTCCTTCTATCGGGCTATAGTTTTGGCCAATTTCTTGAAATATTCCAATGTAACCTTTGGAACTCCTTGACATGCTATAGGCCAGATTGACTTTCCCCTTATGTAGTTGGGTTGTTAATTAAATCCAAGGGTAGGTTTGGGTTAAGTCCATAAACAGCCTTAAATAGTGATGTTCCAACTAAGCTGTAAGTTAAGCGATTGTAGGCAAATTCAATGATGAGTAAGCATAGATCTTAGTCACAAGAGTTCTTTCTAATCGTAGTGCGCAGGAGATTATTGATGGTTCTGTTAACTACTTTAGTTTAGTGATCTGTCTGGGGTTAGCAAAAGGTACTGAATAGGAGCTTAGTGCTGAGTTTCCTCCATAGGGTCTTCTAAAAGAAGTTGGTAGATTTTGAATCACGATCGGACACAATACTTCCAAACACTTCATGTAGTGACACAATTTCTTGCAAAAAGAGGTTAGTGATGAATAAAGCACCAATAATTTTATGGCAGGAAATGAAGTAGCCTATCTTGTTGAGCTGATCGACTATCACCATGATCAAATTGTGTCTTCTCG
Organism: Lumnitzera racemosa; assembly: GCA_024138005.1. NCBI lineage: Eukaryota > Viridiplantae > Streptophyta > Magnoliopsida > Myrtales > Combretaceae > Lumnitzera > Lumnitzera racemosa. Next base: position 65,622,686 of record JAMXBC010000010.1, on the reverse strand, counting down.
GTATGTAAAAAAGGCCGAGCATAAAATTCGTGCTTAGATCAATCCATGGCCACTCAGGAATTGGTAGGGGTATATATTATCCATAGGGCTCTCTCTTTCCTTTTGCATACTTACACACCTTGCACCTCTCAAGTATTCAGTGTATATCCTTCATCATCCTAGGGTAGTAAAAGTGTTTCTTCAATATCTCAATCGTCTTCTTTTCCCCAAAATGGCCGGCTAGACCCCTACCATGAGCTTCTCGAATTAGTAGCTCTCTTATAGAACTACTCGGTATGCAAATTTGCTTTCCCTTCATTAAGAGCCCCTCGCTCAAGTAGAACCCTTCCACAGCTCCACTAGTACTACACTTGGCTACCAAGGGTCCAAAATGTGGGTCATGCTCATATTGATAACGTAAAGTGCTAAACCTGAGTACCTTAGCTTGTAACATTATGATAAGGGTATGATGGCAAGAAACTGAATTAGCCACAATGTTGGTGCTTCCCTTCTTATATATGATGACATAACAAAAGGTCTTTAAGAACTCAACCCATTTGGTGTGACGTCGAGAAAGCTTTTGTTGCCTATGAAGATGCTTAAGAGATTTATGATCTGAATAGATGATGAATTCTCTCAACAATAGATAATGTGACTAGTTTTAGAGAGTATGGACAAAGGCATAGAATTCCTTATCATAGGCTAAGCAATTCAAGGCAGCAACTTAGAGTTTTTTACTAAAGTGGGCAATAGGTTGGCACTCCTGCATAAGGAGAACACCAATGTCGACACCAAATGCATCACATTCAACCTCGAAAACCTTCTCGAAATTTGGCAAGGTGAGTATTAGAGCAGACGTTCGTTTAATCTTCACATCATCAAAACTCCTTTGAGCCTTTTCTATCCATCTAAACTCAATGTTCTTCTTAGTCAATTTAGCAAATGGTGTAGTTATGGAGTTGAAGTTTTGGATAAATCTTCGATAGAATAAGGTTAGGCTATAGAAGCTTTTGACTTCGGCAACACTATTCGGCGTAGGCTACTCATCAATAGCTCTGACTTTTTCCTCATTAACTCAAACACCACTCCTTGAAATGACATATCTAAGTAATATAACCACGCTTTAACAGAACGTGCATTTCTTTAAGTTATCAAATAAGTTCTCAGCAAGAAGTATGTTAAACACCAATCTCAAATGTTCGACATGAACAAGGAGGTTGGTATTGCAGACCAAATATCATCAAAATAAACCACAATATATTTGCCGATCAACGATCTTAGTGTATGATTCATTAACCGCATAAAAGTACTCAGCGCATTAGTTAGTCCAAACGGTATCGACAACCATTTGAACAAACCATCCCTTATCTTGAAGGTCGTCTACCATTCATCTTTAGGTCTCATTTGTATCTGGTAGCTACTTTTCAGGTCAATCTTAGAAAAGATGCTAGCGTCATGTAACTCGTCAAGCATATTGTTAAGCTGCGGGATCGAGTATCAATATTTGATAGTGATCTTATTGATAGCACGGTTGTCAATGCACATTTGACATGTCTTATCCTTTTTAGGTATAAGTACAGTGAGTACAACATAAGGACTCGTGCACTCATAGACAGATTTGTGATCTACTAACTCATCTACTTGCTTCTTTAATTCAGTTGCTTGCTTTAGATTAAGCCTATAAGCGGGTCAATTTGGCAAGGTAACCCTTGGTTAGAGGTTGATGCAATGCTAAATACCTCTCAAGGGAAGTAACCTTTCAGCATCTTAGTAGGGAAGAGGTCGACAAATTCTTAAAGTAGTTGTTGCACTTTGGTAGGTAAGTTTGCGACCTCTCTAACCTCTAAGAATCTCCTAACTAAAAGGAGCACATAGTCCTAAGCTATGACTTCTCGTGCAAATTGAGCTTAAGAAATCATTAAGGACTTTTACTATAGAGATCTAAAAATCTTTGCTTGGGCTTCTTACACTTCCTTAGGACTCATAAGTGTTAATATAATTTTCTTCCCATTCTTTTGAAACATATAGGTATTTTTATACCCATCGTGTAACACTTTCAAGTCAAATAGTAATGGTTGGTTGAGTAATATGTGAGATGTACACATGGGAAGGACATCACACAACACCTTGTCCCTGTAAATATCACTAATGGTAATTAGTAGTCTGACTTGCTTGGAGACATATAGTCCTTTCTCACTCAACCAGTGAATCTTGTACGGCTTAGGGTGTGGAAGACTTAGCAATTTCATAGCCTTAACTACCCCTTGTGTAATGATGTTGGTACAGCTCCCTCTGTCAATGATCACAATACATAGCTTACCATTCACCTAGCAATTCACATGAAAAAGGTTCTCTCTTTACTCATTCTCGTTAGCTACAAAAGTATTGAGATATCGTCGAACTACAAAGCAATACTTAGTTCTACCCTTAGGAGGTATCTTGGCATCGGGATCTTCCTCAAATTCTTCCAGCATCTGATTGGTTGCTACTTCTTCTTCTCCTTCATTCTCACTTTCTACTTCAATTTGGGGCTTGTCTCCCTTTATGGTTATGACTCAGTAGTTTGGACATTGACTAGCTACGTGTCTATAGCTAAGGCATTTAAAATGTTTGATTTCTTAGGTTTTCTTCCTTGAACTCTGACCCTGGTCTCTTCGGCTCTCAAGCTCCTCGGTCTTACTCTTACTTCAGCCCTCATTTGGTTAGCTAGGCATGTGACCTCGACGTTTCACCTTAGAACTGTTTGAAACTCTATCATTCATTGGTCGGCTTGATAGGCCACTCCTGTTCGGTATTAGTGTCCGGCTACTCAGCATTTGGCTAACTTGGTTCCATCATTGCCTTTCAACTCTCTAGGCCACATGGATGGTTTCATCTGGAGTTGTAAGGCTTTGTAGCTCCACGATATTACCAATCTCAGCCTGTAGTCTAAAGATGAATCATATTATAGTTCGAGTCTTGGGCTCGTTGACATTGCATCATATCATGAGCAACTGAAACTCTCGGATATAGTCATCTATGGATTTGTTACCTTGCCTTAAGTCTTAGAGTTGTCGGAAAGTGTTTTGTTTGTAATGTTAGGGAACAAACCTACTTCTCAAAACTCTCTTCATCTCATTCCATGCTCGAACCTTGCATCGGGTCCTCAAGCGAACATTCTATAGCTTCTTCCACCATAGTGTCGCATATCCAAAAAATTATAACGCGACCACTTTAATGCAAACAGCATCTTCATAATCATAGAAGTCGAATATCTTTTCTATCTTCTCTTCCTAATCTAGGTAGTCATCAATACTACTAAACCCATTGAAGCTTGGAATCTGTATCTTAGGATGTTGAGCACCTCTTGGCATTCTAAACTTATGCTCATCAATCCCAACATACTGATCTTCTTCTTCTTCGTACTCTTCTACTTCATCCAACTCTAACCTTCTCTTCGCAACTCTATTGGCACATGGCGGTGGTACTTGGTTCACTAGAAAGGCTTTCGGAGCTCGCTTGTTAATCTGCCTCCTTGGCCTATCTCTCATTTCTTGGCCTTGCTCAGCGATTCTCTCACGCGGTCGAATTTCTAAGACCCCGTTTACTGAGATAGCCAAGTTAGCCACAACAGCAGCAAAATCTTGTATATTCTCATCAGTAGTATGTGGTGTTTGCTGGGTAACTCGACTACGACTATGACCATCACTCTCGACATCGTTAATCTCTCCCTATACACTAGGGTTTGGCATTCTTAATGCAAAGCTTCAATGAGGATACTTCACTTAGATGCTTTCAACACATACATAAATACATTGAACAACAGACTATTTATCATTACACAATTCTCGGTCTTAACCTCAAGCTTTGATACTAGGAAATTATATGGTGTGCCTAGGAGCTTAGTTATCACTAGGACTTACTATGGAAATTTTGATTAAAATGGGTCCTCTGAAATATCAAAGAAAATTAGAAGGAAATGGTCTATAGATGAACATGAGTATCTGACGTAAAGCTATTCGGAGGATATGACTTACTAATGAACATAACAAGACTTAACACCTCACTTGATATAATGCACAAGTTGATGTTGAGGTCCACCCGCCACTAATCCTGAGCTACTTGACAAGATTAGATAAGAGTGTATAAAAGATGGACTTGGAGAGAGTTATCTCATAAGAACAGAATATTTAGTATTAATATATAAGTTGTCTCTAGCTTATAAGAGAAAGAGACTATTTATAGTAAGTCCCTAGGACAACATTACAAATAAAAAAATTATAGGAAAGTATATATAAAAAGCAGATTCTTAATACATACGAAAAAGGGTAAAAAAGACAAAAGACAAAAGACAAAAATGGAAAAATGGTACAATGTTAGATGAGGTGGCCAGGTAGTAGTGCAATGTTGGTCTCGTACGAATATTCTTTGAGTACAGTAAGTGAGAGGGATCAAGATGCTATGGCAATAAAGGGGGTCGAGATAAGAGAGATGGTAGCATGCTGAGAGAAAACTACTTAGCCGGTAAATGAGTCTCTCGTCACTCGGCAAGAACCTCTCAACAGCAACTGGTCGGATTACCCAACATAAGGTCTTCAGTAAGGGAATGGTTGACATCAACACTACTGAAAGCATAGATCATAGTATGACATTGCAAGGAACTTAAGGAGTTCGGCTACCTTCCTTCGGTGTAAACTTTCTCGTTATCAGCAGGTTATTGAGAGAGAATTCTTTAGGTGAGGGATTATAGACCTCACAGCTGTGCGCGAGTAATGGGACCATTGGTTGGCAGTTCATCAATGAGAAACCCTTATACTTTATCTTATACCAATGTTCCTTAAGGGGCTCTCCTTGAAGATTAAGCCTAATACTCTATATATAGGACTTGGACCTAAGGTTACAAAAGAAGCCTATCAAAAATAAAAGATTTACAATTTGTAGCTTATACATACACTTGAACACAACTGGTATCTTAGGCATGTTCTTTCCCTTCACATGTAACGCTTATTTTTTGATGAAAGTCTTAGATGAAGTGTAAATATTCAGGGTATATGGTCATAGTCTTGCATGTGTTCTTCTATAGACATTATTTCCTATTTGTAATTCACTTTGTTGAGTAGCTCAATCAATACACTTATTCGTTAAAGCTCTATAACTCCATAAAATCAATTGGAAACTTATCAAAAGCATCTAAAACATCTATAAATGATATAATAACTAATTAAACTCCAAATCATCAACAATTAACACATATAATAAATGAAAATATACGAAATTACCCTAAAATATATATGTTAAATGAGTGATCAAATTCCCCCACAGTTAAAAATTTTGCTTATCCTTAAGCAAAACGATCAAAACAAGACTATGGCAAGATCACCATTTTTTTTATAACTTATTAAAGTGCATCTTTAATTTGAAGAGTTTTGTAATTTTCTTCAAATTAGCCTTTCTTTTTTCATTAGTAATGCCCTTAGAGCACTTAGATATTAGCATTGAAGAACTATTAAATTTCAATAGCCAATCCAAATAATCCAAAGTTAGCCTTATTACTTAGATAGAAGCTAAACTAGAGATTGAAATGAACATTAACAAATTAAGAAAAAGTTAAAGGAATTTTACTACTCTAACATAACAGGAGAGAAATATTCATTGTACTATTTGACTTACCAAAACTCAAATTGGTTGTATGTTACATAAACTCGTCCTCATTGTCTCCTTAGTTTATGTTTTCCAATGGGAGGCTTTTTTTTTCTTTTTTTTTTTCTTAATGCAATTTAATCCCATTTTACTAAGCATGATTTTATCTGTAGTGAACTTTGCTCTTTTGATAAACCAAGGCTGATCTATACTGTTTTAATTCTTAGGTTGGTAATGAGAATGAAACTTACTATCCTAATAAACCAAGGCTGATATTTACCAATATTTACTAATCTTAACCAATTTCCTTAGGTTAGTAGTAGGGAAGAACCTTGTTCTTTTAAAGGACCAAGGCCAATCCTTTCTAACTTTGTGTTTTATTCCATTTAATTCTTTATTTTACCTCTAACTATTTCATTTTTTAAGAGACTTTCCAAGGATAAGCCTCATTTGTTCATCAAATCTAAAATAAAATTTTATGAAAAACAGAAATCGATAACTATCCTTCTTGAATTAAGCTTAGAAATACATATAACTAGTCCTTAGCCTATCAATATCTATCATAATTTCAAGTCTAAGTTTAAGCTTAAGTAATAGGGAACTCTATATCATGAGGATTTAATTGCTCAGATTTAGCAAAGTGGACTAGGGTCATAAAAAACTATGGATTAATTTAAAAAAAAAATGCTTGCTTATATATAGTAGGATGCCAATTTCTAAAGTTGTTCTTAACAAAAGTAATAAAGAAAACTAAGTGTATAGCATTTAATCAAAACATACTTACTCATATATATCTATAATTCAGTATCTCCTATTCTTTCATCCTACACTTAAATTGTACATTATCCTCAATGCACTCCATCATAAAAGCATAATAACATTAAAAAGGGAAAAGAAAAGTAAAAGATAATTGAGATCTCTCCAGTTTTTTATTTCATTTACATTCATAATTTGTTGTCCAGATTCACATCATGCTATTCAAAGTGGAAGGTTCCTTGCAATATAAAAACAAAACAAACTACAAAGGAGAAAAAGAGAATGAAAAGGAAACTAAATTACTACTAATTGTAACCTGCGACCTATCTTGTTCCTATAAATTTATTAATGGATTCAAATAAAAAAGCACTAAGTAATAAAAAAAAAGTCTCATATTATTATAGTCATCCAATAGTAAAAAAATAAAAACTAAGTCTTTCACAAAGTAAAAAAAAAAAATCATTCCTCTTCACTAAAGGCCTCCTATTCTTCAATAGCTTAGATTCTAAAAAAGAAAGCAATGCGAGCACCTAAATTAATTGGTTGTCCCATAACTAAGCTATGTAGAAAACTATTGTTCGTGAAATTTATGGGTTGGAAATATCCTAAAAAGTTCAGAAAAATGCTTGGTACCGAGACTAGTTTGCTGTGGCTACTTCAATGCTTAAATTAGTAAGTAGGAATGAGAAAAGTAAAGTAAAGGAGGTTAAGAGTTATCAAATGTCTCTTACGGAGTTTCTTTTCTATATTTATAGGAGATTTTCATGTTTGAAGGAGTAGTTATCAAAATAACTATCGAGTACCATAGAAGCTTCTAGGTTAGACACCTTCCTTGAAATATAGGGAGAGCAGGCAGTTATGTAATATAACCATGCTTGTGATAATTGTTTGCACCATGAACTTGAATTCAAATCAGCAATGGATCTATATTACTCAGCATAATGCTGCGAATGATGATTACTTGGCGAGGTATAGAGAATATAGATTGCATGGCCTGTCGGTAGCTAAATGGATGAATAAGATGGGTGGATGAAAACTAACTACAATATTTTACCCCTATTTCCCGTATTTAAGAATTCAATAAAGGGAGTACTACATAATGATCTAGAGGACGAGTGGGGGAGCTGTTCTTTAAATGCCGAGCGAGATAGGAAGCAAGATGATTTGCATCCTAATCAAAAAGTTGCAACTTACAAATTCTTACCTGTTCGAGAAACCAAAAAGTAGGAAGTATGTTACTTGTTGCCTCAATTATCATTATGTTGTAGGCCTAATAATTGTTGGGGAGTTGTTAACCATTAGATTTTTGTCTCAAAACATGCGTCAACAATCCACACCACAATCAAATTGGCACATCATTACGATAAAAAAAAAAATTTGAAGTTATGAGGATAAGCCGTCCGTATTTGAAGGACTGTTTGAAACCAGATTTCGTTTCTGTTCAAAATCAGAAAAAAATTTTCTTGCTTTCTTGTCTTCACTCTCACTTTCTCTCTTACATTCTTCAACTTCTATGATACCATTTCTCATAACCATTTAGGTATGGTTCATTACATCATCCGTCGATAGAGCAATAAAAATTGAGGCTACTTCTACCCCTAAAATAGGAAGCGAGGTAGCATGTTCTTCTAGTAGCTCGATCAATAATATTAAGGAAAGGTGGGACAAACTTACCCAGATAAATGATTTTGCTATGGATAATTATCTCAAGGATAAAGAAGAGAGATCTTCAACGAGATATCTATATAACAACACAACTTACTTTCTCAACTCTCTAAATGCAACTGCCAGCTCTGCCGATAGAGCTCTTGTCATGAAATACAACTAGTTTTGTAAGATCTTCCTGGAACGTGGAATCCAAGGAGGTTAAGAGAGGAGGAGAGGGTATGTTTCCTAAGGGGGTGCGAATTCCATATATACCTAAAGTATTTAGATTTTAGGTTACGCTTCCCTGTCTTAGCATTTGTGAAGGGCTCCTTCAACTACTTTAGAGTTGCGTTGAGTATGTTCTTACTGAACACATACCAGCTTCTGGCTTCTTTCGAAATAGTTTGTGAACAAGTCAAAGTTAGGGCCATGCCTCAACTATTTCTATATTTCTTCTTAATTATGAAGCAGCCTAATGAGTGGTAATTTTCCGTTGTAAGGCATAAGTCGAAGTTCATGGATAGGTTAGAGTCCAAGATCCATAAGTGACATGACAAATTTGTGTCGATAATGTTTGGTGAGAAGCTGGACTTTTGGACTCAATGGTTTAAGCCAATTCGTACTAAGGATATAGAACTGATGTTAAATGATGCAATAGTAGCGAAGAAAATTCAAGAAAGGAGGAAGAACAAAATGTTCTTTTAGGACACCAAGAGAATTATACGGCGTTATGAGAGTGGAGACCCAATTTTTTCTAAAAATAAAGGTACACTAATGAGTTATCGTCGTATTGAGTATAGCTACAAGGGGGAAGTTATGCTCGTTACTTAGGGGGACAATTTGTTACCTTTAAGCCTTGCTCGGCACAGTGAATGTAAATTTATTCTTTTCCCTTGTGCTAATATTAACTTGTTTGCTTAAGTTACAAATATAGGTGTTGGTGAGGTAAATCCTGTTAAGCTTCGAGCTTAGGCTAAGGAAAAAAAATCAAAAGCAAACAAGAGGGTTGCCACCACAACAAAAACCACTAGACCTATTGCTGTGAAGAAAATGGCGAAGGAGGATGCAGCAAAGCAGGCAGTAGCACAAAAGAAAACCTTACGACTGGCTGAAAGGTAAAGGGAGGGTGAGAAGATAGTGCCGACCTAGGTCAGTCATTCTAGTAAGCCTCTGGTTAAAAGTATTCAACCTACTATTGTACCAAGAAAGGTTGTCCGAGAGACCCAACCTCACTATGAGGCTAAGGATGCCACTACTGTCGAGGGGTCATCATTGGTGCTGGAGGTGGTGCTTAGTGTTGATAAGAGGTTGAGGAAGGAACTTGCTAGCCAACCACTTGCTAAAAGGTCTAAGGGTTTGAATGAGAGGATGAAGGAGGCAATGTGGTCCAAAGCTCTCGGCATCAGTAGAGCTGAATTTATCCTTAATAAGAAGGTCAACAAGTACTTCATCCTGTGTTGGAGTAAAAACATTTTGGATATTGACTCAGCCTTAGGCAATTGGATAAAATCTTTAGCCTTGATGGAAGGAATTATTCTTCCAAAGGATAAATAGATTGCCAAGAAGGATGTTGATAGGGTCAGTAGTTGTAATAAGGCCCATATTATGACCAAGTTATATGACGTAAGTGTTTGCATCCATCTTTTTAACTATTGAATTTACTTAGTTGCTGATATTCCTTTTTCTTTTTCAAATAAGCAGCCACATTCTGACATCTTTAGATGAGGCCGATAATTAAACTAAGAAGGTAAGATCTATGGTAGTTTTCATGTATTATGTTGAGTCATTTGGAGTACTCATCATATTAAATGAAATTGTTGTAGAAAATTAGGGATCCATATAATGTATCTAAAGCCAAGACTACTAATACTGAGAATGCAAGGATAAGGGTTGAGATGGAGGCGAGAAAGCTCTAAGAAGACCTTACTACCGAAAAGTTGGCACATACCCTTATTGCCGACGAAGTTTCGAGCCTGAAGGCTAAAATGGAAGAGTAGTATAAGGAGTCTAAAGGCTTAAAGGAGGAGCTGTAGAAGAAGAAGAAAGAAAACTAAGGCCTAGGCTGAACTCTTTACATGACAAGCGATAAGGAAGATAAGCTTAGAATGCAAATTAAAGAGTTAGAAAACAGTAACTTGAACTTATAGAACCGTATTGTCGAATTGGTGGAGACTCTGGGAGAGGTCCTTTAGTTGAAGAGGCTTTCGATATAGTCACTCCTAGTCGATAATATGAGAGACTTCTATAGAACAAGTTATTGGAGGGCGTCTAAGTGGCAAGAGAGGAGATCTTAAAGCTTTACTTGGATTACAATCTCTCCTGCCACAACTTTGCTAATGTCGATAAGAAAGTCACCAGTGCTGATGAGGAGGATGATGATGAGGCAAGTGCCAAGATTGTTAATGAGGGGAATGATGAAGCTCATGCGGAGGATCTAGAGGAAGATGAAGAATGTCTATCAAAAGAACTCCCCTATGTATGGAAAGAGAAATTCGTTGGCTCTGAGACCCTAGGTGCCGAGAAAGAAGATTGCTTAGAGAAAGCCCTAGCCTCTGATCCAAAAGTTACTTCTACTGACTCTGAGGATAGATCTTAGGATTTTCCTTGTATTCTTCGTTGATTGCTTTCTCTAATAAGCTGAGTGTTTCTAATCAATACTTTATTAAATGAAAAGTATCTTTCATATCAACTGCTTTGAATATGTTTTATTTCACACACTACACATTTCCGGCATTTATGATGTACGTGTTTTATTTCATACATTCTTATTTGTTAACATGTTTTATATCACATGCTAAGAAGTATTTCTCTACATGTTTTATTTCACATACATAATTGTTTCTCATCATGTTTTATTTTACACACCTAATTGTCTCTCGGCATGTTTTATTTTACAAACCCAATTGTTTCTTAGTATGTTTTATGTCACATGCCCAATTTGTACTTCTTTATAGACTTTGTCTGTTAGTCATTTGAGGCATGGATTAGCTGCAATACTCGACTGTAAGATTAATTTAAGCATTTGTTAATTGCCATAGGCTAGAAATTAGGTTAGTTCATTTGCCGTGTAGTCTAGAACTCATTAACTCTACAATCATAAAAAGAATAAGAAACATAGTGAGACTTCAAACATAATTCTCATAAGAAAGTACTAGAGTCTTATAAGCAAGTAGGCTGTCGCCTTGCAAACAAGTGGAAATGAACATTATCTAACCAATCAATTGAAATATAATTTCAAATTCTTGACATTCCATGCTCGAGGGATGATAGATCCATCCAACCTTTTTAGTCGATAAGCTCCCTCACTAATGACTTCTTAGATCCTGATAGGAACCTCTTAATTCACACTGAGCTTCCTTTGACTTACTCGAGCGCTAGTAGCTTCTATCTTTCAACAAACTAGATCTCTATGTTGAAAAACCTTATGCTTCACTTTTTTTATTGTAATACGTTATCACTTTATGCTACTTTGCCATGACCCTAGCTCTTACAATATCTTTGATTTCATCAATGGTATCCAAATTTGCCGTTAATCCAACTTGATTAACCATAACATCAAAATTATACATCTGTAGATGAGGAAAATCTAACTTAATCGACAATATGGCTTCTGTGCCGTATGTTAACGTGAAAGTTATCTCCTTAGTTGTAGTTCTACGGGTCGTTTGGTACCCCCATAAGTCATTTGGCAGTTCATTGGCTTGTTTCCCTCTAACTTGATCTACTTTCCCTCTTAGGCCATGCAAAATGATCTTATTTATGGCTTGAACTTGTCCATTCGCCTGAGGGTATGCTATAGATGTATAATTGATGCAAAATGATCTTGTTTATGATCTCATAAAATGCCTAGAACTTATTGTTGTCAAACTGTAGGCCGTTATCCATGATTACAATGTGAGGAACATTGAATCTTGATATGATGGAACTGAAAACGAATGCTTTGACCTTCCAATCAATGATCTTTGCTACTGCCTTGGCCTCTACCCATTTGGTAAAGTAATCAACGGTAACAATGATGAATTGTCACTGGGCGATAGACTTTGGCAAAGGTCTAAGAATGTCGAGCCTCCACTAGGCTAAGGGACAAGGGTTGGTCAGGCTACATAACTTAATTGCAAGCTTATGACTTAGTGACTCATGCTTTTGGCACTAAGGGCAATGCCAGACAACTTCCTTTGCATCTTCTCTCATGGTCGACTAGTAATAGTCGAGTTGTAGTGCTCGAACATATAGTGTTTGTGCTTTTATGTGGTTTTTGCATACGATACCATGAAGCTAGGATAACACCCTCTAGGCATCTCTTGAAGGAAGGAATTGAAGATAAGATTGTGATATGCCACGTTTGTACAGTTGACCATCAATCAATGTATAGTTCATGGCCTGGTAAGCTAATCTTCGTACTTTCTTCTTATCATCTGGGAGAGTACTGTCTCTCAAATAATCCACTAGGGGATCCATCCAAGACTCTTCTCTTAGGCAATGAGCCAACTCATAGCTCTACAAAAGATAAGATAAACTTTTCTATGGAAGAAATTTGATAGAGAGTTTGTCACTTAATCCAGGGAATGCCATACAGGCTAATTTTGACAACTTGTTGACAGCAATATTTTTACTTTTTAGAATTTTGTGGATGGAGAAGGATCGAAATTCTTCAATGAGTGTTTATACCACCAATAGTTACTTGCTCATTTCTTCTTCCCTTGTCATATAACTTCCTATGACTTGATTCACCACCAATTGTGAATTAGAGCACACTTCAAGTTTCTTGGCACCAATCTCTTTCACCAGTTTTAGTCTAGCAATTAAAGTTCCATACTTTGCTTCATTATTGCTGGCTAGGAGTCCGAATTCTAGAGCATAATGAACTTTAACATTATAGGGGCCTTAAAGAACAGGCTTGCACCACTTCCTTTTTTCGTCAAAGAACCATCCATATAAAGGAACTAGATAGGTTTCTCGACAAACTCTACACTATCTTCCTTATAAGTGAATTCAGTTACAAAATTTACCTACACTTAAGCCTTTAGTACCATTTTGGGTTTGTATTGTATACCATGGGCACTCAGCTTTAGGGCATATTTCATCATCCTCTTAGAGGAGTTAGGTCGTTGCAATGCTTGTTACAATGGCTGGTCAATGAGCACTATGATCTAATGATCCTCAAAATATGGCTTCAACTTCCTAGTTAAGAGAACCACTGCTAAAACAAATTTTTCAATTTTTGTGTACCGAAGCTCTAACCCTTATAAAACATGGCTCATATAATAAATAGGTTGATGCTCTTTGCCATCAATTCTTACCAATATAGAAGAAAGAGCTTGGTAGTTGACTAATAGATGTAAATATAAATTCTCTCTTGAAATGGGTATTGAGAGTATTGGTGGTGATACAAGGAATTCCATGAGATCACTACAGCTCTCTCGTAATCGTTGGACCATTTGGATTTTTTTTGGATTTCTTAAGATTTTAAAGAATTCCGTACACTTATCAACACTTCTCGACATAAATTTGTTAAGGGCGGCTATTTGCCCGGTGAGTTCATGTACTTTCTTGACCATACGAAGGGATTTCATGTTCTTTATTATCTTAATCTTTCTCAGGTTGGCCTCAATGTCATGTCGAGTAACCATGTATCCTAAAAACTTTCCTAATGTTGTGCCAAAGACACATTTATATGGGTTGAGTTTCATGATGTATCTCCTTAATGTAGCAAATGTCTCCTCAAGGTCGCTAAGATGCCAATCCTCCTTCATTCTCTTCATAATCATATCATCAACATATACTTCAATATTTCTATGAATCTGGGGTTTGAACATCTTGATAACAAGTTTCTAGTAAGTTGCATCGGCCTTTTTCAACCTAAAGGGCATCACCATGTAACAATACATTCCAAAATTAGTAAAAAAAGATGTATGGACTTCATCCTTCTTATCCATCTTGATTTGATTGTAACTAGAGAAAGCATCCATAAAAGAAAGTAATGCATGTCCAATAGTTACATCTACTGTTTGATCAATTTTTGGTAGTGGGAAACAATCCTTAGGACAAGCCTTATTGAGATTCATGAAGTCTATTCACATTCGCCACTTACCATTTGACATCTTGACTAATATATAATTGGTTGGTTAAGTTGGATAAGGCTCTTCCTGGATGAATCTTACCTTCAATAACTTTTAGACTTCTTCCTCTATTGTTGCTTATCTCTTTGGTGCAAAATGCCTTTCTTTTGTTGGACCACCTTCACACTTAGATCAATCTGAAGCTTGTGTACCATAACTTCTCTCGAGATACCTGGCATGTTTAAAGGGGACCATACACATACGTTACCCGTTAGCTTGTAAGAAGTTAATCAAACTTTGCCAAATATTTGTTGATAAGGGTTTTCCTATCCTTGTTGTTTTCCTAGGGTCACCTTTTAATGAAACTTCCTTAGTATCACTCTCAACATTGTCTATGTTGACTAACTTACTTTCCAGACAGGTTTCCACCTAAAATACCTCTTCTCATCTTAAGGCCCTCATATATAAGGACCTTGCCAATTGTTGATCCCCTTTGCACATGCCAACTCCCATGGGAGTAGGGAACTTAGCTTTAAGATGTGTAGTTAAAGGGACAATGCTTAATAGACGTTAATACAGCCGTCCCATTATCATGTTGTATGGGGACCAACATTTAGGAAGTCCACTTTATCTTCTACGACATGCTCATCATCGCCGATCTGTATTAGTAAAGAAATTGCTTCGACTACTTGGACTGGTTGGTTGTTGAATGCATATAGATCATACTTATAAGAACTTAGCCATTCTTTGATCTTGGGTCTCATTTGGTTGAACGCATGCTAAAAAATTATATTAATCAAACTTCCTATGTCAACAAGAATCTTCTTAACTTCATAGTTAGTGACTCTTGCATAGTCATCATACAGTCGTTGGATGCCCGTAGAGTCATCCTCCGCAAAAGAAATTATCTTATCAATCCTGACCTTCTTGCCTTAGATGTTGCAGACGTAATTTTTTGCATTCATCAAGCTCAAAGAGATTGATTAGCCTATAGTAGGTTCACCGACAACAATGGTGTTGATCACTCTATTTGGTACTCCGCTAAGATTTACATCCCTTGCATCTCTCCCAGATATAGTTAACCATGTGTCATTCTTTTATTTCTCATATCTCCTCTAGGATGGTCTCTCGATATTTTTAGCATCTTGCATTAGAAATTTTTGTAAATGCCTACATTGAATTGCATCTTCAATTGTATTCTTGAGTTGTATGCACTCATCTGTATTGTGACCTTTGTCGCAGTGGAAGTCACAATACTTGTTGGAATTTCTCCTTGAAGGATTTTCTCTCATTCTTTTCAGCTACTATAGAATGCCTCTTTGCCTATGTACCTCCACCAACATGTCCCAGATTGGATGATTGACGGGTGTATGGGATGAAAATGTCAAAATCCTTAGTTTCTTTCTATTGACATTTGAACTTTGATCATCATTTGAGCCAAGTCTGCCTTTCGCACTTTGTCTCTTGTCATTTTTTCTATCTTCTTTGTTATGATTGGCCTCTTGCTAAGCATTTATGCTATCTTTCTAATTGATGTATGAGGTGACTTTAGCCTTGAACTTACCAAAAGTTTTTGGCTTATTCTTTGTGAAAGACTTTAAAAAGTCTTTATGGGGCTCAACTTCATCAATTATGACGTTGAGTGCCATACTTATATCCAATTCTAGGATTTGAACCATCTCGGCCATAAACTTAGCTAGGTAGTCTTTGATTAACTCATTTGACTTTTGTTTGATTGTGTTAAGGATTGAGAAATCCTTAACAAGAAGTTTGCTTGTAAGGAATTGTTGACGAAACACTTTTTCTAAGTTAATAAGAAAGAATGAAAGGGGTAAAGTCAAGAAGATAAGAGTTGTCAGATGCCTCTTACAGAGTTTCTTTTCTGTATTTATGGGAGGTTGTCATTTCTGAAGAAGTAGTTATCGACATAACTGTTGAGATGCGTAGAAGCTTGTTGATTAGATACCTTTCCTTAAATGTAGGGAGAGCAAGCAATTACATAATATAACCGTGCTTGTAATAAATTTTTGCACCATGAACATGAATTCAAATCAGCAATGGATCTGTGTTACTCAACATAATACTGAGAATGACGATTACTTGGCGAGGTGTTGAGAATATAGATTACGCGGCCTGTTGGTAACCGAATGGATAAGTAAGATAGGTGGACAAAAATTAACCATCAACAAAAATGATATCTCTTAAGTTGATAACCTTTGTGCTATTTTTCCTTCCTATCACACTTCTAGCTATAATTAAGTGAATAATTCTTAAAACAAGATCTCTTAAGTTTGAAGCTTTGGACTTACTAGAATTATACACTAAGTTACCTGAGCTCAACTTGGCCCAAAATTGTGCATCACTTACTCTTATTGGCAACTTCAATGGTAAATTACGATACTCAATTGTATGAACATATTCTTTTAAGCATAGGCCAAAGGTCACTGGTACTCTATTAAATTGTATGTATAATTTTTGCCTATTGACTTAGAATCTCATGGTAGTTTGAGTCTTATTTTTTGTATCATCAAAATCCAACGTGAAGGTGCTAAGAACCTCTAATGTGAGCTCCTTATAAGTTAACTCATTAATTGTTATGAGCTTATCCTAATGTCCTACCTCCAGGTATCTTTGTATTACTACTTCATACTCGACTTTGGCTAAGTTATCCCAACTCATAATGGCATTCTCCATAAATCTTTTCTTATAGACCTTACTATAATTCTTTTCTTTTTCTTTTTTTTTCATGTTTTTGTAAACATAAGCATGAGGTTTCGTATGGTGCAACTACTTGCGTTATCTGTTCTAGCAACATATTTGACCTAAGGCATGATTTGAAACAAGAAAATCAATGAATTCAAACAATCATTTTTCTAAAAAGAAAAGAATTCAAAGATTGCTTTTTAAAAGAATTCTTGAGGAAAAAAAAAGTGTGCTTATCACAATTTAATCAATTCTAGAATTCCAATGTTACAACACTATATTTTACATCAATACAAAATCATAAACTAGCTTTTCAATTGTCAGGAACACAAAATCATAAACTACCTTTTCAATTGTTAAAAAAAAAAAAATTCTATTTCACAATCTCATAAAATTCAATCTAAGTCATGCTAACGGAATTCATCATTCCATAATAGTGATTTTAAGCACATTTTAACAATCCAAGAGTGTTTCCTCAATTTAATCACACAAACAACATGGATTCATCCTCAATGAGTAAAACAATTCAAGAATAACTCCTCTTTATCTTCTTCTCTAATAAGTACTCTTTATATTCCCCATCATCTTACTTCAAAATCACATTTTTAAGAGAGATTTTCAACAAATAACGTAATAGAAACAAATTATATCACATATGCATTCAAAAATCACTCCTAGAGAGAGTGAGAGCTTAAAATAAAAAGCGAAGAAGATACTTGTGATTTTTGAATCAGGGGATGAACAAGGGTAAGAACACAGGCATGTTTGTAGCTGTGTTTCTTATCTTAATGCAGGTGCTTACCCTTAGGCATGACCATGGGTGTGATCTTAGCCATGATCTTCAAGGGTTCAATTTTTTTTTTCTTCCTTTATTTATGAGAGGAACATGGCCATGCTTATGGTTGAGAACTTAGGCCATTTTTTCCTTGAATTCTTAAGTCCAATTTTTTTTTTTTAATTGCTTTGTTTCTTCTCTTGAAAACACTCCTTAATTGATTAAAAATACGATTAAATAAGTTACCAAAGGTGTAAATTCAATTGAAATACAACTCATTGGAAGACTATTGCTTTTTAAAGACAAAAATTACTTATAAATTCAACATATGTTTGCTTTTGGGAGATTGAAAGATTGTTCATGTAGGGAAACAAATTGATGATGATGAACACTAAAAGGACTTTGACTTGACCTAAACAATGAAATTTAAGATGCTGATTATTTAAATGAGCTTCAAATAGAAATAGCTTGTTTGCCTTTCAAGAAGCGCTATTGTTTATCATCGTTGGCTTGGAAATTTCATCCATCCTTTAGTTTTGTTCAAGTCTTATAGTTTTGGGATTTTGTTCAATATTTCCTAGCAAGCTTCCTTGTTGTCTTTCTATAACAGTTTTGGCTAATTATCCCAACCAATTTTCTAGATCTCTAAGTGACACCTTTGTATTCCAAATTATAGCTTTAGTGGCTTGAAATCAAGCATCTAAGCTATTGATATACTTGTTTAGCAACTCCTCTATGTTAGGGTTCCTATTCTAAGTTTGGACATTTTTGTTTCGTTTTTGTTCCTGGTCTCCTGATGAGAAATTTAGGTGATTTCTCTAACATTGATTGTAAGTGATACTAAAAGAATTATTTTGCTATTTATTAGTAAGAAAATTAACCTGTTTCATGTTAGTTGGTGTCTTGTCTTACGCTACATTCACTAGTTTCATACATCCTTCAATCTTCTTACTTGAACTCTTAACCTAAGTTGTCAAAGTAGTAACTAAACCAACTTTAAATTTCCAGCTAATTTAACCTTAGCTTTCACATTATCTAATTGGTAGTTATTCATGGCCATGTCTTCTATTAGTTGTTAGGCCTCATCTAGTGTCTTAGTACTCAAAGTGCCTCTAGCTACGACATTGATCATCTACTTAGTAAAGTAATTGAAGCCGTTACAAAATGTCTGAATATGTATCCACAAAGGTAAACTGTGTGGTAGACAATAATTGAGTAAATCCTTAAACCTTTTTCAAGTGTGATACAACTTTTCTCTATTAATTTAGGCATATAATGATGTGTCACTTAGGAATTTAGTTGTTCGTGTATGTGGAAAGCATTTCCTTAGAAATTTCTCAACCAAATCTTCCCACATAGTAATTGATCCTCTTAGCCTTATCTTTAAGTGAAAATGGAAATAATCTAAGCTTGATTTCATCATTTATGACTCCATTAATTTTGAAAGTGTCATATACTTCCAAAAAACTCAAGAGGTGGTTGTTTGAAACTTCATTGGCTAAACCATCAAATTGGATAAATTGCTACATCATCTAGATTACTTTTGGTTGAATTTGAAAATTGGTTGCTTGAACTACAAGTTTGATAATATTGGACTTAGCTCCTGTTGCTTTTGGCTTAACATACTCAATCATAGTTTTGTTCGCATCATCATTGTTTAAAGCCTTATCTTCTATTTCTTCCCCTTTTGAACTTTCCTCTTCTTCTTCCATGAATTGAATCAGTAGATCTCAATTCATTCCCTTACCTCGTACTCTCTCTTGCAAAGAGGATGAGTAGTCCTCTCAATTTTAGGATCAAATTCAACAAGATCTAATCAGCTATTCCTGGTCATATATTAAAATAATTTAGAGACAACAAAGAAAGGAAAATACCAATAAGAATGATGTAATAAATCAAAACATTTTAGGTACTTGGTAAAAAGGGATTTTCTTAGTATTGTAATTAGTTTCACTCTTTTTGGCTCTCTAGTAATGGTACCAAAAACTTGGTTAGGCTTTAGTGGTGTGCGGAGAAATACCACTCTTAGGAAGGTGTATGTAATGTACCACTCTTAGGAAGGTGTATGTAATGAAGTTATAGTATAACATGGAATTGATTTTGAGTTGTTGAACCCATAAGAAACCATAAAAATGAGTAAACCTTAAATTATTAGCAATTTTCCCTAAAATTACAAATTATCTAACTTATTAATTCAGTTAATTATATTTAAATAAACAAAAGTAATTTAACAAGAATAATAAAATAAGAGAATAAAATAAATGAACAAAAAATAAACAAATAGGCAAACTAATTAAATCGTAGAAAACATGATCCTTAATGAATCTATTATTTACTACCAACTTCTTTGTAACTTTCAATCTCAATTGCACTTTTGAATCCCATAAATTCTTAATGTGAATTAACTAGACTCACGTCTCTTAATTAATTCATAATCCCATATATTTAGTCTGAATTGCATTTGCAATAAAATACCTTAAGATCACATTAAGATATTGAATTACTCTATTAGGTTGCCCTAATTTGGAGAGATAATAGGAATTAGATTACTGGACCTTTAACTCGTAGCCGAGTTAGAGGCTTAGAAGGACTAATAAGGCAAATTCTCTTATTCTAGCCAACTCTTGCCTAAGATGAGTTGATCCTCGTTGCTAACCAACTCCTTATATTGAGCTAAGTAACTATACATCTCTTGGTAATCAAGTGTCGACTACATGAATGCACTACTGAATCCAACCCCTCATATGCTTGCTTGGCAATAACTGAGCTAACCTCTAGCTCGACAATACTGGTGCTACGAATTTGAGAGATCTAGTACACATTCAAAGCCATTTCTCTTAAGACTGACCCAACCTTACTCAATAACCCCTACGTTGACCGTTTCTTTTTGTTTGTTTTTGCCAGAAGCATCTCTAATAAGCTGTTGCCATATATCCAAACCTACATGAAAGGATTTTGTCGTATTAATCATTGCTTTCCTTAAATTTTCATTTGTATCTTTTATTATTCCTTATAGATTACTTCTTTTGAATATTACCCTTTTAGTCTTTTCCATTTTAGGTAGGTTGCCTTAGTTTTTCGAGTATAAATACCTATTATGCATATAGCCACAAGGTAGCTTATCTTAGACTATTGAATATACTTTACCCCTTCGTGTGAACATTACTCTTGTTAGCTTGTTTATGTCACTCTTATCTTAACCCTTAAGCGAGATTAGGTGGTGAGTATTCTCATTGGACCATTTCGTACATCATATCAAGTTGTATCATAAGTCTCTAGAAGTTCCCTAGTGCATCAAATCTTTGGAGTTGTTCATGGGTTGCTTGTTTTACGTTCCTTATTTTCACTCGATTCCCATCTCTTTCTTCGAGCTTTCCATAATCTTGGATCTATCCTAATAAGTTCACCCTTGTCAACTTTCGACATGGCATATTGTCTTTGGTATTAGAATGGAGGTTTTTTTTTTTTTAGGTAAGTTGTGTTTGAGCTTTCTTATAAGTAGTGATTGTTATGATAGTGTATTATAGTTGCTTGGAAGTTAGTTGTAATAGCTTAAGTAACTAGGAGTAGTAATCCATTTTGGTAAATACTTTGTTTTTCCCTATTTTAAGTATATGAAAACAAAGCAAGCTTCAATTAGGTTGTTGATCTTAGAAGTGGCTGTTGTGCTTGTGATATACTGAACTTTTGCATGAAGAAGTGTTTAAGTGTATGTTTATGTTGTTTAGTGTAAAGAACCGCATTTGTTGTTTCTCAGATTCTAAGTTTTGTTACCGAGTTTTTGTTGAGAAAATAACGGACTCGAATGTTAATGCTGGTACTGGAGATGACAATAGTGGTGTCGTCCACCATAACCGACAACCCTAGCATACCTCTAGGAATATATATGAATCACTAAATGAGGTGGAACCTCATAACCTACTTAGTTAGAGCTACTCATGCAGTGGCCCATCGACCTGTTGAGGTTGTACAAAATACTCTACAAGCTGCTCAACCTATTAAAGGACATAACCCAACTCGATAAGTTTGAGGTAGAGGAATAAGTGGATGAGTACAAAGAAGGATTGATTTAGGTGTTGGTATGCCTAGGAGCTTAGTTATTACTAGGATTTACCATAACAGATTTAAACTAATTAGATCCTTTGAAATATTGAAGAAAATAGAGGGAATTAGTCTACGAATGAATTGGACTAACTGATGTGAAGCTGTTTGGAGGATATGACACACTAGCGAATAAATACGACTTGACACCTCACTTGATATGATGCATAAGTTATTGTCAAGGTCCATCCACCAGTAATCCTAAGCTATTCAACAAGATTAGATAAGAGTGTATGAAAAATGGACTTGAGAGAGTTGTCTCACAAGAACAGAATATTCAATGCCTTTTTTGTCAAGTTATCTATAGCTTATAAAGGAAATGGACAATTTATAGTAAGTCCCTAAGGCAACATTACAAATAAAGAAATTATAAGAAAGTATATATAAAAAAGGGATTCTTAGTACATACAAACAAGGGAAAAAAGGACAAAAGAGAAAATAAAAAAATGGAAAAGTAGTACAATATCAGATAAAGTGTATAAGTGGCAGTGCAACATTGATCCCATACGAAGATTCTCTAAACACAGTAGGCGAGAGGGATTGATATGTTATTGCAATAAAGGGGTCCGAGATGTAAAGGGGATGACAAGAGAAATGATAACAGGTTGAGAGAAAGCTACTCAGCTGGTAAGTGAATCTCGGTAGCAATTGGTTAGATTACTTTGCTTAGGGTCCTTAGTAAGGGAATGATCGACATCATTACAACTAAGAGAATATATTAACGTATAACAATGCGGGGACTTCAAGGAGTTTAGCCACTTTCCTTTGGTATAAAGTTTCTTATCATCAGCAAGTTGCTGAGAGAGGATTCTTTGAGTGAGGGATCGGAGTCCTCGGAGCCGTACATGAGTAAAGGGAACAATGGTCAGTAGTTTGTCAGTTCCCTAAGGTTGTTGAAGATTTTCTTTCAAATCTTGGTCTTTGTCATCATCAGACACATAGGGAGTTAGATTGGTAACATTGAATGTGGTAGACACGTCGAAGCCTTTAGGTAGCTCAATCTCATAGGAGTTATTATTAATGCCCCTAAAGATCTTATAGGGTCCATCCATTCTGGGAGATAGTTTGTTTGTGCTTTTGCTAAGATGGACCTAGACAAGGTCCCCAGGGGTATAATTGACTCATTTCCTTTTGCGGTTTCCTACTTCTTTCTGTCGGACTACTGTTTTGGCCAATTGCTCGACAATCTTCTGATGTAACCTCTAGAATTCTTCAAAATGCTGTAGGCCGAATTAACTTCCCCCTTGTGTAGTCAGATTATTAAACCCAAGGTTAGTTTCAGGTTAAGTCCATAAACAACCTTAAATGGTGATGTTCCAGTTAAGTTGTGAGTTGAGCGATTGTAAGAAAATTTAATGATGGGTAGGCATAAATCCTAATCATGAGAGTTCTTTCCAATAGGAGCTCCCTTGTAGAACTACTCGATACACAAATTTGCTTGCCCTTCATCAAGAACCCTTCTGTATCTCCTCTAGTACTACACTTATCTACTAAAGACCAAAAATGTAGGTCATGCTTATACTAATTAGGTAAAGTACTGAATCCAAGCACCTTAGCTTGTAACATTATGATGAGGGTATGATGGCGAGAAAGTACATCAACTATTGTGTTGGCGCTTCCCTTCTTATATCTAATGACATAAAAAGAGGTCTCTAAGAACTTGACCTACTTAACTAATGCCCAGAAAGCTTCTATTGCTTGTGAAGGTGCTTGAGAGATTCATGATCCAAGTAGATGATGCATTCTCTCGGCAACAGATAATGCTGTTAGTTTTAGAGTGTTTAAAAAAGGGCATAGAACTCTCTATCGTAAGTTGAGTAATTCAGGGTAGTACTTCGGAGTTTTTCGCTAAAGTAGGTAATGGGTAGGTGCTCTTACATCAGGACATCACCAATGCCAACACTAGAAGCATCACGTCTTTAAAATTCCTTTGAGTCTTTTCTATACATCTAATCTCAACATTCTTCTTGGTCAATTCAGTCAATGGCACAATTATGGAATTGAAGTTTTGAATAAATTTCCCATAGAATGAGGCTAGTCTATGGAAGCTCCTAACTTTGGCAACACTAGTTAGCGTAGGCTACTCATTAATAGCTCTGACTTTTTTCTCATTAACTCAAACAACCCTCCTCGAAATGACATATTTGAAGAATATAACCTCACTTTGACTAAACACGCATTTCTTTAGGTTGTTGAATAATTTCTCAACATGGAGTATGTTAAACACCAATCTCAAATGTTCAACATGAACGAGGAGGTCAGCACTGTAGACTAGATAATCATCAAAATAAACCACAACGCATTTGTTGATCAATGATTTAAGTGCATGATTCATCAACCGCATAAATGTACTTGGCACATTAGTTAGACCAAATGGCATCACCAACCATTTGAGTAGACTATCCATTGTCTTAAAGGCCGTCTTCCATTCATCCCTAAGTCTTATTCATATCTAGTGGTAACTACTCTTTAGGTCAATGTTAGAAAAGATGCAGATGCTATGTAACTTGTCAAGCATATCATCAAGCTGTGAGATCAGGTATTGGTATTTGACAATGATCTTATTGATAGCTCAACTATCAATGTACATTCGTTATGTCCCATCCTTTTTAGCATAAGCATAATGGGTATGGCACAAGGACTCATGCTATTACAGACATATCCGTGATCCATCGGCTCATCCACCTCTTTCTTCAGTTTAGCTGCCTATTCTAGATTACGCCTATAAGCGGGTCGGTATGGTAAGGTAGCCCCTAGTTAGAGGTCGATGTAATGCTCGATACCTCTTAAGGAAGGTAAACCTTTCAGCATCTTGGCAAGGAATAAGTTAGCAAAGTCTTGAAGTATTTACTTCACTTCGGCAGGTAAGTTCTTCGCTTCTTTAACCTCTAAGAATCTCTTCACTATAAGGAACACATAGTCCTCAACCTTGACTTCTCATTCAAACTGAGCTCAGGAAATCACCAAGTACTTCTGTTATAGAGATCTAGCAACCTTTACTTGGGCTTCTTGCACTTCCTTAAGACTTATAGGTGTCAATATAATTTTCTTCCTATCCTTTTGGAACATGTAGGTGTTTCTATACCCATTGTTTAACACTTTCAAATCAAATTGCCATGGTCGGTTGAGTAATATGTCAGAAGCATACATGGGAAGGATATCACATAGCACCTTATCCTTATACCTATCACCAATGGTAATTAGTACTCTAACTTGCTTAGCAATGTATAGTCCTCCATTCTCGTTCAGCTAGTGAATCTTGTATGGCTTAGGGTATAGAAGGGTTTGCAATTTCATGGCCTTAAATACCCCTTGCGTGATGACATTGGTATAACTCCCTTCATTAATGATTACGACGCATAGCTTGCTATTTACCTGGCAATTTGTATGGAAGAGGTTCTCTTTTTGCTCATTTTCGTTAGCCACAAAAGCACTGAGAGATCATCGAACAACAAAGCAACACTTAGCTTTGCCTTCAGGAGGTATCTTGGCATCTAGGTCTTTCTCAAATTCTTCCAGCATCCAATTAGTTGCTACTTCTTCTTCTCCTTCATTCGCACTTTCTACTTCAAATTGGGGCTTGTCTCCCTTTATGGTTATGACTCGGTAGTTTGGACATTGACTAGCCACGTGTCCATAGCCAATGCATTTAAAACATTTGATTTCTGGGGTTTTCCTTCCTAAACTCTAACCTAGATCTCTTCCGATCTCAGGCTCCTTGGTTTTGCTCTTACCTCGACCTTCTTTTAGCCGGCTCGGCATCTGACCTCTACGTTCCCCCTTGGAACTGTTTGATGCTCTGTCATTCCCTAGTCGACTCGGCAAGTTACTCTTATTTGGCATCAATGTTCAGCTACTCAATGTCCAACTAACCTGGTTCTCCCATTGCCTTTCTACACTTTAGGCTATACAGATGGTTTCATCCAATGTTGTGAGGTTCTGCAATTCCACAATGTTGCCAATCTCAATCGTAATCTATAGATGAATGGTACTTTAATTCATGTCTTAGGTTCATCAACATTGCATCGTATCATGAGCAACTGAAACTCTTAGACATAGTCATCTGTGGATCCGTTATCTTGCCTCAAGTCTTAGAGTCATTGGAAAGTGTCTTGTTCATAGTGTTTGGGAACAAACCTACTTCTCAGAACTCTCTTCATCTTATTCCATGTTTAGACTTCGCATCGGGCCCTCAAGCAAACATTCTGTTGTTTCTTCCATCACATTGTCATATATCCAAAAAATTCTAATGTGACCTTTCTAATGCAGACAACATCTTCATAATCATAGAAGTCGAATATCTTTTCAATCTTCTCTTCCTAATCTAGGTAGTCATCAGTACCACCAGACTCGTTGAAGCTCGGAATCTATACCTTAAGATATTCGGCACCTCCTGGCTCTCTAAACTTACACTCATTAATCCCATCATATTAGTCTTCTCATTCCTTATGCTCTTCCACTTTGTCCATCTCCAACCTTCTTCTCACAAATCTATTGACATATTGAGGTGGTGCTTGGTTTATTGGAAAGGCCTCTAGAGCTCACTTGTTCATTTGTATTCTTAGCTTATCTCTCATCCTTAGCCCTACTCAATAACTCTCTCATGCAGTCTAGTCTCTAAGACTCTGTTTATTGAGACAGCTAAGTTGGCCATAATAACAGTAAGATCTTATATCTACTCATTAATAATACGTGGTGTTTGTTGGGTAACTCGACTACGATCGTGAGCATTACTCTTAGCATCGTTAATCTTTCCCTATATACTAGGATTTAACATTTTCAACATAAAGCTTTAGTAAATACACTTTACATGGATGCCTTCAAAATATACACAAGTAACTCGAATGACAGATTGACTATTACTACACTGCTTTTCGTCTCAACCTCAGGCTTTGATGCTACGATTATATTATGTGCTTAGGAACTTAGTTATCACTAGGACATACTGTAGCACATTCGAACTAAATGGGTCCTCCGAAATATCAAAGAAAATAGAGGGAATTGCTCCACGAATGAACTGAAGTAATTGACATGAAGCTGCTTGGAGGATATGACACACCAACGAACACAACACGACTTAACACCTCACTTAATATGATGTATAAGTTGATGTTAAGGTTTAATCGCTACTAATCCTGAGTTACTTGGCAAGATTAGATAAGAGCGTATAAAAAATAGACTTGGAGACGTTGCCTCACAAGAGCAGAATATTCAATGTCTATTTTGCTAAGTTATTTGCAGCTTACAAGGGAAAGGGATTATTTATAGTAAGTCCCTAGGGTAACATTACAAATAAACAAATT
The DNA here is from genome assembly GCA_024138005.1 of Lumnitzera racemosa. Lineage (NCBI taxonomy): Eukaryota > Viridiplantae > Streptophyta > Magnoliopsida > Myrtales > Combretaceae > Lumnitzera > Lumnitzera racemosa. The sequence continues at coordinate 65,595,744 of JAMXBC010000010.1, read as the reverse complement.
ACAAGAAAGTATATACAAAAAGGGGATTCTTAGTACATACGGAAAATGGTAAAAAGGAAAAACGACAAAAATGGAAAAGTAGTACAATGATATATAGGGTGGATAGGTAGCAGTACAGTTTGGTCCCATACAAAGATTCTTTGAATACAGCAGGTGAGAGGGATCAAGATATTGTGGCAATAAAGGCTGCCGAGATAAGAAGGGGATGATGAGAGAAATGGTAACAAGCCGAAAGAAAACTACTCAACTAATAAGTGAGTCTCTTGTCACTCAGCAAGAACCTCTCGATAGCAGTTGGATAGATTACTCAGTACAGGATCCTTAGTAAGGGAATGGTTAGCATCATTATAACTAAGAGTATAGATCAATGTATAACAATGCAAGGAGCTCAAGGAGTTCAGTTACCTTCCCCCAGTGTAAAGTTTCTCGTCATCAACAGGTTATCTAGAGAGGATTCTTTAAGTAAGGGATTAGAGGCCTCGGAGTTGTGTACGAGTAATGGGATCGATAGTCAGTAGTTCATCAAGTGTTGTAGATTATGATGATGAAAAAAAATATAATAAGAAAGAAGAGTGAGCTTAAGTACCCCAATCTACTAACCATGTGAAGCTTTAGATTTCGAGCTTCAATAGATCCAGAAATGTAGATGATTATTTGCATTGGCGGGAAGAGGTAGAGTGTGTTTTTTTTTATTATTATAGTATGAGGACCATAACAAAGTGAAGATCGTTGCTGTATAATTCTTAAGATATGCTATAATGTGGTGGAAGAACTTCCACATCTAGAGAAGACGAGAAGAATATATAGAGGTAAATGTTTGGCCTGAGACGAAGAGGATACTTAGAAACAAGGTCATACTGGACACTTGTTTATAAGACACTTTTGCTCGGCTACAAGAGCTAAGATAAGGAAGTTAAATTGATGATGAGTACATTTAGGGGTTCTAAATATTCATGATTCGTTGTGAAGTAGAAGAGCCATTAGCATGAACAATGTTTAGTTTTCTTATTGGATTAAGGAGTGACTTGCAAGATATTGTTGAACTTCAACAATTCACCACATTGGATGAGGCTATAAGAATAGCCCTATAAGTGAAGAGATAGAGAAGAAATAGGCTGACCTGACCCTTGATGAGCCGACCTAGTTAGTTGAGCCATCCTTCTTAGGGAAATTATTGAGCTTAATATAGTTCTGAGTTGACTTGAAGGGTAGAAATCAGAGCCTAATAGAAGGGTTGACTAGTTGAAGATGAATTGTTGATGAGGACATATGAGAGGAGATAAGGATCTAGAAGGAAGATGAGCCAGACTAAGTGCTTTAAGTATGAAGGGTTTGGACTCATGGCTACTCAGTGTTCAAACTGAAGGACCATGATTATTAAGGGAGATGTCCTGAAGATTGAAGTAGATATCATAAACAAGGAGCTAGAGGATCAAAAAGAAGAGAAGGACGAGGTTAATGTTGATGCCGACTTGATTGATGAAGATGTGTTTGCAGAAGACTTGGATAAGTTAACTTTGGTTGTCTAATGTGTAATGAGTTTAGAACCCTCTATTGAGGAGGAGTAGAGAGAGAACTTATTCCACATCACTTATAAGGTAGGTGATTAGGTGTATGCACTCATAATGGCTTCTTATTATGGAAGATTCATTAGTAATTTCAGTATCATTGTTGCACCCTTTATTGAGTTGATGAAGAAGAACAATGAGTTCAAGTGAGGAGAAATGGATGAGAGAAGTTTTGTTGAAGTAAAGGTAAGATTAACTTTTTCACCTATATCAGCCTTACCCAACTTCGAGAAGATTTTTGATTTGGAATGTGACACGTCAAGCATTGGTATGGGTGTTGTCTTAATGCAAGAAGGCCATCTAATTGCTTACCATAGTGAGAAGCTGAAGGACCTCAATCGAACTACTCCGTATATGACAAAGAATACCTAACTCTTATCCAAGCGCTCTAAGTATGGCAGCACTATCTATTTTTGTGAAAGTTTTTCATCTATACAGATCATGAATCTTTGAAGTATCTCTAAAGTCAAACTAAGCTATTGAAGCGACAAGTATGGTGGGTTGAATTCCTAAAAGGATTCAACTTTGTGATAAAATACAAATAAGATAAGAACAATGTAGTTGCCGATACTTTATCAAGAAGACCTGTTGTCTTAATAGAATTGTAGACTAGGCTGTTAGGGTTTGTGAGCATCAAAGAGTAGTATCCTAAGGACCCCATCCCCCCTCTTTTTGTCCTATATTTAAGCAATGTGATGACGGAAGAATAGTAGATAAGTACTATGTAGAGGATGATTATCTAATATAACGTGGCAAATTATGTATGTTGACCTATTCAATTAGAAAGCTACTAGTGAGGGAAGCCTATAGTAGAGGACTCTTCAGCCATTTTGGAGAGAGGAGAATATATGAGCTATTGAGTAGACTGTTCTTTTTTCCAACGATTAGACAAGACGTGCACTAAGTTTTAAGAGATGTGCTACTTGCAAAAGGGTTAAATACTAAGGTGAACAAGGAAAAGCAATGTCTTTACTTGTCCCGACTTGACCATGGATAGAGTTAAGCATGAATTATCATTACCCTAAAGGGGTTTAATAGTATTGCTTAAAATTTTCATATAAAGTATACACCTATGATATAAAAACCACCTTGGAAGTTAAAGATTGCAAGACTCTAATTAATTAATTACTGAGGTTTCTGATTTTTAATTTATTAAATGATTGTAATATATAAATAACTATGGATATCCAATATTCCACAATTTCTCAAAACCATAGAGAATTGATATTCCTTACCAAACAATAATATCAGGTAGTAAAGTTCTAAAATTTAAATTATCTGAATTACAAACTCTAAGTAGAAGAATGGTAGTTATATTTAATAGGCCAAATTGACTTTACAATCTATCTTCAGATTCTATTTTCTAATGCATCTCAATATTGTACTTAATGTTTGGCTCTCAACTTATGCCCAGTTATCAATCAACTTATAAGAGAAAACTTTTGGGGAGTAAACTATACTAGCTTAGTGAGATATCCCTCATATTATATCGATAAGTAGGTTATCATACAATTTATCAACAAACATATGAATGTATGAATAAGCAATGCACTAAATAAGATATGCAGTTGACTGACGCTGCATGTAATATCAAATTTAACGCCCTCTCAAGTAAGGGTTGGAGATTATTGGCACCAATCACAACTAAGTTCTAATACCTAAGTTTTAACCATAAATTTAAATTCTATATTTCACAAAATCCATTTTCATTTTAAAGAAATACAGTAATACATAAAATCCCAAGTTTAGCGGTGAAGTGACCCCCATAATCTACACTTACACCTTGCAACAATGGTCTTTAGACTCGATCTTCAGCTACTTACAGTTAACATTTCTAGCACTAGGTAATCCTATGAGTCAAGGATAAGTTCTTGTTGTACGAGTACTTCTACACTATATTAATTAAATCGTGTGGGAATCCTATCACTGTAAGGCTCTTTATTACCATCTATGTAAGGTGATGACTGAAACATTATATGCAATATTCGTGCTTATCATGATCCATTTAATTTAAGTTTAGTTGAGTATGATTAAGTCAATTTATTGGGTATTCAACTAATATCAACAAACCATCCAAATCATGTAAAGATTAATCATACAATCAATTCTTTAGTTATCATATTTAACCACATTTTGCATAATAAGAAATAATATTCAATTACATACATATTCTTGAATTCTAAGTATCAATTTATTAATTTATAAAATTTAGGTGCACTAACTATAAACACAAACAAGTATAGAGTTATCGGGAGTACTCACTTGACCAAAGCTAATATGGATCCTAGCAATTAATGGTAGCTCGCCCTCCTAGTTGATGTTTCATGATAAATAAAATAACAAGATCCTAATAAGTATCTAAATGTAATACCAAACGACTTAATTAACTAACTATCTACCCTATCATTCCTGTTTTAGCTTAAGTATTAAATCACATGTAACTTCCACATAGTAGGGTCCATTTTGGACGTTCTTCCACGTAGTAGGGTCTATTTTGAATGTTAAAACTTGCATTTTTCGATATAGGTTTGAATTGTTACAAATTTTGTTATTTTGACCTGAGAAATTCTACTTATCAATTTTAGAGATTTTCTCTATTATTTTACAATTTAATTAATTTATAAATTTCTTATTTTTATGTCCAATTTCTATAGACTTCATTATTTTTCCATTTTAAGCTTAATTTGTTTTTTTATTATAATTTTGTTATTATTGTAAATTTTTCTTAATTATGTAATTATTATTATTTGTAATTTACAAATTTGATTGTCGTTTCCACTTAGGTAAGTTGTTGACGTGGCATGATTTCATTGGTCTACATGACAATTTATTATTTTTCCTTTAATTTTATATTTCTTAAATTTTATATTATTATTACATATATTTATGCGATATTATAATTAATTTGTTTAATATATTATGGGCCTTTCATATCTTTATGGATTTCAGCCCATATATATTTGTATATGTATACATATTTATTTCCTTTATATTATATTAGATAAAATATTATAAATATGTATGTATTCGTATTTTTTACATATACCTATATATCTTATATACATATATATATATATACATATATATACCCTTAGCAAACTAATGTATGTACTTGTACATATTCTTGTATGTATGCTATTATCTTATGTATTCCCATATATGTATACATATACATATATATATGTATTTATGCATTTAGTATACTTATCATTATATGTATTTTTATACATGTACACATCCTTATACTTGCTTTTATAGTACTTTTATACATGTATATTTAAACATATATTTATATTTTCTTTGTATATTTTCAAGGAATTTTCAATATATTACATATATACATACATATGTACTTTTGGTTTTGTATATATATATATAAATAACTATTATACCTCATATGTAAGTTTATGTGCATATAAAAATATATATGTATAGGGGCATATATATATATATATATATGTTTACATAATCCTATCATTTTCCTTATTTATTCATTTATAGGTATATATATATTTACTATGTATTCTTATGTATATGTATATAAAACATATGTACCATTATATATACATAAACTTAACTATGTCTATAATATATCCCTACATATAAGCATGTATCTATATGTATAATAGCATATATAGATATATAGACATAATTTCTAAAAGAAATAAGAATATACACAAAATTATATTACATATATATGAAACTTCTAATACAATACACTAAAAATTCATACTAAATACGTATTAATAGATTAAGTGTAAAAGTATACAAAAATACCTAAAGAAATATAGAAAATATATTTTGTGTAAAAGATCTAATATTAATGATATACAAGGAAATATATTTACTTGTTCTTGAATATGTTTGAAGAAAAATCCTTCCTTTCTTCCTTTTGGTGTTACTAATATATGGAATGGTAGGTTAGATTTTTGGGTAGAAAATTAGGTATAAGAAAGTGGAGAAAATGAGGGAAATGGAAGTGAAGAAGATAGGGAATGGAAGGATAAGAATTTTGGTTGAAGAGGAAAGATATTAGGTATGCTTTTCATGCATTTATTTAAGATAATTCAAGAAGTTTGAGGGTAGTTCTAGAGCCTATACATGGTTGATGGCAATGAAGAAAGAGGGAAGAGAAAAAGAAAAAGGAAAAGGAAAAGAAAAGGACATTAAATACATTGAAAAGGACATTTTAACTTTTGGTCAAAATTAAAATATTAATGTAATAATTATATTATGTACATGTAATAATTTGTAATTTAGAAAGGAAAAAGAATAAGGAAAATAAAAGAAGTAAGGTAAAATAAGGAAATAATCAAATAAAGTAAAATTTTGAATTTTCTCTAAATATTTTTAATATTACAAATAATATTAATAATAACAAATGTTCCAATTATAAAGAAAGTTATAAGATAGATAGGTTATATTAATTATATAACACATAAACAACAAAATAATAGTAAAATTAGATTCAAATAATTAAATTCATATAATACTAATTTATATATATAATTTTTAATAATTATACATTAGTATTATCAAATTTATTAATTAATATAGTATTTTCATAATTATTAGTATTTAATAGTTATCCTTAATAATTTGCTAGTGATTTCATGCGATTTAGCATTTCATTAATTATTAGGCTTGATTTGGGTTTTATCTTTATTATAGCAAATTGATACATTTATAAGCTTATAGTTTTGATGTTATGGTTTTTATCATATTCAAATACAATTTCTTAGAGTTTTTAGACATGATTAGAGTTTTGATCATTATATTAGGGTTTTTCTCTTTATAATAGTTTAGAGTTTATAATTTAAATAAAGTTTTTAGTTTGTCTAGCCTTATCGACTCATAAAGTTATCTAAGACATAAAGGTTTGGTTTAAGGTTTAGATTAAGAATTTATAGTGTTTACATGGATTTTGTTCTTGGATTATGTAGAACTACTCGAGGCAAAGATTTTATGATGGTCATTGTAGATAGATTTAATAAGATAGCACACTTGATGCCCTACTAAAAAACTAACAATGCTTTGGCTACTGCTTCTCTCTTTTTGTAGGAAATTGTTTGGATACATGGTGTATCGGGAAGTGTAGTCTCAGATAGAGATCCAAAGTTCTTAAGCAATTTCTGAAGAACCTAGTAGTGTCATATGGGGACTAAACTATAATTCAACACTTCATGTCACCCTTAAATCGATGGTCAAACGGAGGTAATCAATCGTACTTTAGGATCATTACTTTGAGTTGTAGTGGAGAAGAACTTAACTAATTGGGATGTTTGTTTGTCTGTGGTGGAATCTGCTTACAGCCGTACTATATATGAAACCACCAACCAAACACCTTTGAAGTCATTTATGGCTTTAACCTAAAGCTACCCTTCGATTACACCTCTATACCCATGTCCTTATAGGAAGACCTTGATGCAATGCAAGAGCTTAAGCATAGTCTCTACATCAGATCTACAAGAAGGTTACTAGGTAGATTGATCAAGTTGCCATTAAAATGCGAAAGAGGAATAAAGGAAGAAAATCAGCATAGTTTTAGCTCAGGGATTTGGTGTAGTTGTACTTGAGCAAGGAGAGGTTCCCAAATAAAAGAAAGAATAAGTTGTTTGCTTGAGTCGAAGGTCCATTCATAACACTCTAAAGGATCAATAACAATGCCTATAGATTGGAACTTCTTGAAGGTTATGGAGTCTTTGATGCCTTCAATATTGGTAACCTCAGCCCCTATCACCTTGAAGGATAATTGAATGAAGACTAGCTAGATTTGATCTTAAATCTAAATCATCTAGGAGGGGATGATAAGAATCAAAATATTAGACCTTTAGCTTACAGTTAAGCCTAAGGTTTATAAGGACTAACAAGATGAATTCTCTTACTTTAGCCAACTCTTGCTAAGGCAGAGTTAATTCTTGTTATCGACTAAACTCCTTATGTCAAGCCAAGTAACTATACTTCTCTCGGTAATCGAGTGTTGACTATACAAATATTCTACTAAGTTTAACCCCTCATATGCTTGCTCGATAATGATTGAGCTAACCTTTAGCATGGCAGCAGTAGTGCCAAGAATCTAAGAGATCTAACATATTTCCAAAGCCATTTCTCCTCAGACCGACCCACCCCCACTTGGCAGCCCCCACCTTAACCTTACCATTTTGTCTTTTTCCACCAAAAGCATCTCTAGTAAGTTGTCGCCACGTGTCTAAGCCCATGAAAAAGGCTTTTGCTACATTAATTATTGCTTTCCTTGAATTTTCATTTGTATCATTTTTTATTCCTTATACATTACCCTTTTATTCTTTTCCATTTTAAGTAAGGTACCTTAGTTTTTTGGGTATAAATACTCATTGTATATGTAGTCACAAGGTACCTCATCTTAAAATATTGAATACACCATACCCCTTTGTGTGAACATTGCTCTTTTTAGCATGTTTACTTCGCTCTTATCCTAAACCTTAAGCAAGGATAGGTAGTGAGTACCTCCACTGGACTATCTCATGCATCATATTCAGTTGTGCCATGAGTCTTCTAAAGTTCCCTAGTGCTTCATATCCTTGGAGCTGTTTGTGGGTTACATATTTTACTTTCCTTATTTCTGTACTGTTCCTAACTCTTTTCTTCTAGTTTTCAATAAGCTTGGACCTACCCTAATACATTCGCCCTTGTCAGCTCTCGGCATGGAGTGTCATGAAATCAAATAGCTAATCACTTAGTCTACTCAATTTTTTTCTAATAACATTAGTCCACCTAACTATAGGATCTTATGAACTTTATAGTAGATTCATATAATAATTTAATAGCTAACTATATTGAATTAAAGACAATATAAAACAATCCAATTGGATCTCAAAACATAATATCTTAGATTGAAATTAAAGAAATTATCACATTGAATTAGGGTTTGATAGAAGATTCACTAAGAATAATAAATTATGACATAAAATAAAAGAGATTAAAAGACACGAGAAGCGCTTGTACTTTATCCTATACCACTATTCCTTAAGGGGCTCTCCTTGAACACTAAGCTTAAGAGTCTATATATAAGACTTAGACCTAGGGTTAGAAAAGAATCATTCAAAAATAAAAGATTACAATTCATAGCATGTACACGCCCTATAATATGGTCGTGATCTTAGGCATGTTCTTTCCATTCATATGTAAGTTTTATTTTTAAATAAAATTCTTAGACAAGGGATATACGGATAGGGTACATAATTATGGTCTTGGACATATTCCTCACTAGACATTATTTCTTTTTCGAACTTCATTTTGTTGAGTAGCTCGTTCATGGAACTTCTTTGTTATAGCTATAAAACTCCATAAAATTGCTTAAAAACTTATCAAGAGCTTCTAAAACATCTACAAATGAATAGTAACTAATTAAAGCTCTAAATCATCAACAATTAACACAAATAATAAATGAAAATATACAAAATTACCTTATAATATATATACTAAAAGACTGTTAATAGCAAACATTTGTTCCTTCACCTTATAGGTGATGTGGAACAAATTTTCTCTTTGCTCGTTCTTTATGGAAGGCTCAATACTCATAGCTTGGTAGACAATTAAGCTTAAGTGGTCTCTACCTTTAGCATGGATCTTGTCCTCCATGAATCCCTCTCGTCTCTCCTTGGTACACTCCATTACTTCCTTCACCTTCTCCTCAACTTCTTCACTAGTGCTAGTTACCTTAAAGTTTGGAGCTTCTCCTTTAATGACCATTGTTTGACAATTTGGGCATTAGGTAGTGATATGACTAAAACCCCCTCTTTTGAGTACTTCACCTTGCTTATCTTTCTTTTAGATGTCTATCCTTTCCTAAACCTCTTCGGTCTTTCCATTTTTCCTTTTTGTTTGGCCCTAACCTCATTAGCACGGGTCACTTGTCCTTCCTTTTTCTCAGTTTAAAGCTATTTAGTCTTTTAAGGACATTATAAATACGTTAGGTAGATAGAGCAAGTCAGCGAGATTGAGCTTGGTATGAATTGTTCCTTCTTTGCCTCTCCACATGTTAGGCAATCTTGATGGCATCTTTAAGGGTGGTGAACCTCTATTCAGTTCAACAAAAGCCAGTTAGGAACCTTGAAACAATTTGGGTCCTCCACTTCACAAAAGATGATCAACATTTGAAATTCTAGAACATATTCATCAACAATGAGAATCTAAGTTATGGTTTAAAATCGAATGGAAGTCAAACTTTAGTATAACTCACACATTGTCTAATAGATTAGATGTGCTACAAACTATGTACGAACTAAGTAGTTGAACTTAATATGATGTAAAAGCCAACCCCAAGGGTTGCTCAACGTAGATCTTACTCAAGGTATTGATAGAATTTGGATATTCGACTTGGTAGCTAATTAAGCTTGTAAAAGAATAAGGAAGAAGACAAAGCAGTATATTCAATTTTGATGATAAATTGCTTACAGTTGCATACAAGGCTCAGGAAGTAAAGTGGCTCAAGTTGGGTTACTAATGATGACTCCTTTGGGCTTAGTAAGAGAGAGATGGTCTAGTGTACCATGATTTTTTTATCCTTTGCTTGAGTACAAGTGAGAGGAGCTTAAGTTTGATTCTTATCAAGTTCCTTAAAAGATTTGCATATATGATCAAGTATAAGAAGGTTAGCACTAATGTGATGGTTGGCACTTTATCATGAAGGTATGCTTTAATGACAGTTTTTCAATAAATGTTACTTAGGTTTAGTTTATTGAAGGAGTGATAGGTAGGAGATTTGCTCTTTATTCCAATTGTAGCTAGATGTAAGGATGGAAGAGTTGTAGATGAATATTATATGGAGGTTAAAAAACTTTTTAGGGATGGAAAACGGCATATTCTATTTGGATCTATAAGGGTGTTATTAGTAAAGGTAGTGCAATATGGTGGTTTATTTAGGCATTTGAGTGAGAAGAAAACATGTGAATTACTAAGAGAACACTATTATTGGCCTTTTATGATGAAGTGTATGCATAGTTTAGTTAATAGATGTGTAGTTTGTCACAAAGCTAAGAGTAAAAAGGAGCCTTTTGGTAAAATATTTGCCTTTACCTACTCTATCTAAGCCATGCATAGACATTAGTATAAATCTTGTTTTAGGCTATCCCATAATAGCAAGAGGGAAGGATCCTATAACAGTGGTTGTTGACAGATTTGGCAAGATGTCACATTCATTATATGTTGCCATGTACATAATGTACAATGTATTTCTAATCCATTTTTTTTTTTTAGTGGGAAGTAATAAGATTGAATGGAGTTCCATAAAGTATTGCTTTTTATTGTAATTTTAAATGGTGATTTATTTTTGGAAGACTTTATGGAAAAGAATAGGAACAAAGTTTTTGTTCAACATTGCCTATCATCTACAAACTGATGGATAAATATAAGTTGTTAATTGTACTTATAGAACTTTATTAAGAGCTACAATGGGGAAGAATTTGACATATTAGAATGGATGTTCACCAATTGTAGAGTTTATTTATAACAAATCTACTCATAGTTCTATAGGAAAGTTGCCATTTGAAGTTGCTTATAGGTAAAATCCTCTTATTCCTTTAGATATGGCAAATGTCGTAGCTTTTATTAAGGAAAGCTTAAGTTGAGTAGAGAGAGTAAAAGAGGTTCAAAAGTTACATTAGAAGGTTATTGAATAACTGAAAAAGATGGTAGCTAAGCATAAGTAAATTAGAGATAAAAGGAAGAAGATGAAAGGAGTTTCAACTAAGAGACTTGGTCTTTTCCTATTAAGGGGTAATAGAAGTTGGCACCAAGAACAAATGGTATATTCAATGTACTTGAGAAGATCAATGATAATACTTATCATTTGGAAGTACATGATGGATTTAGAAGTGTTACTATTACATTTATGTTGTAGATTTGTCAGGTTAGGTGTTAGATTAAGAGGAAAGCCATGTAGAAGACATATTAGACATGAGGGTGAATCTTCACTAGCCTTAGTGAAAAAGATGGCAATTAGATCATAATCAAATTAATAGCTTAGGAGGACTAATGACTAAGTTAAGGATTAAGGGTGTAGCGACCCTAGGAGGGGCTTGGTAGTATTGCTTAAAATTTCCATATCACGTGTGCACCCATGATAAGAAAATCACCTTGCAAGTCAGAGATTTCAAGACTCTAAATAGTTATTTGCTAGAGTCTTCAATTTTAGTTCATTGACTCATTATATAATATAAATAATTATGGATATCCATTCTTCCACAGTTCCTTAGAACCGTAGAGAATTGGTATCCCTTACCAAAATAGTGAAATAAGATAGACAATTTTAGAAAATTCTAAACTTACTAAAGATACTAAACTTAATTAAGACATTAGTTGTTTTTCTGAGCATTCCGAATTAACTACACAAGCTTTTCATCATACTGATTCAATGGTAGCACTCTGCACTCGATTCCTATCCCATTCCTAACTATCAATCAACTTGTAAGGAAAAGAACTATTGGGGTGTAAAGTTACGCTTAGTGAGATAATTACCCTCATCAATACCGCATGACAGAAATTTATTAAATGCATAATCATATGAATATATGAACAATCAGTATGCCAAACAACGCATGCAGTGACCTGGGAACTACATACGACTCAGAATTACGCCCCCTGAAGTTGGGGTTTGGAGATAATTAACCGACCTAAACCAAAATCCGAGTTCTAGACCTTGGGTTTTATTTCATTTGCACTATCGTACTAATGCCAAAACAAAACTCTCTCTCTCTCTCTATATATTTGTATGTATACTTCTTTTACCAAAATCAAATCATATTTTTAAAATCCCAAGTCTAGTGGTGTAGTAGCTTTCGTAATCTACAAATACATGCTTTAAGCAGAAGTCACAAGACTCGGCCCCTTACCGATGGTTGGCGTCTCCTAGTGCCTAGTAAGCTCATCAACTTAGGACAGAGACTCAATATATATGATGACATAGCTAGTGTCCAATCCTACAGGAAACTTGTATTCCTATGAGTCCCTTTCCATCTTCAATGTGAAACGGCAGTTGGTGTTATCCGTATGCAAAATGGGGAATGCATGATTCATTTTGATTTCTTAATCGTATAAGTGATTAACTTGATTTTTAAGGTGATCAAACAATTTCATTCCATACAATTCACATGTATATATTAATACAAACAATTCCCATTATTATATATATAATTAACAAGTCATCACATTCATCCATAAATCCATACACATGCATCTCCCATATCCTACAAGCATCCAAATTTATATATATAAGTTTAGGTGCATCTATTCTACAAGCACAATCAAGTAAAGAGTCATCGGGAATTTACTCACTCAGCCATGCGGATCAATCAAACTAATCAGGGATAAGTCATCTCCCCAAAGCCGGGTCCCCTAGACATCGTAAATACGATACTATAAGGATTTGAAATAAAACCTAGAAAACTAAGCTAAAACCCTTTAAGTTATACTTTGGACTTGGTTTCATAATTTTTTTTTCCCGGTTTTACTCAAAAGTCCAATCGCGTATAACTTTTTCATTTTAAATCCAATTTTTATGATCTTATAGTCAATCTTCATCGTTTTCAATTGTACCTTAACGTGGTGAGGTTATATTTTCGAAATGCAGCATACAATTATGTCCATGGGTCAGAACAGTAGCATTCTTCATGTGTTGGAGTGTTTTTGGGCCTTGTATGGTAAATGGGCTTTTTGATAACTTGAGAAATCCTTTGGGCTCAGTCTTAAGATTTTATCCTAAGCTTAAAATACTCCTTGAGATTAGATTTACAACTTTGATTTATATTCCTAAGGCTAACAACCACTTCATGGGCCCTTTAGTGGGCTTAAGTTGTCAAATGGGCTTGTTTTTTGTTCAAACTAAAGTTAGTGACTTTAGTGGGCTTATGGGGGCTTAGGTGAATTTCTTATGGGCTTCAAAACATCCTCTCTTAATTTTTTAAGGTGCTGGTCAGAATTTTATTGAAGGCCCAACTTAGAGTTCTAGGCTCGTTTTGAGAGTTTTAGGCTCGGTTTTGAGTTTTAGGCTTTATATGCTTACCATACTTGCTTTGGTTGATCTTTTCACTTTGTTCATTCACTTTTATCATATTTTTAAGCTTCTTTTTTCCCATGTTCCAGATCTGGTCGTGATGATTCCAAGGGGTTCTTGCTTGGTTTTTCAACTTGTTTCATCATTTCTTTAAGTTTAGGTGTTAGGTTATGCGCTTAAATTACTTGTATCCAAATCTTAACTTAACTTTTCTTCCATAAGATGATTCTTTAACTCATGCTCCTCACAAAGAAATAGAAGATCATATACTTAATACAACCTCCATATCATAGCTCATGTCATACAAAGTTGGTTTCTTCATAAAACTTCATGTGATGGATTTTTCCTTAACTTAAGTTTAGATTTGAGTATGTTTAACTTAATGGAAACAAAATCAACATCCAAATGACTATGGAACCCTCATGTCCAGCATGCTCATCCTCCATTCAAGTCTTTGATTCAAGACTTTCTTAACTTAAAATCTTCCATTCAAAGTGTTAAACAAGTGTCTTTACAAAATATCAACTTTATATGCTCGTGTTTCAACTTCATGAAAGGGTTTCATGAGCTTGTTTCTTAAAATGGTTTTTGGTGTTATAACAACTTAAACCTTACTTATATCTTCAAGAAATCAAAATCTCCTAACATAAATACTAATCCACATATCACAAGAAACACTTACTCGTCCTTAAAGCAAAGTATGGTAGTTGTACACTAAGGTTCCACTTAAGCTCTTAACTTTGCTTCCTCCTTTTTGCCACCTTTTGGAAACCTGAGTTATTTGATCTTTTAGAATGGGGTTTGTAGAAGGTTCTAATGGTTCTAAAAGATCTTAGATGGTGAAAAAAAATGACACAAGAATAAGAGGAGAAATTGCCGTGAGTATGGAAGCAAAAATGGTGGCGACAATGTTGGGAATTTGTGGAGTTAGATTTCTTCTTTTGATTTGTGTTTAAAGTGAGAGAAAAGGAAGTGAAAATGGGAGTGAAAGAAGGAGAGAGTGGCAAATTTTGAATGAGAAAAGAAGTGTGTGCAAGAAGCTTTAATTGATTATCTTGTAGCTTACACAAAAGTTAACAATTGCAACTATTGATGATGTAAGCATTAAGGGGTGAATAGTGATATGTAAGAGAAAGTGATTGATGATTGAAAGACAAGTGCATGACCCCCCTTTCTTCTTTGTTTAGATCTGCCATTTAAAGTCTTTATGGGCCATAGAGTGGTCTTGTCTCATTTAATGAAGTTAAGTATATGAAATCTTGTGAAAAATTGTCTATATGTAGTATAGGTGAAGAGGTGATAAGGAAAATCTCTTATCACTAAATTTTGATAAGTTATCAATTGATGAATGATTCCAACTCTCAATTGATAAGTTATCTAAAGTGATTGGTTGATCTACTTATTGAAGTGTAAGGCTTGGACATGAAAATAAGGGCATGGTCTTATAGAAAATTGTTCTTAGGTTTTCATCTTGCATTGTTTTGTAATTTTAGATTTGATTTTTATAAAATTGTGAAATTTTCTAAAGTTGAATGAAATTATTCAAATTAAATTATCAATTAATTACTTAGGGTTAAAATTCCTTAATGGTTTTAAGGTTTAGGGTTTTAAATGACTTTAGAGCTTGCATTTCTTCAAGCTCAGGTTTTATCGATAATTGGTTTTTGAATTGGAAAATTTTAATTCGTTTCTAAATATAAGCTTAAGTTTTTAGTTTAGTTGATCCTTAGGAATTTTTGAAAAGTACTCTTAATCTAATCTTAGGCCCACTAAAAATAAGGTTTATATTTATCAATTGATAAGTTATTTAGAATGATTGGTTGGTTTACTTATTCATGTGCACAAATCTTATGCATGAAGATAAGGAGATTGTCTTATATGAAATTCTTTTGGAGTTTGTCTCTTAAATTGATTTGTAAGTTATGATTTGTTTCTTATAAAATTATGAAAATTTCTAGAGTTGAATAAAATTAATCGAATAAAATTCTTAATTAGCTGCTTAGGGTTACAAGTCCTTAATTGTTTTAGGGTTTTGGATTTAAAGTTTATGGTTCTCATATTCAAGTTTTATCAATAATAGGATTTCAAATTGGAAAATTAAATTCATTTTTAAATGTAAACTTGAATTCTTAGCTTTGTTTATCCTTGAGAATATTTGGGAAGTGTTCTTAGTTAAATCACAAGTTCGCTAAAAAGTAGGGTTTTCTTGCATGATTAGGGTTTCCAAATCGTATAATTGGGTCTTTCAAGTTCGTTTTAAATTCCAAGTTTAAAATTTTAGTCGATTTTCATTTTATGTGGTCTTATCGACTTAGGGAAATATTTACAGTACTCGAGTCCGATACTATGTTTAGAAGGTTAAATTTACAGAGTCTACCAAGGGTTTGAATGATCTGGTGGAATGAATATTAAAGGGATTGGCCTTAGAGCATGAACACGAGTTTATAAGGAGATTCTTACTCTATAACATCAGTGTGGTAGAGGCTTGACCTAGTTAAAATCTAAGGAAGGTTTTTAAGATAAGAATGATTGGAAGGATATAAGAGGTTCTGATGTAGTTGTTAGTTCTAATGAGGCATTGGTTTCAAAAGAAGGTTAAGGTTATGATTCTTTTATGGTAGGAGCTAAATTAAAATTTGAAATGAGAATGTTTCTTAGACCAGTTATAGAAGTTATAAAGCAAGATGATAAAAAATATTTGAAAAATTTCTTTTTTAGCATAAGTTCATTTACTTTCCAATATGTAGCTATTATCTTTAGTAAACAGTAGTTGGGATTTGTACAAAATTTTCAAACCTAATTTTCTTACTTTTAATTATTTTTATATAATTTTTTTATATTTTTATCATGTAATATAATTAAATATATATAATTTTTTTTATACATTATCTAATTAAATGTATAATTTTATTCAAATAATTACTGTAAACAAATTTTAAGCTACTATATGCCATTAAATGATGAATAATTTAACGAATTCGATGAAAGTTTTATTTTTGTAAGGTTCTAAAAATTTTAATGACTTAATTAGAAGAAAGAGAAAAGGCCGATTACTCAAATAGAAAAATTAATAAATTTCAAGGACTAAAAGTATACTTTCCCCTTTTCTTTAAATCTGTTGGTAGTAGCTTAGGTTTTTAATGGACCCTAGTAGTTTCAAGGCTTTAGATAGAAGATTCCATGATTAAATATAGAGGATTAAGTTCTTTGGACATAGGTTTTCAAATAATTGCTAATAGACTTGGTTTTATATCTCTAACCTTATTTTTAAATATTTTAATGTCTATTTTGTTTATTGATGTATTGTCCATGGATATACATGTTTATGCTTGATTTAAGGTATGGGTTGTGAAAAAATGTGATGAAATATTCTTTGCTAATGATTTGTTGATATTGTATTATGTGTAAACTTGATGTTTTAGCTATTTTGAGGGAGTAGTTAGGGATAATTCAAGTGTTAGGTGATGACTTGCATGTTTGTTGGTTCCTTCCTATTGGAATTTTTCCTTATTGACCTAATAGGATTTAGATGCCTCAATTGGATTCAAGAGTTCCATATAGAACCTTGGATTCCTAATTTTTGCAAAGTAGGATTTGTGGATTAGGGCAATGTGGCCCTTGTACTCACCTTAAGCTTTACACGATTAGAATTAAGTCTTAATTCTAGTTAGGTTTGCCTAATATATGATAGAGCTTAGTTGATTACTTGCTAATAGTAGATGAGAAATCAGTAATACAATGCTCTTGCTACCTACTAAATGAGAGTGATTAAAGCTCGAGTTTAAACTAACATAAATATTTATGGCATGGAAAAGATAATTTCAAAAGATTGTTGAAACACAATTTAAATCTTGAGAAATTTTAGTATAAGTTAGGCTCATCATTAGGAAAGATTTAGAGATATATGCAAGATAAGCTAAAGTTTCTAAGAGAGATTTGAGAAATATAATCAAGATTAGCTAGTATACATATAAATAGTGATAAGACCCTTTACTATTTGTTATAAATACCCATAGAATTGACAAGTCAAGGGTAAAAATGTTATGGTCAACCTAAGTCAACTTAAAGAAAATAATTGACTAAAAAACTGATTTAAACTAACAAGATAAGTAGATTAATATTTATAACAAACAAACGTAAAAGAAACTTTGTTTATTCAAGAGACTTAACATAAGCAATTTGCATCATCAAATAAGTTAGAAACCAACCAAAACCTTAACTAAATATATAAGAACTAAAGTTACATGTAATATTATCAAGATGTTGGAAAGAAAAAAGGAACTAAACCTAGTACATCCTACAAGTGGCACCAACTTTGGATTATATCACCTAATTTTTTTTTTCCCATAAGAAACGACTAAAAAGAAGACTAGTTAGCAAAGAATCTAGAAGAAAAAGAAGTAATGTGGGAAAAGCATTTGACTAAGTAAAATATGAGGTAATATGCAAAGATGAGAAGAAACATGTGAAAATTTACAACATGATTCTAATGTAGCTACGTCATGTATTAGGAATTCCACCAATTAACTTGTCTTGCAAATCTTTCTCAAAATCTCACATGAATCAAGTTAAGGAAACATGATGTAATTAAGACCATAAATCAACAAAAGCTTATTTAACAAGCCAATCATCATTTTCACTATAAATAAACATCACCACATAACTTTTGGGCCTCATATGTCTCCATCTAACACAACACCACACTTGTCATTCACTTTTACTACAACTCAGATTCAACAACCAACCTATCTCACCAACTATTCTCATGCTACCCATAAGGAATCCCCTAACTATTCTTCAATAGTTTCAAGAATCAACATCACAAAGGTTAGTTTCAATATCTTTATCAACAACTTTGTTCATATTTTATAAGAAAAAAGACCATTTCTAACTCCTTTCTTCAATCTAGGAAAAATACTCCAAGAAAGCAAGGTAAGTTCTTCTACTCCAAAAACAAAATTCTATGATTTTAAATCAAAACTCACATGTTTTCCAAAAGACAAGATTCTTTATCACAACCATAATCAAACTTTTCATTTGTTTGGATCTAAACCCTAAATCTTACTAAATAAGGGAATCCTTTATAAAATAGCTTTCTTCTTATGAGTCTTTGTAAGAGATAAAACAAGTGGATAAATCTATGCTTTGAAACATCATACTTATCATGTTTGAATAATTTTCCATGACTTGGGACCTTATGGAAATATTTTTTCCTTTTCATGACTTATGGACATACATGATATAACTCTACCTTGATCTTGACCTATCTTTATAGAACCATAACAATTAAACCCTATTTGAGGATTGAGGAACCATTGTAGCTACCTAATTTTGCCCCATTTATTTTCTTTCTTTTCTCAATAGGCCCTAAATTAGGAGAAACGCAAAAAATAGGAAATTAAAGAAAACCCCAAAAAAGTTAAAAAATTTAGAAAAATAAGAATTTCAGGAAAATACAAAAATAAGAAAAAGCACAAAAAAAATAAGAAATTTAGGAAAAATATCAAAATAGGAAGTTTAGAAAGAAACCCAAAAAATGAGAAGTTTAGAAAATAAAAAATTGAAAAAAATAGAAGATTTTACGGAAATTAGAAAATAACAATTCAATAGGGTAGATTTTTTAATTTTAAATAAGTTTAGAAGTTGGGCCATTAAACTTGGGCTTAGATTTAAATTTGGCCTAAGCTAACTAAGTCTATATGTACAATTTAATTATATATATAAATAAGATACAGGCCAATAGCCTAATAGTTAAACACATAGATTTAGTATTGGGTATTGAGCATAAGGTATTAGGTTCAAACCTTAGAGGGGGCATATAAAGTTTTTTATTTTTTGTCACGTCAGGGACTACCATATATTAGGATATGATTAGGCTACATGTCTTGACACATGGTAGGTAGGATTAGATGACGAGATTGGACGGCTTGTTGACATAGCGCCACATGGCATGCTATGTCAAGTGCCACGTATCCTATGATGACATGTAGCAGGTCGGGTTTTCTCCCTCTTTCCTTTTCTTTCTCCCCTCTTTCCCTCAATTTCCTCTATTTTCCCTAGGTTTTCCCGCATTTTCCTTTCTGAATAGTACACTTTCTAAGTGATGAAATCACGGAGCACACATAGCTTAGTGTTAATAGTGATCAAGAACATGTCCAAATTCATACATTAACACAAACCGAGCTTTAAAAATTGGAAAAAAACTGTAATTTCGACCATTCACATTTAACTATGATTTAAGCGTTCTATGTTTTTGGGTTTAATTTTTGTATAAAATGGGTGTTGGGGGAGCTCATTCGACATCAATAAGGAATTCATAAACACTTACAAGCTCTCTCTCTCTTTTTTTGATTGCTTGCTTTCTTTCTCCATTGATCTCTCTCTCTCTCTTTCCTTGGTTCTCTCTCTTCACTCAACCTTAAACCATACCACCACCCTAGGAGTACTCCCCCTAGCTCAGGCTTCCCATTCTACCCCCCTCTTGACTACGGCCTACCCCCTAGCGGCCTTATCAAACCATTACCCCCAAAGCTTAACCACCACACTAATACTACCTCTCGAATCGCTACCTTTGACTACCTTAACCCCAAATTAAGTTCATGGCCGACCTCCTTACCACCTAAAACATCAACCCCAACCTTTCACCAAGTTCCAACATCCCACGTACGGTCAAAACACCACCACCACCACTACCCACAACCCGACCACTACCCAAATAGCCTCCAACCACTACGAAACATTACTTACCCCCCTTATCCATAATCCAATACACATAAATCCCCTTTCCCTCACTCACTTTGGCAAACAAATTGCCTTAAACTACCCTCTACTGCTACTACTAAAGTAAAGTTGGAGACGAGCTAACCCGAAGACCCATAAACCTACGATTCGACTCGATCGAATTGATTGACTCCTCCATGTCTAACCTGCGCTCTTAATTGCATTTGAACCTTATTTTTTATTTTGATTTTATATTTTTATTTATTTATTTATCCATGTAAATGTAAATTGTAATAAAAAAAGAGGGAAAAGAAGAAAAAAAGAAAAATAATAATAAAATAACAAGAAAAAAAAAAGAAAAGATAAGAAAATAGTTTTATTTATTTATTAGTATAATAGAAATGGATAAAAAAATAATAAGAAGAAAAAAATAAAAATAAAAAGTAGGTTGCTAAATGAATAATTGTTTTGTCACTTAGAAAAACATTTTTCCAAAATAAGAGAAATAAATTAATCCATATTCAAATTTAGGGCATTTTAGAATTTTTTTAGGACCTTCTTTTCTAGGGATTTTCTTAAATAAATCAAATTGAACTAAAAACATAAATTTGATCGTTTTTTAAAATTAAAGCAAAATAACCTACTAAAGTTTTACAAAAAGAATTATGTACGTCTGATCCCAAATTGTGAGTACATAGGTACCTATGGGGCGATGATAAAAATAAATAAAAAATTAATTTCTCCTTTCTTCCTAGATCATTAAAGTTAACTAATTAGAGTAATTAAAAAGCAAGTTTCCTATGAAATTAAAAGATGATTTTTAAGTTTAATTTTAAATTTGAAAATTTAATGGTACCCGTAAGGGTTTAAAAATCACAACCCCTAGATTCATATCTCGTGTCTTAGAATCATTTTACAAAATCAATTTTGTTATCAAAAGACTAGTGGCTAAGTTATAACTAATTCACCTAATTAGTTATAACTTAACTCTTTTTTTTAACTCTAATAAGGTGACGACTCCAAAACATTTTCAAAATATAAAAACTGATTTTCTTTAAACCTTAGTCGAATGTCAATATTAAACAGGTAAAGATTTAATACTAGTCAGTTTAAAAATGACTTAATTTTAAGAAAGAACTGGGAGGTGAAAAATTAAGCTCGACAACTATTATACAAGGACAATGGACACTTATGGATATATAAACTATTCAGACTATGAACAAGGACCATCTAGATATGATATGATGAACAAACCCCTAGACATAACAAATTCACGGAATAAAAGACTTATAAAAGAAAAACTTCGAACCAAACTTTAATGTGGAAGAAAAATTGTTACAAAAGCTTAGTAACAAACATGTTTATCAATTACTTTTTATTCTTTTTATGTGTTCTTGAGTTAGATCTACTAGAGGATTACTACTATGGGTAATAAAATGACTAGGTAAGTATTTATGATGATTATCACTTGTATGTGCTTGTAGCTAGTTGCACCCTTAATATTTATGTTTTAACTGGCTATGTATGGGGTTTTGCAGAAGCATGTATGCTTGATTTGTTTGTTAATATGCTTAAGAATTATTCCCAAAAACATAGTTGATGATTATGATCAAATGTGATTCTTATGGTTGTTTGATCGTTTGCGTGATCACTAAAAGAAATGAAAATTAAGTATATTGAAACATCCATACTAAGTGAACATGCATAGCGCTTAGCATAACTGTAATATTTGCCACCATTGTTATACAAGGAATAGAAAGGCTAAAACCTTCCTCGTCTATTGCAAACTAAGTGACTTTGAGGATGTTCGTACACTAGATGAGTTGTAAACCCCTAAAAGTTTCAATCTAGTTTTTGAAATAGACTCAATTATGTTAGACAATTTAGGAGTCGATAGGGCTAATGAAAGAGAAAATCCTAAAAGAATTCATTAATTGCGTAAAAAACTTTACTACCCTAAATGCATCTAAATGCTAAAGATTCCATTCAAAACTGATAGAAACCCTAAAATGATCACTTTAAAGATATATGTGCACTAATTCATCATAATATATCCTAAAACCCTAATTGCTAATATAACTCTCATATTTTGCCAAATCATTAGTAAAATGTTAGTGATGACTTTCAATCATGCATATATGTGTTGAATCCTTAAGTAATTCTTTAGAAACTAAGATAATGAATAGTAACTTACATTTATTCCTTAAGTATATAATTAAGATAGTCTTACTTAAAGTTAGGGGTATAATTGAAGATTATGTTAAGCTTTAATACTTCAATTAGTACTTTTTGCACTTGTTATCCAAAGTAGTTTATCAAATGAGCTATATAGACTATAAAGACCTAAAGTAAGACCTCATCAACTATGTTTACTAATCAATTCACCAAATACCTCATTTCCTCTCATTTCCTTAATTTCTACCTTAATTTCCCTTAATTACTACATTATGTGCACAAATTACATATGCTTAAGGAAAGTTGACCAAGTCAACACATATTGACTAAGGTCAAAGGGTTGACCAAGTCAACACATGTTGACCAAAGTCAACAATTTGAAAAGATACTAAGAAATAAAGAAAATATCTAATACTTAATGATGGCTTTTCTTTTGATTTTTCTCTTCTTCTTTTTCTCCTCAAATGCCATCCACATCTTCCTCTTCTAGACCCCACCATTTGCTTTCTTCCATTATGACAACAAAACAATAGAAACAAACCAAAAATCTCCCTTCATTGCCGTGAGCTTCTTCTTCCTCTTTCACTTTCAACACAACTAAAGGTATATACTTAAGTTACTTTATGTTGCTTTATATTATTCATTGGTTAGTTAATTAGGTAGATTAGACAATTAGGTATGTGAAAAGTATGATCTTAAAGAAGAGGGCATAAAGTTCCCATCTTTAAGTGTAGAAATCTAGAAATCATGAAGAAGAAGAAAGGAAAACATAAACATGTGCTCATAAGAAGGTGTACTTAAAATAAACTGAAATGAAGGGAAGCATGAGAAGCTTTGTACATGGGTATTTACCATATACATAACCTAAATTAAAACAAAACCTAACCATACATACTTATACTACACTAATTACATACTTAAAAACACAAAAGAATAGAATTAGGAAGCTTTTCTTAAGGGAAAGATTAGGCATACGAATTTTTGTATAAAAATACGTATCTAACCGTATAGGAATATGAGTATGTATACATGTATAAATACGGTATAAGTCTAAGTATATATATAAGTATATATATGTATAAGGGATATGTACATAAGTATAAGGAAAGAAGTAAAATGTACATAAGACTTGTATATATGACATAAACATGAGGAGAGGCTTATGTAATCACATAATGAAGTAAGTGATAAGGTAAGCACATGATAACATAAACCATGACATAAGCAAGTGATGACATAAGCAATGACCTAAGCAAATGATGATGTAAGCGATGACATAAGCATAGATTATAAACTAAGAAAAGAAGAAGAATGTATCATAATTAAGATCCTCAATTAGTAAACCTTAATACACTTTCTAAATTGGATTATACTTAATTAAGTACATGAATTAATAATAGCAAAGTAAAAGCCTCTAAGTATAAGAAATTAAGGATTAACTAACTCATTAAGTATAAGCAAAAGATATAAATATAAGTAATAAGAGCAATTAAGTTTTCATAGTTAAAATTTCTCTAAATTTAGTTCATATCATAACACACGGGTTATAACGTCTAAAATGGACATTACCTGTGAATACGTCCGAAAACAATGAAAAATGACAATAAATTCATAAATATCAGAAATAAAATGAAAAAAATACAAATGCTTAAGAATAAGGTCTAACCAGATAAAAGTCGAGCTAATTTAAGTAGAATTAGGTAACTAGAATTATTAGTTAATTCAATTACTTACTAGTGCTACTTACTAGCATTATTATAACATAATGATTAAGTGACCCCGAGGTGAGCGAGGACCTCCCAATCAATTACTACGAGTTCGGCGAGTCGCTATGGCCGAGTGAGTATTTACCCTATGATTCCATGCTTCTTTGTGATTGTAGATAGTGGACTCAAATATTATTGTTAATTGACTATTGTGTGGGGTTTGGGAAACACTTGTGTATGATCTTGTGTATGGAATTGTGAAATTATCTTAAGTACAGAGAATGCTTTGTTTGTTGCATGGTAGTATAGAAAGTGATTGTGTGTACTATTGGATGGTCACAGCATAATTTGAACTTAAGTATACTCGGCTTATAAAAAGAAACCAGAACATGTATTAACATGCATCGCATAAATACAATTTTGGTCGTTACATCACATGGAGGTAAAGAGAGGCCATTCAGGGGTTGTTATTATTCATTTATTGGTTCTGTACGGTGCACTCGTACAAAATGACCTTACCCTAGCTCGCAGGAATACTAGGCGTTGAAGGCACCAACTGCTTGGCTAAGGGTTGAGTTTAGAGTCCTTTATTTAAGTGTGAGTGTGGACTGTGGGGGCCCACTTACGATTATACTAGAACTTGATTTTTATAAAAATGAAAAACTTATTTGATTTGAAAATGGAGTGTGGAGTTCCATAGTAAGGAAAAGTTTTAGTATAATACCCGAATCTAATTGGTGTTGTATATACTCCAACCCTGACTTTGGAGGGCATTAAATCCGAGTTACGTATATGAACTAGTTAAGTATACGTATTGTTTGTTTGGAATTTTATTTGATCATTCATTCATATGCATGAATATAATGTACTTATAACTTGCTTATGGTGTGGCTGAGGGTTTTCCTCATTAAGCTTAGGCTTACACCCCTTTAGACTTTTACTGCAGGATAGCCTGTTCGTAGAGGCTGGCCGAGGGATGCCACACGTTAGCTTGGGAACTTGGGCAGGAGTGAGCTATCTTGTGTATTGAGAGAATAGTTGATGTAGACCTTTACTTATGTACTTTTGTTTTCTTAGTATTGTAGACTTAAACGTATACAATTACTGTATAATATAAGCTTTGTAGTTCAAATTTTATATAAATATGTTACTGTGATGATATCATGTGAATCTATGTATTCTTGGGAAACTAGTGGTTGTAGAGCCTTTTATATTGTATGAAAAGTTCTTGATTGGAAGGGTAATCAATCAGGGTTTCTTTGTACAGTATACGGCGTCTGCCACGACTAGGCCGTCCTCAATTCGTGACATAAGTCCCTATCCATTCTTTTGTTTTGACCATGCATCTATTTGGAGGTTGATCAAGGATTTTATCAATCCTTAGCCATTTTGGTGGTCAGGGAAGGCATCGTTTCTTATTAACATTTCATTTGGGCCTTTTTAGGACCAATTAAGGGATCCTTCTCTTGTAACTTACTTGATAGGCCATAGTGAATATTTCTTTTAGTTCCTTTGGGTTACCAGAAGATTTTTCTAACTGGGTTTATGATGGATCTAGGAAGAACATGTTTCTTTCGGTTCTCTTAGGCGATCAAAGGATTGGTTCTCTTGTAGGGTTAGGGAAAATGCTGACCAATTGGTTTTCTTGGAACAGATCAAGATCAAGAGGCATTATCTCTTGATCACTATGTTAATACAGGTAATGGTTTAGTAAAAAATTAAGACTTTGTGGCTATTTTGTTATGGTGGCTAAGGATGTTTTGCTGGATATCAAAAGGCTGCATGTATTGCTGCATGTATTTTGTATGATTGCATTGCACTTGCTTGTTAATTAACTTTCTTGAAAGGTGGCATGAGTAGATAACTCACTAAGTTGACTATAGCTTATGCCCTTACAATTTTGATTTCTCACATGAACCATATTAGGTCTTCCCAAGGAGATCCGCGCCAATGGTGAGAAATAAGGATCTAGTAGAGGAGAGGGCATAGGGGAGAGCATGCAAGGAAATAACCTTTATGTTTTGGGATAAACTTTGTTAATTTAATGTGTAATATGTATTTAATAGAACGACTTATGAATTTAACTTATAAAGTTTGTAATTTATTTTTATTCAATAATATTTGAACTTTGACTCTATACCATTAAATTTGTGATACTCCATGATTATTTTATTGTTGGTCTTCATTTGCTTATTGGAATTAACAAGTGAATGGTACAACGATATAATTAGTTACTTTTAATCAATGCATGGTGTTCTATTGCTACTATACTATCGTAAGGGTCATGACAAATTTTGTTGGTATTAGAGAAAAGGTTTCAAATATTAAAAATAAACAAACATAATCAAATAAGGAATATAAATGAGAGTAGGTAGATTTGTAGCAAGAGTAAACATAGTTTTATTACTAAAACATGTTTTCTTTGTTTTAGATGGATTATGCAACCACCATTAGCTTCTAGGAATACTTTACACAAGTTAAGGGAGAATCCTTTACTGATTATCATCTAAGGCTATGAGTGCTATGAAGAGATCTTATCTTGCGTAGTGTAGAAAGATCTATAACCGAAATGCTGAAAAAGTAGAAAAATGGATTTGGACCTACATAGGATTAGGTTATTGATGAGCTTGAAAAAGTTTGATCTTATAAGTGACTTTGGTGGAGTATGTCTATAGGATGGAGACTTATGTAGTATAAATAGCCAACGTAGCAAAGTAGAAGATGTAGTATTTCTAGCTTTAGAAAGTGAGTGACCAAACCTTTTAGATTTTGAGGTATGGACTCCAATTACCTTAACCTTAGTCCATGCCAAGGATATTCAAGCAAATCATATTAACTTGATCATTGATAATTTGAGTTAAAAGGAAATTTGTGAGAGAAGAATATGATTGACTAGGCTTCCTTTGCCAATCCCTAGACTTAAAGCACTAAAACCACCATCTCATTAGTATTACCCAGTTTATGAGATGGAAACAATAAAATAGATGGTGACAAGAGTTACTATTATTAGAACCCTTATACGAGTAGAACTCCATACTTTGAACCAACCATGATGCTCCCAAAACAAGTAGAGGGAGTGAAATGCTGAACTAGGATGTTAGACATGGATGGGAAGTTTATATCTTGTTAAATTGGTATGAAGCTCCGCTTAACATGAATGACATTTTTCCACCCTCTAGATATGATCAACTAGAACCTTTGAACAATTTCTCTGAGCTAAGCACACCCTTAATTCCACTAGGTTTTCAAAACCACCTAGCCAACAACCTAATTCCTCATGCAACCAATTCCTTATATCTCTATCTAAGGGTATAGATTTAAATCTCCTTCCCAAATAGTTGGATTATCTAGACAAATGGATGAACTTCGTAATGATAACTACTCTAGCTTGGGGTTTGACAACGAACAATAAATGCATATAAGTAATGTGGCCACCATAAAATATTCAAGAAGGATCCAAGGTGGTTGGATCTATGAATAGCTCAGCATCTGGAAATTTTGTATGAAGAAAAAGAAGTAGCAGTATGATGTTACTACTGTTGTAATAAATAAACAATATTTATAAAGATGAATGATCTGAATGATAATGTAATGATGGAAGTTAGGTAAGATATTTTTTGAAGTGACTTATGTAATGCAATAATCATGTTATGTGTGTTGTATAATGATGGTGTTCATGAATTCTACAATAATTAGCTAATTCTATATATTATATATAGTAGCAATAGATGCCAAAGTCAATAACTTTAGAACATAGCTCTTGAAACTCCAAAGACAAACAATCTTATACCTCCATAAGATATGTTTAATGATGTATTGGGAGCAATATGTCAATAAACTGAAATTCTAAAAAATCTTACTTAAGCAAGACAACAACCCCTAGTGTTGACACCTGAATAACCATTGTAGCATTAGAGGAAGTTCAACTACCCAATGGAGATGAGGTACTAATATAAAGGCAATAATGAAGTATATCACTAGAATTTATTAAATGCGACAAATATTTTGATGGAACATTTGGAAAGCTTCATGAAGTAGAGGACTGGATATCCCAAATTGAAATGTCCTTTGATGCATTTGAAGTACCGCTTTAGTTGTAAGTCAATTATGGGACCTATCTTTTAAAATTATGAGCTTAAACGTGGTGGGAATCTAAGAAAAGATCCTTACCACAATAAATAACATGAGTTACTTTTAAAAGAGAATTTTTGAAAAATTATTTTCTCAGTAGCCTATGATTCAAACATCATGTTGAATTCCTCTACATCATGCAAGGAGGATGAAGCATCGATCAATATGAGAGCAAATTTAATAGACTGTTGCGATTCACTCCTAAATCTTACCAAAATAGCAATGAGTTGAAAATGCAAGTATTGTTGGATGGGTTGGAACTGGAAATGCAATAGAGATTGGAGGAGTTTGAAGTTAGTACTTTTAATAAGCTAACAGAAAAGGCTTGTGTGCTAGAGAGCTCGAAAAGAAGGGAGTAGGAAATATTCAAGAAGAAGGGAATAATATTAGGAAAAAGAAGCATAAAGGAGGAACATATAAATCTTAAGGGGAAGAAGCCTTTTGTACACCCCCATACTAAGTAACCATTATGGAAAAGTGGTTAGGAACATTAATGTGTAATGTTGGAAGTATAATAGAAAGTAGTATCCAAAGGATTATGCATAATTGAAGAATAAGTGCTACTTTTGTGGAGTCGAGGATCATAAGATAATGGATTATCCAAAGAAGGTAAATAATCCATGTTTTATTAGTAATAAGGTTGACACTTCTCAATACGTTGCCTAAAGCGTTAGAAATCTAATCCAACTGCCATCGATTGGTTACTACCAAGCCAAATCAAGGAGTAAGCCAAGCTATGAGCTCAAGGGCAACTACTAGAGTCTTCAACATACAAGGATCATGTGAAGATATGAACAAATATGAGGAGGTACTTGTTGCATTAGATGCTTATGATATAAAAGATAATGAATTGGTTAGAGGTTAGTAATCTAACTATTAAAACTTTATAGAAATAAAATTACTAATAATTATACCATAATAATAATCATAAAAATTAACCCTACCATAATAATATTTAATTCTAAAAGATGTATAAATCTTTTCTTAGGAAATACTACGATATGTGATACTCCTGTATATACTTTATTCAATACTAGAGCCATACATTTTATCGTTATGATAGGAATTGTAGGAAAATTAAAGGCTACAAGAACCATCTTCACTAGTAGTTTTGACATCAACACACCAACATGAAGTATAATAGTCACTAATGAAATGTTGGAGTCTTATCCTATTAGGATGTCCAATCATAGATCAAAGGCGGATTTGATGATAATTCCAATAAACAAGTATTAATCCATACTAAGAATGAATTGGATGTCGTTTATACAAGCAACAGTAGATTGTCATAGAATAGAAGTAGTATTTAATGCATTAGATGGAACTATAATGACTATTATTGGAGGAACAGAAAGAATGAAATAGAAAGAATTGAGCTTGATAAATACATTTACAAGTAGCGAGCACCTAACATAGAAATGGTGCCTAACTAATGTGGTAGACGAAAGAAAGGAAAGCTTGACAATAGTAAAATCAGGGTAGTAAAGGAATTTGCAGATGTATTTGAGAAAGAATTACTAGGTGTAATGCCCTAGAATTTGAAACGCTACAGTCCGCCACGTATCTCTAGCTTTTACTAACACATCAAGCATCTAGAAACCTATAAATTGTCCAAGATCTATAGAATACATAAAATCTTTTAGCTCACAAATATTAATCTGTTAATTCACCAATACCAACTCCTCAATCATTAGTAAAAGAGAAATAAATTCTCATTCAATTCATCCTTTACTAGGATGTTACATTTTTTGCCAAAATAATGAAAATATGACAACTTGATTAAAGTTCTCACACTTTACAAGTAATATCAAACATATAACTAGTAGAAGTCACCAGCGACCTTACCCTATAGTTGGTAATACAAATCGAATCCTAGCTCTTGTCCATGCCTATCATCTATTCTACACATGCCTTATCTATCTTAGAGTAGAAATCTCCGTTCTCTTCTTAATCATGAACTCAGTTGGTACCATCATATCTTTCAATAATACCATCATAACATGAGCTTGCAGCTAAAAAACGGTAACCATTGTAAAGTGAGGTAATGCCCAACATAAGATACTACACACATGCACATGATCATATATGTAACGAGTTAAGTACAAACATGAGTATCAACAGAAATGCAACAAAAAATTGGTTTTAACTCTTATCATCTAAGTCCACAAATAGTACAGTCTCAGCGTCCTGAGACTTGGGGTTATTTATGACCCCTATACACACAATATATAACTATTACATTGGTATTGGTATTAGGTCCTCCACAATCACCCCAGTACCAAAACCATCCTAGATCTACCTAGGTCATTTCATTATGAGACTGTACCGGGGACAACATCACCCAAAGATCACCAGGTACCTCACCAACACCACTAGAACCTATTAATCAATGGTTGAAGCCAAGCACAAGAAGTAAATAGTTAAGTTTGAGTTTCATTTAAGTCTGGTTAATGTACACTAATCTAGCATACACAATCAACAAATACGTATCCCGTACTTAGAGCTCTTATTTCAAAAAGATTCGACATCAAGAATATTTTAGTACCTGATCAAAATATAAGTGCTAGCTTAGAATTTAATAAATTTCACAACTCAATAGTTCTTTCTTCTTAACTCCACCCTTTACTCCATATTCTAAGTTTCAAAACCATACTTCATTTATCTTTTCAATATCCCCACTAATATAAATACACACATGGTATACATGCTAATAGTATACACGCATACACTCATCCTTACACTGACTGCACACACATACACTTTTACGTTAACTGCACATACATACACATACTTTACCTCATGCCATACCTGATGTACACATAAACACATACTTCATACATACATCACCTAACACACTATGTCATTACATACATAATGCACAATACCATGTGATTAGAATTGCACAAATAATCACATACACTACATGGTGCACGACAATTCCATGACATATACACAACCTTTGAAAATCGAAAAGAAAAGTACTTGTGAAAATAGTGCAAAGGTTAGACTTACTCTTTGTCTCTTGGTGCATAATACTTTACCTAATGATTCTCGTACCACTCATTTGAAAAGGCACAATTTTCTTGAGTTTCCTTTGTTTAGATAACGGAAAAATGAATTCTTCCAGGAATGAGAGGTTATTTACTTGATTTTAAATTTCCTTTAAAAATCCCGAACTCCATGAATCTGTACCTATAGGTGTTATCAAGGATTCTCCTTTTAGTTTTCTAGCATGGTATACCGAACTGTATAAAATATCGGAAGAGGAAAAATAACTTAGGGGAAAAAGTATAGGTTTGGACTTTTCCCTTGGACATGTTTGCCCTTAGTACTTAAAACCTATTTACATGC
Organism: Lumnitzera racemosa; assembly: GCA_024138005.1. Taxonomy (NCBI): domain Eukaryota; kingdom Viridiplantae; phylum Streptophyta; class Magnoliopsida; order Myrtales; family Combretaceae; genus Lumnitzera; species Lumnitzera racemosa. The sequence continues at coordinate 65,564,062 of JAMXBC010000010.1, read as the reverse complement.
CATACTAATATCTGGATCTTTTCCTACAACAATATTGCTCTTAGCACTTGAAATCTATTTACTTACCATACTAGTGTCTGTAACTCTTTATTCTATTATCTTATTCCTTTCCTTATTTTAAATTTCTAATGTTGTTATTATTATTATTATATAACCCTTTTCCTCTTTTTTTTTTTTACTAAGTTTTATAGATTTTCCCTTCTCAACAAAACTTTCATCCTTAAAAGTTCACACACTTAAATCCTAAACACAACTATGAACACTTTCTCCTAATTTTTTCCTTGAGTGCCCATTTAATTTTTGCTCCCTTATACTTTGAGAATGACAACTTCACTTTACTTTGTTTCTTTCATAAAGTTTAGTTACTATGCTAATCATTAACTTCTCTTTTTGTTATGAGTTAAGCATTCATCATCATGTCACATTATCTTTTTTATCATAACAATTCCTTATGTAGCTCTACGATTCCAAAGTAAGTGCATAGTTCTCAAATTTTCTCCACTTTCAACAATTCTCGAGTTGCTCCACATTTACCACTATTGAATTTCACTCAACGACAACTTATTTTCTTCGCTTGTCCCTAGCTCATTATTAGATTGCAAGAGAAAGCCGTACTACCATTAATATTATTGTTATTCTTACTTATACACCCTTTTTTTTTATTGGTTAAGCCATATTGGTCAATTATTACCTTTGTAGATTTTAGAGCAGCCAATTGATCTTATATTAATGCTTTTTACATCTTTCAAGATTAATCTCACCTTTTAATTTATTCTTTTAAGTTTTAATGGGTTTGCTGAATTTTTGTATATTTGTTATCTTTTGTAATCTCCTTAGTTACTATTTCTTATTATTACTAATATAATAATCCAAGTTATAGATATTTATAAGCCACTCTTCTCGTCGCTTGCTATATACTATTAATTTGTTTGTTATTTATTGTTAGGATACTTTATCACCTATGTTCCAATCTTTAGTTCTTTAATTATCACTTTACCTATTTTCTTACTTTAGTCCTTTACTATAAAGGAAATTTCCATATTATAAATTTTGGTACATATGTACATAATATGAGGTTGACATATAACATAGACAACTAACTCAAAGAGATAAGACTAACAACTTGACTTGACTCATACGATATGACTCGTCACAACCCATTAACATAACTAACTCAATGATATATTAGACATAACTTTGACTCAACATGAAAGACGGACTCGATAACCCCATTTCACATGCATACATGCTAATGTATAAAGTAACGCCAATTCATGCTTTTAATCTTTTACTCAATTTATCACTATTACTAATTATTCATCTTTGAATTGGTAACTTTCATTAATTGTTGTGTTAGTACCTACTATAAGTAATTTAGAAAAGTGGGTTCATATTTTGCCTCGATATTGACAATAGTATTTATAGTTCTCTAGTTTTTGTTATATTGTAAATTTTTCTAAAGGTGTCTCATTTATCCTAAGAGGCATTATGATTTGTTACTTAAGTTTACTAAATCTTTTGAATTCACTGGTTAGTTATTTTTGCTTATCTAATGATAAGGGTTTAACTTTCTCTTTAAGTTTTAAAGTTTAATGTTATCTTCTTATTATTCATAAAATTATACTATCACATATAGTATTGTTGGGTTTTGGTTATGAATGTATGTATAGGTAAATTATGGACAACTTATTCGTAAATTGTCTCTGTATCCTTAATATAAATTAAGTAGTTTATGTTCTGCTTCATATAAAGTATTTTACTTATTTTACATTACTGAGCATATGAAGGGGATTAACTCCATCAATTCTAACCCCAGTGTCACCTCTACTATACTAATCTAACTCTTTCTTCAACAAACCTAGGCAAACTATAGAAAAGATAAGAAAGTCTTGAAAGAACCATTCCTCCAAATTTAAGTTTAGCCCCTTAACTACCCACCCTCCTCATATCTCATCGTCTTAAATATTTAATACCTAAACACTTGACAGTTTATTCTTGTATTCAAGCCAAACCCTTAGCTATAAGTTATAATTCTTATTTCCTTAAAGATCTTCAATATAGGCTCCGATACCATTATAACTATAATACCCTACAACTTAAAACACTACAGTTTGCCATATGTCCTTAGCTTTTGCCAACACTTCAAGTATCTAAGAAATTGCAAACTACCCAAGATCCATAGAATACATAAAATCTTTCAACTCACAAATGATGATCTGTTAATTCACCAATACCAACTCCTTAATCATTAGTAAAAGAGTAAAATAAATTCTCATTCAATTCATCCTACACTAGGATGTTACATTACTTACCTAAATAATGAAAATATGACAACTTGACTCGAGTTCTCACACTCTACAAGTAACACAAAACACATAAGCAATAGGAGTCATAGGCGACTCTACCCTATAGTTGGAAATAAAAATTGAATCCTAGCTCTTGTTTATGCTTATCATCTATTCTACGCGTGCTTCACCTATCCTAGAGTAGAAACTCTGTTCTCTTCTTAATCATGAACTCAGTTGGTACCATCATATCTTTCAGTAATATCATCATAACATGAACTTACAGTTGAAGATAATAACCCCGTAGAGTAAGCTAACACCCAGTATAATATACCATACACATGTGTATGATCATACATGTAACAAGTCAAGTAAATACGTTAGTATCAACATAAATGCAACAAACAATTAGTTTCAAATCTTGTCATTTAAGTCTGTAAATAGCACAGTCTCAATGTCTTGAGACTTAGGGTTACTTATGATCCCTATACACACAATATATAACTACTACACAAGTATTGATGTTGGGTTCTCCTCAATCACTCAAGTGCCAAAACCATCCTAGATCTACTTAGGTCATTTCAGTATGGGACTCCATTAGGGATAGTGTTGCACAAAGATCACTAAGTGCCTCACCAACACCACTAGACCCTACGAGTAGGTGGGTTAAAGCCAAGCACAAGTAGCAATTAGTTAAGTCTAAGTTTCATTTAAGTTTGCTTAATGTATACTAATATAGCACATACAATCAATAAACACGTATCTTGTACCTAGAGCTCCTATCTTAAAAAGATTCGACATCACGTGTATCTTAGTACTTGTTCAAAATATAAACACTAGCTTAGAATTTAATAAATTTTGCAAGTCAATAGTTCTTTCTCCTTAACTCCACCTTCTACTCCATACTTTGAGTTTCTAAACCACACTCCATTTATCTTTTCATTATTGCCCCTAATAAATACACATACGGTATACATGCTGATAGCACATACACACACATATACACACACTCATCCTCACGTTGACTGTACACACATACACATACTCAACCTTATACCACACTTGATGCATACACAAATACATACTATACACATACGTCACCTAACACACTAATGTACAACATCCACCATATGCCATTACACACTCAATGGACGCCATCATACAATCACAACTGCACACATAATCACACACACTATATGGTGTGCAACAATTCCATGACATACACATAACCTTCAAAAACCAAAAAGAAAAGTACTTGTAAAAATAGTGCAAAGGCTAGACTTACTCTTTGTCTCTTGGTGCATAACACTCCATCCAATGATTCTCGTACTACTCCTTTGAAAAGGAATAATTTTCTTGTGTTTCCTTTCTCTAGATATTGGAAAAATGAATTCTTCAAGGAACGAGTGATTACTTACTCCGTTTTGAATGTCTTTTACAAAAACCTATTTTTTGCTTAGATATCCCCCTAGCTCCTTGAATCCATACTTATAGGTGTTATTGAGGGTTCTCCTTTGAGTTTTTTGGCATGGCATACCAAAAGAAACTCTATAGAATAGTGGAGGAGGAAAAATAACATAGCGGAATAAGTGTAGGTTTGGACTTTTCCTTTGGACAAGTTCACTCTTAGTACTAAAAGCCTATTTACATGACGTACCATTGTTTATATCTTTTCCCATGATAATATTGCCCCCGATACTTGATATCTATTTATTTACCATACCAATGTCTCTAAGTCTTAATTATATTATCTTATTCCTTCCCTTATTTTAAATTTCTAACATTATTATTATTATTGTTATTATTATTATTATTATTATTATATAACCCTTTTCCCTTTTTTTCTTTTTGACTAGGTTTGATACTAAGATTGCCACCTAAATGAGAGATAGATTTCCCAATTAATTTAGCATAGGAGTAGAGCTTATTTCCAAAGTTCCATGTAAGATGGCCCCTATTGAACTTAAGGAACTTAAGAGCAATTACAAGAGCTATTGGACCAAGGTTTTATATGACCTAGTATATCTCCTTAAGGAGCTCCTATGTTATTTGTGAGAAAGAAAGAGGGTTCCTTGTGACTCTATATAGATTACAAAGAATTAAATCGGATACCATAGAAAACAAATATCCATTACCACGTATTGATGACTTATTCGATTAGTTACAAGGAGCACATATTCTCTCGAATCAATCTAAGGTCAGGATATTATCAACTACAAATTAAGCTAGAAGATGTATCTAAGACTACTTTTCGTACTAGATATGGTCACTATGAGTTCTTGGTAATGCCTTTTGGATAAATAAATCCTTCTATGGCATTCATAGATTTAATGAACCAAGTATTCTGTTCCTTATTGGACAAATGTGTGATTGTCTATATTGATGATATCTTGGTGTACTCGTTAACTTCGGAGCAACACGAAGAACATTTAAGGGTGGTATTGCAATGCAAGACAACTAGTGGTATGCTAAGTTGTCAAAGTATGAGTTTTGGCTAAACAATATATCATTTATGGGACATAAGTTGAAAGCAGTTGTTGAATGGAAAAGGCCAGAAATAGTTACTAAAGTGAGTAGTTATCTTGGGTTAGAAGGTTACTACAAAAAAGTTTGTTAAAAACTTTTCAAAGATTGGTAAGCCTTTATTGCAATTGACACAAAAGACTGAGAAGTTCATTTTGAATGACAAATGAGAGCAAAGTTTTCAAGAATTAAAGTAATGCTTAGTTATTGCACCAATATTGGTATTACCTAATATTTATGAACATTTTGGAAGGTACAATGATGCTTTGCGTAATGGCCTAAGATGTGTATTAATGTAGAATGGGAAGGTAATCACTTATGCAACTTGACAATTGAAACCGCACGAGCAGAATTATCCTACACATAATTTAGAACTTGCTACAATAGTGTTTGTTTTGAAAATTTGGAGGCATTACTTATATGGTTAGAGGTGCAAAATAAATATTAGCCATAAAAGTCTCAAATATTTATTCACTCAAAAGGAACTAAACATGAGGCAAAGAAGATGGTTAAAGCTTATTAAGGATTGTGACCTAACCATTAACTATTGTCTTGGTAAGATAAATGCGGTAGTGGTTGCATTAAGACAAAAAAAAAAATTCAAAAGTTACATCTTTGCTTAGAGAACAAACTAAACTTATACAAGAATCTGAAAGATTGAACCTTAAATTCTATTGGCATGAACCTAATATAAAATTGGGGAGCTTAGCAATTAAGGCTACATTAATAAGTAGAATAAAAGAGGCCTTATCATGCAATTATTTGAGCTGGGCAAACAGCAAGGAAAATACCTTGACTTTGATATTAAATAAGATGGGTCTATATGGAAGAATAAAAGGTTATGCATACCTACGAATATGGAACTTTGGAAAGAAATTCTGAATGAAGCTCACTACTTTTGGCTATACCATTCACCTAAGAGTAACTAGGATGTACCAATATTTGAAGCAATATAACTAGTACGAAGAAATGAAAAGAGACGTAGTGAAGTGCGAATCATGTTAGAGGATTAAGGTAGAACATTAGAGATCAGGAGGATTGTTACAACCTTTGCAAGATTCAAAATGGAAATGGGATCAAATAACTATGGACTTTTTATGTTCCCTTCCTAATACTCTAACTAAGCGTGATGTTATATGGGTCGTTGTAGATAGACTTACCAAATCAACCCATTTTTTTCCAATAAATATGACTTATCCTTTAGAAAAACTGGCAACAATATATATTAAGGAAATGGTTCAATTACATGGCATATGATCTAGAATTGTTTCCAATAGGGATCTTAAATTTGTCTCAAAGTTTTGGATAAGCCCATAAAAGGAATTAGGAACCAAACTTCATTTTAGTACAGCCTACCATCCATAAATTGATGGACAATTTGAGAAGACTATCTGATGTTGGAGGATATGCCACATGCTTGTGTTATGGAATTCAAGGAAACTGGGATATACGTCTTCCTCTGGTATAATTCACCTATAATAACAGCTACCACTCAACCATACAAATGCCCCCTTATGAAGCTCTCTATTTTAGGAAGTGTAGATTACCATTATTTGAGGATATAATAGAAACAATATCTTTGGGGCTAGATCTAGTTCAAGAAATGGTGAATATGTTAATTGTTATTAAACAAAGAATGAAGGAGACTCATGATAGAGAAAAGATTTGGGCTAACCTTAAATAACGAATCGTAGAATTTGAAGTTGGTGACCATGTGTATTTGAAAAAAAAAACACAATTAAGAGTATTCATAAAGTAAGAACTTAAGGAAAACTAAGTCTATGATATATTAGACTTTATGAAATTTTGGAAAAGTAGGAAATCTAGCATATCATTTAGCCTTACCTCCAAGTTTATCAAGTATTCATAACGTATTTCTCGTGTCTGTTCTACTAAAGCATATATTAGATCCAGACAAAGTTATTGAATTGGAACCCATTAAGTTAAAGTTGAATTGACATATGAAGAGCATCCAATTGAAATTCTGGACTAAAAGACCCAAAAGTTGTAGAAAAAAGAAATACGTTATGTAAAGTTATTATGAGGTAATCATGGAGATGAAGATGTTACATAAGATGTGGAGGTAGAAGTATGATGATAGTATCCTCAATTAGTCAAAGGATCAAGTAGGATCTAAAGTTTTGAGGACAAAACTTATTTAAGAGGGAAAGAATGTAAACCCCTATAAATTTTAGTATAAGCTACGCTAATCGCTAGAAAAGATTTAGGGATATATCAAAGAAAAGCTAAAATCTCTAAGAGATATTTGAGAGATATGATCAAGATTAAATAGTACACATATAAATAGTGATAAGACCTTTTATTATTCCTTATAAATACCCATAGAATTGGCTAGTCATGGGTAAAAATGTTATGGTCACCCTAAGTCAACTTAAAGACAATAATTGATTAATAAGACATAATAAGACATGTAAATTAATCGTTATAACATACAAATGTAAAAGAAGCTTTGCTTATTTAAGAGACCAGACATAAGCAAATTATATTATCAAAACAAGGTAGGAACTAAGTAAAACTTTCACTAAATAATTAAGAATTAAAGTTATATGTAATCTTATCAAGACGTTGGAAAGAGAAAGGAACTAAACCTAGTACACCATAAAAGTGGTGCTAACTTTAGAATACATCAACCAAGACAAGACTAAAGAGAAGAATGGTCATCAAAGAATCAAGAAGAAAAAAAAAGTAAAGTAGGAAAATCATTTGACTAAGTAAAGGATGAGGTAAGCCATGAGGTAGTATCTAAAGAAGGGAAGAAACATGGGCAAATTTGCAACATGATTCTAATGTAGGTGCCACATGTATTGAGAATTCCACCAACTAACTTATCTTACAAATCTTTCTGAAAATCTTACATCAATCAACTTAGGGCAACATGACGTAATCAAGACCACAAACTAGCAAAAGCTTATTTAATAAGCCAATCATCACTTTACTATAAATAAACACCACCACTTGACTTTTAGACCACATATGTTTCCATCTAACACAACACCACACTTTTCTTTCACTATCACTACAACTTACATTCAACAATGAACTGATCTTTCCAACTACTTCACACCACCCATAAGGAATCCCCTAGCTATTCTTTAACAATTTCAAGAATCAACTTTACAAAGGTTAGTTTCAATATCTTTATCAATAACTTTGTTTATATTCCATAAGAAAAAGACAATTTCTAACTCCTTTCTTCAAATCTACGAAACTACTCCAAGGAAGCAAGGTAAGTTCTTCAACTCCAAGAACAAAAGTCTAAGAATTTAAATAAAAAACTCATATGCTTTCCAAAAGACAAGATTCTTTATCAAAGCCATGTTCAAACTTTTCATTTGTTTTGATTTAAAACCTAAATCTTCACTAAATAAGGGAATCCTTTATAAAGCAAATTTCTTCTTATGAATCTTTGTAAGAAAAGATGTCAAAAACATGATTTAAGATTCTAACACTCAACAAAAGAGTAATAGCAAGAGATAAAACAAGTGGATAAATTCATGCCTTAAAACATCATACTTATCATGTCCAAATAATTTTCAATGACTCGGGACCTTATGAACATATTTCTTCCTTTTCATAACTTATGTACATATATGACATAACTCTACCTTGATCTTGACTTATCTTTATAGAACCGTAATGGCTTAAACCCTATTTAATGATCGAGGAAATATTAAACAAGGACAATGGACACTTATGAACATATTAATTATTCAGACTATGAACAAGGACCATTCAAATGTGATATGATGAATGAACTCTTAAACAAAACAAATTTAAGGAATAAAAGACTTCTAAAAGAGAAACTTAGAACAAACTTTAGAGAGGAAGAAAACTTGAAATAAAAGCTCTGTAACAAACATGTTTATCAATTACTTTCATTCTTTTAGGTGTTCTTAAGTTGGATCTACTAAAGGATTAATTTAGTGAGTGAAAAAAATGTCCAGGTGAGTATCTACTATGATTATCACTTGTACGTGCTTGTGGCAAGATGCATACTTAATATTTATATTTCACCTGGCTATCTATGGGGTTTTTAAAGAAGCATACGTGTTTGATTTATTTGTTAATATGCTCAAGGATTGTTCCCAAAAATATAGTTGATGATTGTGATGTAATGCAACTCTTGTGGTTGTTAGATCTTTTGTATGATCACTAAAAGTAATGAAAATTAAACATATTGAAACTCCATATTAAACTTAAATGCATAACACTCTGCATAACTATAATAGTTGCTACCACTATTATAACGACCAAACAGTATCGTTGTTGTGATAGGTCGCCGTGTATCGTATAAAGGTCTATTATCAACCCCCTTGCTGTTCATAGGCCTTTCATACGGCACACAAGGCTCCTTCCACTCTACGTTACTACTAGGCCCATAGACAAGTAATATAGAGCAATTTAACTAAATTACTTCTATGTTATAAATTAACTAATTGTGTGGGCTCGTAAGACCCACACCAAAACAATATTACAAACAAATGCAGTTCATAATGGAACTGCATAAAATCTAAGTTATGCATAAATACATAAAAGTATCTAAATATCTATAATCTATTACAAAATGTCCTCTTCGCTCTCTGATCGCTCTAACCCGTCTCTACTCGAGACTTACCACAGGCATGCCTCGGCCCGAATTGACGAAGAGGTTCTCTTGTACCAACAAAAATCTATAGGGGAGTAAGCTTACGCTTAGTGAGAAAAATGCCCTCATCAGTACCACAGAATAGAAATTTATTAGATACACAATCATATGAATGCATGAACAAACAGTATGCTAAACAACGCATGCAGTGACCTAGGAGCTGCATACGACTCAGAATTTCGCCCCCTGAAGTCGGGGTTTGGAGATAATTAACCGACCCAAACCAAAATCCGGGTTCTAGACCTTAGGTTTTATTTCATTTGCACTATCGTGCTCATACCAAAACAAAACCCTACATATATACATATATATATATATATTTCCTTTACCAAAATCAAATCGTATCCTTTAAAAATCCCAAGTCTAGTGGTGTGGTAGCCCTCGCAGTCCACAAACACACACCCTAAGCAGAAGCCACAAGATTCGGCCCCTCGCCGACGGTTGGCGTCTCCCAACGCCTAGTAAGCCCATCAGCTTAAGACAGAAATTCAATATATATGATGGCATAGCTAGTGCCCAATCCTGCAGGAAACTCGTATTCCTGTGAGTCCCTTCCCATCTTCTGCGTAAAGCGGCAATCGGTGTTATCCGTATGCAATATGGGCAATGCATGATTCATTTTGAGTTCTTAATCATATAAGTGATTAACTTGATTTTCAGGGTGATCAACCAATTTCATTCCATACAATTCACAAGTATATATTCATGCAAACAATTCCCATTATTATATATAATTAACAAGTCATCACACTCATCCATAACTTCATACACATGCATCTCCCATATCCCACAAACATCCAAATTTATAAATATAAGATTAGGTGCATATACTTTACAAGCACAATCAAGTAAAGAGTCATCGGGAATTTACTCACTCTGCCATGTAGTTCAATCAAAGTAGTCCGGAGGCAAGTTGTCCCCGAAAACAGTGTCCCTTGGTCATTGAAATAATTTTTATAAGGAATTGAAGCAAACTTAAGAAACTATGTAAATTTTCCTTAAGTTATATTCTTAGCTAATTTTTGTAATTTTTCCGGTTTTTACCTAAAGTTCAATCGCATATAACTTTTTCGTTTTAAATTCGATTTTTATGATCTTATAGTCAATCTTCATTGTTTTTAGTGTACTTTAACATGATAAGGTTAGATTTTCGAAATGAGGTATGCAATTCTGTCCATGGGTTAGAACAGTAGCATTCCTCATGTGTTGAAGTGTTTTTGGGCCTTGTTTGGTAAATGGGCTTTTGATAACTTGAGGAATCATTTGGGCTTGACCTTTAAATTTTATCCTAAGCTTAAAATACTCCTTGAGATCAGATTTACAATTTTGATTTATATTCCTAAGGCTAACAACCACTTCTTGGGCCCTTTAGTGAGCTTAAGTTGTCAAATGGGCTTGTTTTTAGTTCAAACTAAGGTTAATGACTTTGGTGGGCTTATGGGGCCTTAGGTGGATTTATTATGGGCTTCAAAACAACCTTTCTTGGTACTTTAAGGTGCTGATCAGATTTTTATTGAAGGCCCATCCTAGAATTTTAGCTTGTTTTGGGAGTTTTAAGCTCGGTTTTGAGTTTTAGGCTTTATATGCTCACTATACTTGCTTTAGTTAATCTTTTCACTTTGTTCTTTTACTTTTATCATATTTTTAGACCTCATTTTCCCATGTTCCAGATCTGTTCATGTTGGTCCTAAGGGGTCCTCACTTGGTTTTTCAACTTGTTTCATCACTTCCTTAAGTTTAGGGGGTAGATTATGCACTTAACTACTTGTGTACAAATCTTAACTTAAGTTTCCTTCCATCAAATGATCCTTTAACTCATGTTCCACATAAAGGAATAAATGGTCTCATACTTAATACAACTCCCATATCATGGCTCATGTCATACAAAGTTGGTTTCTTCATAAAACTTCATGTGATGGATTTTTCCTTAACTTAAATCTAGATTTGAGCATGTTTAACTAAATGGAAACAAAATCAACATTCAAATGGCCATGAAACCCTCACGTCCAGCATGCATATCCTCCATTAAAGTTCTCATTTTAAGGTTTCCTTAGCTCAAAATCTTTCATTCAAAACATTAAACAAATGCCTTCACAAAACACCAACTTTACATGCTCATATTTCAACTTCATGCAAGGGTTTTATGGTTGGTTTCTTAAAACGATTTTTGGACATTCTAACAACTTAAACCTTTCTTACATCTTCAAGAAATCCAAGTCTCCTAACATAAATATTAACCCACACATCACAAGAAATACTTACTCGTCCTTAACGCAAAGTTTGGTGGTTGTGCACTAAGGTTCCTCTTAAGCCTTTAACTTTGCTTCCTCCTTGTTGCTTACCTTTTGAAACCCGAATCTTTTAGTCTTTTGAAAAGGGGTTTATGGAAAATTATAATGGTCTTAAATGATGAAAGAAAATGGCATAAGAGGAAAGGAAAAAAAATGCCGTGAGTTGAAGCTTCAAAATGGAAGAAAATTGATTTTGTGGGGTAAGGTTGTTTTCCCTTTTTATGTTTGTTTCAAAAAAGAGAGAATGATGAAGTGAAAGCTAAATTGAAAGTGAAAGAAATGGGGAAGAGTATGACCGGTTGGAAATGGAGAGAGAAGAAGTGTTTAAATGTCTTGGAAGTGTTGCCTTGTAGCTTACATAAAGTCAACAATTGCAACTCTTGATGATGTAAGCATTAAGGGATGAATAGTGATGTGTAAGAGAAAGTGATTGATGGGTGAATGACCAATGCATGGCCCCCCTTTCTCCCCTTTTTTTGATCTGCCATTTTAAGTCCTTGCATGCCATGGAGTGGTCTTGTCTCCTTTATTAAAGTTAAGCTTATTAATTCTTGTGAAAAATTGTCCATATTTTGTATAAGTGAAGAGGTAATAAGGAAATTGTCTTATCACTAGATTTTGATAAGTTATCAATTGATAATTGATTCCAACTCTCAATTGATAAGTTATCTAAGGTGATTGGTTGGTCTACTTATTTATGTGTAAGGCTTATACATGAAGATAAGGGCATAGCCTTATAGAAAATTGTTTTAAGATTTTTATCCTACATTATTTTGTAATTTATGATTTGGTTTTTATAAAATTGTGAAATTTTCTAAAGTTGGATGAAATTATTCAAATTAAATTATCGATTAATTATTTAGGGTTAAAATTCCTTAATGGCTTTAAGGTTTATGGTTTTCAGTAGCTTTAGAGCTCGTAGTTCTTCAAGCTCAGGTTTTCTCGACAATTGGCTTTTGAATTGTAAAAATTTAATTCGTTTCTAAATATAAACTTAAGTTTTTAGTTTAGTTGATCTTTAGGAACATTCGGAAAGTACTCTTAATTGAGTCTTAGGCCCACTAAAAGTAGGGTTTACAACTATCATATAAGGAATGGAAAGGCTAAAACCGTCTTCATCTATTGCAAACTAAGTGCCTTTGAGATGGTTGTGCATTAGATGAGGCCATATCTATTTTTTTGTTTTAGACATGCATACATTTGGAGGTTAATGAAGGATTAGATCAATATTTAGTCATTTGGGTGGTTAAGGAAGGCGTTGTTTCTTATTAACATTTCATTTGGGCCTTCTTAGGACCGATCAACAGATCCTTCTCTTGTAACTTACTTGATAAGCCTTAGTAAACATTTTTTTTTTTATTCCTTTGACTATCAAAAGATCCTCCTTATCAAGGTTTATGATGGATATTGTAAGAGAATATATTTCTTTGGGTTCTCTTAGGTGATCAATGGATTGGTTCTCTTGTAGGTTAAGGAAAATGTTACTCATTTAGTTCTCTTAGGAACGATTAAGGAGCATTATCTCTTGAACACTATGTTAACATGGTTAATGGTTTAGTTGAAAAATAAAACTCTATGGCTATTTGTTATGATGGCCAAGGATGTTATGCTAAGTAACTCATATGTTAATTTGGATACTTAGACACTGGTGGAACTATAAATCCTTAACCTAAGGTTAGAGAAGGGGGAAGGGAAATATACATTGGATACTAAAAGGCTGCGTATATTACTGCATATGTTTTGTGTGATTGCATTGTACTTGCTTGAGAGGTGGTATGAGTAGATAATTGACTAATCTGATTATAGCTTACACCCCTATAGTTTTGATTTCTTGCACAAATCATACTAGGTCATTTTAGGAAGATCTAATCCGATGGTGAGAAATAAGGATTTAGTAGTGGGCACAAGAGAGAGTATACGAGGAATTGATCTTTATGTTTTTAGAAAAAAATTGTTAATTTAGTGTGTAATATGTATTTAATAGAACCACTTCTGACTTTAACTTATAAATTTGTAATTTATATTGATTCAATAATATTTGAACTTTAATTCTATACCATCAAATTTGTGATACTCTATGATTATTCTAGTGTTGATGCTTCATGTGCTTATTGGAAGTAACAAGTGAATGATACAAAGATATAACTAGTTACTTCTAATTAGTACATGGCGGTTTATCACTATTAAACTATATTAAGAGTCATGACACACAAACCATCCATTTAATTATTTCTTAAAGGAAACTAAATCCCATAACTAAGAAATTACTATTATCTACACTTAGTTTGATTGTTGATTTCTCTCTACTTTTGTCATGGATGCTTTCAATTGCTTGATTAAAGTAGTGCTACTATAGTTTAGTACTTAATTTGGCCTTCGAACCATTTTCTTTTCCTGCCTAAGAAAAAATATGACCCTTGAGCTTACCTTATAATACAAAGTGACCATATGCTTGCCGAAATTTTCATGGATTTCACAATTTCACATTCAAAATTTGCAAGGTCGATCAATTAGTTGTGTATCATTTTTACCATTTAAAAAGGGGCCATTCATTATTAGGGGTTGACTTGTGAAACAGGTTATTGCAAAATAAATTTTCTATGGTTATTGTTGTGAAGCTAAGGAAAATTAAGGCTTTTAAGCTAATCATAGATTGTAGTTCTCTTTAGGATTGAACTTAGTGTAATGTTGATTATTTTAGCTAGTTTATTTTGTAGTTTATTAAATTTCTAAGAGTGTTTGCATAGATTGTTTCAGTTTTTAGCGGTGTTTAGTGATTTCTTGCTCATTTGATATAAATCTCTAAAAATTGTAAAGCTTTAATTTGATTTCTTTAAGAATAGCTAATTTTACTTATGTGCTTATTTTAAAGGTTAATTAGATCTTTTGCTCGATTTTGTGCTAAACAGCTATTCTAGTTGCACTTCTATTTTGTAAGATTTTATAGTTCTTCAAAGAGTGTAATGAAGAGGTATGTTAAAGTGTCTTAAATTGTTTGCCTATGATTATATTTGGGTTTGGGAGCTTTGAAAGCCATTTATATTTACCCTTATAGGTCCACCCTTTAGCTAGGAAATTGAATTGTTGTATTTAGCCCTATTATAGTGTCTTCAAATTTGAGGAGTTATTTGATATGGAAATTGGCACAACTTTTTATAGAACATTGAAATTGAGGAGATTAGTAGAGATGGATGGAGGAAATTTAAAAATGAATGAAGGAGAACATAATGGACATGGTTTGAATGTTAATGGTTATAATTACAATGGATTGAATGGGAATGGATATAGAAATGGTTTAAATGGTCATAATGGTAATGGTAATGGGAATAGAATCTAGAGAGTGTTATTAAAGTATACCATCCTAACTATGGAGGGGTTTAACCTGTTGTAGCATGTCAGCTATATAAGCTAACAACTTTGTGCTAAATCTTACTTTGATACAGATGTTGTAGATGAAACAATTTAGAGGAAGTGCATTGAAGGATCATAGTAAAAATTTCATAGTTTCTTGCAATTCTATGCTACATTGAAGAGTAATAGGGTTGATGCTATTCACGTTAGGTTGTTTCCCTTTTCCCTTTAGGATAGAGCACTTAGTTAGTTGTTTTCATTACCTCCCTGCTCCATTATAGTTTAGTAGTAATTGGCTCAAAAATTCTGAGCCAAATTGTCTTCACCATGTAAGACCATGAAAATGAGAAATGACATTACCATGTTTAGACAAATTGGTGAAGAATCTTTTATGAGTCTTAAGATTATTTTAAGGAGTTGGGTGTTGATGCCATGGACTACCTTTCTAATTATAGGTTTAGACTTTTTATAATCAGTTGTAAAGTCATATATAGTCAATGATTAATGTTGATGCTAGAGAAAATTTGATAAGGAAATGTCTTAAAGAGGCATATGAGTTAATCAATGAAGTAGCCTCAAACTTCATTGGATAGCAAGTGGAGAGAACAAATTTTTGGAGAGTAGTTAGCATATAAGAGGAAGAAATTCAATATGTTAACTGCATAGGTTGCAACTCTCTTTAATAAATTCAACAAAATTTTTGACACTAAAGTAATTGAGAGCTAGGCCACTAATTGGGGGGGGGGGGTAATCTCAAGAATGAGAATAATCAATGAAACAACAAGAGTTTCCCTCCCTTCTTCTCACCTCAACAAGGTAAACAATAAAATTATCAACTACAAAGGGAAAAGGTACATAATGATTTGATGGGGAAGATTTCTAAATGGGAAGTTGATTTACAAGATGTCCAAAAGCTATTCAACATATTTATGAAACGTTGAGTAGTTAATTTGTAAGGTGCTTTACCAAGTAACATTAAGAAAAGCCTAAAGGAACAAGTGGTGATTAAAGTACTTGCAAACTCTTAACTACGACCATCATATGAAAAGACCACCAAAATGGAAAGACCAAAGAAGCAAGTGTTACTAACATGGATTGTATTGATTGTAGGAGAGATGATTTGGAGTTTAAGTGATTTGATGATAAAAGTACAAACAAAGAGCTTAAGATTTTAGAGGATTTCACTTTAGAAGGAGAGATGGGAATTTCTATTTTTAAAGCGTAAGTTGAGGACGAAGAATTTAAAGAGGAAGCTACCAGTGAAGAGATGGTTGTACAAAACAATATGAGAAGAATCAACAAAGAAGTGGATCCCTTCGAAGACAATGGATAAATGGAAACTAAAGAAGTCTCCTTCACTTGAGGTAATATGAATGAGAAGAATGATACAGAAAAAGGAGGAGATGAATACGACTCGAGTAAGGCAGTTCAACAAGATGGTAAAGGAAAGGGTGAAGACAAGTCACAATGAAACTAAAGATGTAGGATTGTAACTTGTATCAAATTAAGTCTTTAATGGAACTCACTTGAACTCATTTTTGGGTAAGACAATGAAATTCACTAGTATAATCAACCTTTTGAGTTTAATTTTCATATATAATCAGCCAAATATATAGTCACTATTACTTATTAAACATTTTAGTTCTAGATATTGACTAATTGCTTAATTGGCCTCATTACCTAGTTAGAACCATATTAAGTAAAGTGAGTTCAAGTGATTTTTACAATTTGATAGTCATTTAAAAATTGAAAAATGCTTAAAAATGTCTTAAAAATATCTAAACCAATGGCGTGCATTTTGACAATTTAAATAAGAATACTCTATACTAGAAGTCTCTTTAAACACTAAAATGCATATTGAAATAACATCAAATACTTTAACTACGCCACCAACTTTGTTTAAACTACAATAAACTATTTAGCAACTCATAATATAAACAAGAACACTTAAATATAAACTTCAGTACGAAAAAATATTAAGATTAATGAAAATTTAGAAGTCAACCATCAAAAAATGCAAGAACATCTCTAAGAAAATCCACAAAACCCATAAACATCATTTGTTCCTTGATCTCTAAAATACCTATATTAGTTAGATCCCACAACAAATAAAAAATTTTGCAAGGACCCAAAGGTCTTGTTTGGTAGACAAGAAAATGAAAAAGAAGAAGTTGTTTTCTAATGGGGATAAATTCACTAAAAGTATTTGAATTTTCATTTTTTTTTTCATTTTAGTACCTAAATGTTAAACTTGTTTATGTTAGCACCTCGACTTTCTAAATAAGACAAATTAGTATTTTTGTTATAACAACTAGTATAAAGAATACTTATTGTTTAAATTTTAAAAGTTGAAGTACCAAAATGAAATAAAAAATAAAATTCGAGTGCTAAAGTGAAAATAAAATAAAAATTGTTGTATTTATATTATTATTTTACCATTTTATAATAATGACCGTTATAATGGAGATATCAATTTATCTTATTTAAAAGGTTAAGGTACTAAACTAAACAAGTTTAAAGTTTACATATTAAAATAAAAAAAATATGAAAGTTTAGGTACTCATACTAGCTTTATCCCTTCTCTAATATATCTTAGGATCTATGAATAAAAAGTAAGGAGAAGGGATTTCAATCCTTATTGCCTAAGTCAAAGCAATTAGAAGGAGAAAGAGATCCTATGTGTGTGGTTTATAGTGAAGTTCATGAGAAGAGCATATTTCCCTCTTTTGGCTTTCTTTACCTGTAGATTGCTATAAAACTAAAGATATGATAATCCAATGAAGATGGTGTATGGTAAATCACCATCTTTTGATTTTTCCAGTTATGACTTGAAAATATGTATAGCGATGCTATAGTCATGTATAATAGGTGCATGATGAGCCTACTTGTGTTTCTCTCTCATATGTTGGCCAACTTGAAAATAAGCTCCATTTGCAATTCTTTTCATGACTGATTAAGATGACCATGCCATACGAGCTTGATTGTTGCTTTTGCTTCTCATGTGTTCTTACACCTATAATCGATTGTATGTGTATTTTTTGGCTTAGTATATTTTGTTTATTAACACATTAAATGGAATATTGAAAAGATAAAGATATATAAACATAAGATAAGCCATTAAACCCCTATTTTGATCATTTTTCATTATGTCATTATATTGAACCATGTTGCATGTAATTTATTAATTTTATGATAATCAATCAATGAAAGCATAATAAATGATAGAAAAACTCATATGATTTAATGTAGAAAAAGTATGAAGAATACACATTCATTAGCTCAGGCTGCTTTCTATTTAGATTATGGAAATTGGTCATTATAAGTAGCCCATAAACTTTGTGGTGATGAATTTGGAATGATGAGGTTACAATCACTTATATTAGGTTGGTCTTTTCTAGCAATAGCTAGGGTGTTGGTTGATGCAAAATGATAAGAAGATTGTCCTTTAAACCAAGTAAGATTAAGTTATTTGCTAGAAAATTGAAGGAGAAGAGGAGAGGATGTACACATAAAGGTTGAATTTAATAATTTTAAGAATAGGTTTGTAAAGTTATGGTATGGACCACTCTACTGGATGTTTAGATAAGTTGAAGATGATCACACGAATCAATGGGAGAAGAAAATTCAAGGATTTAAATCATCTTGACTTGGAATCAGAAAGTTGGACAAAAGTTTGACCAAAGGACTTTAACCAAAGAGTTGGGTGCAGTACGACCTACTAATTTTTACTTACATTTCACGCATGTTTCATTTTTCATGTTTTATTTATTCCATTAGTACTATTTCATTGGGTTTCTAGCTAAATAAGGTGTTATAAAATGTTTTCTATTACTTTTACAAATCACTTGGTGGTATGTAAATAAATAAGAATTGGACTTACCATAAAAAAAGTGTTTGAAGACGGTAACTAAGCTTAATGCCCAAGCCATTCCCGTTCTATCCTTCTCTTTTGTAATTTGTATAGTACTTGTTCAATGAGGATGTTATTGACCTATAATTGGGGGAGGTAGTATATGTAAAACTTCACGTCAATGTTGACATGTTTATGCTTAAAATGAGAAGTTGGGGTTTATGAGTTGATGTCATGAAGTGCCAATTATACATCGATTTTTTTCATGTTGCAAACATTTTGGTTTGTTTGCCAACAATTTACCTAATGTATACATTTGTATTGATCACATCCATTGATTTGGTAAAATTTTTGTTGAAATTCACCAAAATTTTTGAAAAAATTTTATGTTGCGCATTGAAAAGTAAGCAACTTTAAAGAAAATTTTTCGGTTTCTAAATGAATAGAGATGGAACCATAGTGGACTATCTATACTACTTTAGAATTCATTGATTAATCTTTGATTTAGATAATTAAACTTATATTAACTTTTGATTCATGATTTGGAAATAAGATGATGCCATTGGTGTAGAGTTAGGTAGTAGCATTTTAGAAAATTGATTGATATGTATTGTGTTCTTTGAATTTTCTAATAGCTAGTTAGTTTTGCAAAGGAGTTGAAATTGCGTTAGTCTTGAAATGGTTTGCCAACCATAAATAGAAAAATAAAAATTGGCAAAAAACCCAAAGTTAGGGATAAACCCAACTACAAAAAAGAGAGAAATAAGAAAAAGAAAAGAATTGGAGGTTACAAATAGATACTTAGGGTGCTTAGAAAGCATAAAGCACATCTCCTTTACAAAATAATTCTTAGAATGGTTTATGAGTTACTAGTGTCCATAATGCGAAGAAAAAGTGAGAAATAAAAACCCTCTTGAATAAAAATTCCAAATGCATGCATACAAAAAGGCTAGAAACATGACCGAATGAAAATATATTGTAGAATATAAGTAAAAGAAGATTCAATTTTATCACATTTACTAAACTATGTCTTGCTTGAGGGATGGATTTGGACCATATATATATATATACATATATACATATACATACACATGTCAATCTATGAAATGTAAGGATCTCTTTCACTCTTGGTGATGTTTTACGTGATCTCAAATTGTTTAATCTCAAGTTAAATGGGAAAATTAACTTTATGAATCATAGATTAGTCAATAAATTCTCTTGCGTATATATTTTGGTACACTCAATCATTTGCCTCAAGAATTCATGAATAATGATTGCTTGTTTGCTTGTTAGGTCATTTATAATGTACAAACTACAACTTTGTGAATTTTTATTTTGTTTCGATGAGGCAAAGTTTACAAAATTAATGAATAGAGAAGTTGAACTTTACCCATGGTCTTTTGTTTGTTTTAAACTTGCTTGAGGATAAGTAAGCTTTAAAGTTAGGGGTAAGCAATATGTGTAGTGCTACACATTTATCTTATATATTTCTCTCTAAATTATATGTGATTTAAGTTGAGAATTAAGTTTATTACTCTAATTTAGTGTGAAAATATGATATAGTTGATTAACACAAATATAATTCATGATTTTATCAAATTTAGCACAAAGTTTACAACTTTTCTATAAAAACATAGGTATTGTGATGTTTGTTGCAAGTTTAGGGGTTACCATTCACTAACAACCTTGTTTTGCTGGTTGGAAGAAGAATAGAAGAAGAAATGTAGGATCTGAGCATATTGACCTAACATCTTGATGGTAAGGGTTAGGATCCTTGGCTCTACATCTAATTAAACATTGCTAAAGCTAATAATATATATAAGTTGAACATAATGCTTAGATTTAAACCCATAGTACTAGCCATTCACTCTTTTCTCTGTCGACTAGCTGGCCAATGGCCTTAAATTTCTTATGTCAAATATTGCATTTTATTATACTAAGAAAGTTGGAATATGGCAAATGGCCACCATCTAAATGGTAGCCTACTTACTGTTAAGCTGATGCACCACATTCTATAAATTCACGTATTTTCCCTTATAGAAGGCCTTAAGAATGCTGCATTTCGTATTTTCATGGTAGAGTAAGTTAGTTTTTAGGAAAGAGTTGTCTACAAAAATCTATAAATTCCCCGCTAACCCTCTCCCTTAAAAAAAAAAAAAAAAGGTAAACCAAAAGTCTAGTACACTTGGTCAATCCAAATCCTAAGAAAAATGCTTCAATTATCTTCATCTACACTTCAGGTTAATAAGCACTAATACCTTAGCTCTCTATAGAGTAAAGTGAGTAGAAAACTAAAATAACAAAATAAGTATTGAAGCTATCACACATAATATATTTTCTACCAAAGAATATGTCAAGTACTAAAAAATTGTAAATGAAATATATATATACTAAGGCATAAAATTCCAAACCCAAGCATAAACATATTAACTATACTCCATATGTAGTGGAAACTAAGTCATCAGTTCAATTACCCCATCTTAAGTACATGAGTTTTAAAATCTCATTCAAAAAATCTTTATTGAGTAGCTAGTTGAGGATAGGGTTCCTTCTTACAATCCCAGTCTTTATCATTTTTAAAAGTATGCCCTGTTAATGTCCATTTAGTTCATGACCAAGCTAAGAATCTTCGACTGAATCCCATCATACCTAACTAGACAACTCATTTGGCCAGCCAGTCATACATCTTATCTAACCTACTCCACTAAATGATTGACCTATTACTTGTTGAGCCAAACTCGTTAATTAGTTTAATTCTTGTTCAACCTAACCTAGTTTTGTCTTCACATGTATGACAACATACAGGTTTGGTCCTTTCTAGAGAACACGGGGCTAATACTCAAGAGAGGAGGAGAGGGGGGAGGGGAGGGTAGGTATGGGTAGGGTTACGTTCAGCATTATGACAATTCTTGACTTCTTGTCAATTTTTAATAACTAATGCAATCTAATAAGCAGATAAAATGAGAAAATAACAATAATCAACAATAAATCCAGAAAATGAAAGAGATAAGGATAGAGCAATCAAGCCTAAATTTAACGTGAATTTCAAATCACCTCTTATTCTATAAAGACATGCATTCACTTCCAACCAAGAACTTCACACTACTTTATTAATACCTTAAATCAATTCTCTAAGAGCTACACAATACATCTCATTCACAAATACACAATAATCACAAATGTAGTGCTTTTCTCTTTGTATTTTAGAATAAGTAAACTCTTAAGTACAACATTATTGATTTCTCTTATTAGATAGCAAATTAGGGTACAAGAGATAAATTGGACATAATTAGGATAAAAATGTAAGAGAATATCTTTAAGTTATATTAGAGCATCAATTGTACTTTATCCTTAGCTAGGTTATTGAGCATTTATGCCATCTCCGTAAAATTTTCTCATTACAATGCACTAAATGCTCTAACAACTATTTTAAATGAGGCCCACTGTCGTAAAGGTATCCTGCTTATCATGAAGCTAACAAGCAAGGAGCTCCATGCCATCACTATTTTGTTGGCTCAATACCAATTTCACTCACTATTGTGTTGGCTCAACAAATAGAAGCACATCTATTTTTTAGATTAGAGCTCCATATCGTCGAGCTAGTAAGTGATAACATGAATTTATTTTGTGCTATGTTAGATATTAATCTAAGTTAATTTAATAATATTTTGAGATTAATTTATTTAAATTTATTTTTGAAGACTTTGGGACCATTTTATGAAGTTTTGAAAGTTTTATCAAGTTATGGAATATTCTAGAGCAAAGGTATTGATCAAGGATTGAAGTAGAAGAATGTCAAGCAAGAAACGAAGTCCAATAAAGAATACTACTGAAAACAATGATTGTGGTTCCTACCTTATTCCCCTTCATCATTTAATTCCATTAAAATTCAAAGATTTCAAACAAAGTGCAAGTATATACCCAAGCTTTACAACATATGCCTCACTTGTAGACTTGCCATGATTTTTAAATCTTTTACTTTTATTAGATTTTCTTTGTAATTTTAGGCCTTCTCCTTATTAATAGATGTTTAGACCTAGGGTTGTGAAGAGCAGAAGAGAGCCCCTTCAATGTGAGATTCAATAAGATACAGAATCAAAAGGGTTTCCTCTTGTCTATTCTTTTTACTTTTGTTATTATGTCTTTATTTTAAAAGTTTTTAGTAAATCATTGTTAAAGCCTACATTTTAATGTGACTTTTATATGAATGAAATCCAATCTATGATCTTGCATATTATGATCAAATTGTATTGTTTCTATTGTCTACTTTAATTCAATGCACAAATGATTGAATTATTGCTAGAGTTTATTATAGAGTTCGTGAGAGCATGCAATATGATTAACTGATAAAATTAGGTAAGCTAGCTAAGATGTTTATTAGTTCTACTTTTCAGGATTAGGCCAACTAAATAATGTGATTCAAGAGAGTCATATGATCTTATAATGCACTATTTAGAAGTAATTCATGTATGAGAGGGTATTAAGGTTAGGAATTAGCTAGGCATGCTAGTGTCATTAGTTTATAATAGGATTCTCTTAATATTGCAATTGCGATTAAAATAGTCACTTAGAACTAGGTAGAAGTTGACACTAAAGATTTACTACGAAACATGTTCTTTCCTTTGATTTAATTGTTCCTATTGTTCTTGATTAATTGTTCTTAGTTAATTTTTTTATTTATTATTGCTCTTATTTATTTTATTTATGTTTTTTTAGTCATTCTAATAGAGCAATCTTCATTTTTCCAACTTTAATTATTCAACGTATCATAGGTTAAGTAATTAAATAATCTAGGGATATAACTGCTAGAAATAACTAGATATTGCTCCCATGCGAGGTTCCTTATGAGATCGACACTTAAACTCATAATCCATTTTATTTATATTATAACTTGACTATGTGTACTTGACTAAGCTGCATAGCAATACCGCAATTAAGTTTTTGGCACTATTATTGGAGAGCTAATAGAGTAGTCTATTTAGTAATATAGTAAAAACCATAGATTTTCCAATTACCTCACCATATTCCTAATACTTCTTTCCTTAGTTATTTTTGGTATTTTCTTCTTTATATTATTTCTAATTTTTGAATTTTTCTAGTTTATGACTAAGAGTAGTAGTAGCAATCTTTTGAAATATGATCTAGAGATTAATAGGATAGCACAGTATCTCCCTAGCAAAGTTTATGAAACTATGGATTTAATTAAACAAGTTTCATCGCTACACTTGAAAGAAGAGTCAAAGGATTTAGAAACTAAGAAAGAAATTTAAAATAAAAAATTTGTCATTGAATGACAACAATAATGATGAAGCCAATTGATTTCTAAAAAGGATTACTAATCCTTAATTTTCGAGGAATCCTTCATCAGTGGTTGTGAATAATTGATTTTTTTTCAATCTTTTCAACCTTGGTTCCGTAGGAGCAAGTCAAAAAGAGGTCTATGGAAAATCTTGGGAAAACGCCAACAGTTGTCATATTTTTCAGAGAAAAATAGAGTCTGTTATAAAGAATTAATTAGTCAACTGGATATTCGGGAATAAAAAAATTGTTAAATTAAATTAAAGAAGTAACTTGAATTATTTGATTTATTAGATCTTGAATCTTAAATTTTGATGAACTTCTTTTTGTTTTCAGCAATTCATGAAAGAATGAATCGTGGATTTATTAGTCTAAGTAGGAGACAATAGACTTTGATATTATTAATTATTTTTTGATTGAAAGAATCATCCCATCTTAATTGAAAACGTAAATATCTTTTTAGGAAGAAATATCTGATGAGACCCGATGATATCGTACATGACGTCCGTGAACAGGCACTGTAAGATCCAGTAGAATAAATGATGTGACATAAGACAAATTTTGCTTTAGCTAAATTACTTACTTAATTTAATAGTATAGAAATGCAGCCATTTCCTCTGCATCGACCCGATTTATGATACTATCAAAGTGAAAGAAGGGGTCTAAAGAAGAGCCGAGGCTAGACTCTATTAGTAACAAGTAAATCCTTTGTATGTAAAAAGTTTCAAGATATTAGGGATAAAGTTCAATTGTAAGGGTTAAGACAGCTAGAAAGCACTTAATTATGAAGAACTTTATAAGCTTACTTGGGTAGTGAGCATTTAGTTATAAGAAGAAAATTCCTTAAAATGGGTAGTTGCAATTGCAAAAAATGGAACCTACCTATTTTTTCTTACATAGAAATAGTCATATATGTGTGGATATTCTATAGAGAGATTTTATATTTAATAGAATTGAGTTTTTTTTTTGAAATTTTTTTTTATTATTTCTTTTAAAAAGAGACTGTTTTTGGTGACCCATTTTTTTCTTTCTTGTGAGACATTTTTAATTTTTTTTTTCTTTTAAAAACTGTATAACTAGAAAATACTTTTTTTGCAATTTTATAATTTTTTTTAAGTTCTTTTAAAATAGGTTCAAAAAATGAACGTCCTTTTTGGGGAGAACCAAAAGGAAATTCAGTTTCCATCCCCTATACCGTTAAAAAACAAAAATTGTTTTTTTGTCCTTTCTTTTTCAACATCTCTTTCTAATTCGAAATGAATCCTATCTTTGATCCGTGCCATGGTTGAAGGCCGTCATGGAATTAACTAAATCAATGGTGACTGGAGCTGAGTCTAGCATTGTAAGGCTTGCAGTTCAAGCAACCAATCTTCAAATTCATCCCATTGTCATCTAAATGGTCCAACAATTTGTCCAATTTGATGGATAGGCTGACGAAGACCTTAAGAACCATATCTTAAATTTCTTAGATATTTGCGATACATTTAAGATCAATGGTATCTTAGACAATGTGGTAAGATTGAGGCTATTTCCACTCTCTTTATGACGTAAGGCTAAGTAGTGGCTTAATTCTTTACCTAGAAGCTCATTTAAAACTTAGGATTCACTAGTAGAAAAATTTTAGGAAAATATTTCTTGCCCTTTAGGATAGCGAAAGTCATAATTAATATTTCTACTTTTATTCAATTTGATGACTAAAACCTCTATGACACATGTGAGAGATTTAAGGAATTGTTGAGGAGGTGTTTGTACCATGGACCACCTAGTGGATACAAATTTAGATGTTCCATAATGGACTTAATTATTCGATTCACTAGATGATCGATGTTGTGACTAGAGGTACTCTAAATGCTAAGACACTAAATGAGACCCAAAAATTGATTGAAGGCATAGTGATGAATAATTTGTAGTGGGATAATGTGATATCCAAAGTGAAAGTGTTTAGGAAATATGAAGTTAATTATGTGACAACAATAATTGCTCAAGTGGAGAATTTGAGTAAAAAGATTGTTGCACTAATGAAACCAATTAATTTAGAGTAAAATGATGTTTTGGTTGAAACTGAAGATGTGAATTTTATTACTAATTATTTTGTGAATAATCCTTTTAGTAATACATATAGCTTCGGTTAGAGAAATCATGGATGCAAGTAGTCACAGCAGCAGCAAAATTGAAATGTGCAATAGTAGAACAAGGCCCTTAACATTTAGGAATTATTTCATCAATTCATCTAAAGTTCAAACATACACTTTCAAGCCAATGAACCGGCACATAGGAATATGAAATCATTGTTAAGGAATTTAGAGAACCAATTAGAACAATTGACTAGGATAATTATTGAAAGACTACAAGGAGGTTTGCCTAGAAACAACAAACCAAATCCCAAACCGATAGGTTCAGAACCAAACTATAGGAAAGAAAAGTCAACTATCGAGCTAACGATGTAAAACAAAAGAGCTCCTTAGGAGGCAACCCATGTTTGATTTATTTAATTTCCAATTATTTTAGTTTATTTCATTTATTCTGTTATTGCATTAGTAAGTTAGTTTAACTATCAAAATGTTAGTTTTTCAATTACTTTGAACAATTTTCAATTTTCAGTTACTAACTTGTGTTTTTGCAATAGTAATTAATGAAGTTATCATCTGATTTGATTGTTATTTGATTTATTTCTACACTTTAATTCTTGCTAATTTTGAGTTTTTTAAGTAATTCCAGGAACTAAGGCGAAGTAATTAAAAGTAGCATTGAACTTGGACTGTAATTCTCTTAAAATTAATTTTTAGAGAAATTTAAGGAATTTTAAGAATTTTTAGGCAAGAGGTCTACGGCTAAGACTATGCTCATGATCTATGCTTGCGGGCATGCCATGGTTTTCAATATTGTTGCAAAGAGAAGGAACATGGCCACACTCAATGATCGTGATCCTTACCCATGGCCTCCTTTAAATTGAAACATCATAGGTATTTTTTCTTTGTTTCATTCCAAACTAATTTTCTCTCTATAAAACACATTGTCTCAATTTTCTCTCTACAACAGCACCTAATGGCTTACAAAACTTCACTATCCAACCATGCACACTTGAAATCTAAGGTACATACATTATCTTTATCTATCTATTTTCTTAGATTTGTGGTTAGACTATATAAAAATTAGATTTTTAATTACGTTTTCATGAAGAACACTTTAACTTGCATGTATAGAAATCTTGATTTCTAAGAGTGATTTAGCATATATAATGTGAAGAAACATGTTTCCTACACATTATTTACTAGAAATCGCTTGAAATAACATATGCTTATTAAGGATTGAAACCATGAGAGTGTGAGGATGGTTTTCCATGTTAAAGGAAAGTGAAAGAAAGTGAAGGAGAGTGAGAGAAAATAATGGAGCTCATTATGTTGATGGTAGTTATTGGCACGCGATGTGAACAATTCATGTTGAAATAGAAACTTGTTGTAATCATATTTATGTGGAATTAGAATAATTCCTAGATTCATGAATTTGCAATATTGATTAAATTATTCAACATGTTTTGAAATTCATGATTAGTGGTATAGAATTGGTTATTACAATTGCACATGAAAATAAGACTATTAGGAATTGTAAATGACTAGTTTTGATGATTTATATGTTGAATTCTAATATTCATGATAAAAGACATTATTAATTTAAATAGGATTTAATCTTGAATTAATCATATAGTTCAATTATCTATGTCTTTAGAAATTAGCATTTTGTTATACATTCTTTTGCTAATTCAAAATTTCCTATGTCGCTTAACTAGATAAACTAGCAATAATTTTTTAGTTTTATTGGTTTCTTAAATTAGTCATTATGTAATATGAATTAATTTCTTTTTATCAAAGTAGAATTCCATTTATTTTTTATTTTAAATTATGTCGAGGATTAAGCATACAATGCACAAGAATTCAAGTGCCATATTTACATATCTACTTCTAATGTTTTGCTACTCTTGTCAATAGAAGAGATATCTCCAATTGTCTAAGAAGGAAATTTGCCATACCACTTATTTGAGTTAAGATTCACTAGTTCAGGCTAGCTATGATGCTAGAGTTTGGCAGTTAGTTGAGTTTGGAGGACGGGACTAACTTCTAATGATTAATGAGTCACCGTATAAGGAATTGACATTAGAGGTGTTTGGTACATTGAGATTAACCTTTGACATCATTGAACTTAGAAGACAGAATATTCTGTACTTCAGGTATAATAGACAGGGGGTAATTATGTCATTTAATGAGTTGGCTATTAGGATAAGTCTTTATTCTATGAATTATGTTAACACTCAATAGTATATAGAGTTACCATATAAGCTACCTCAGGGTGTTTATGAGCCTTTTGTTTAGATTGATTTAACTAGTGGAAAAGTAGGAGCTTATGACCTAAAGAGGTTTAAGGCTTCTAATATGAGAGATCTAGCTCTCACATTGGTGCTTTATATATTGGCTAAGGGATTTACTAAGAGAAGAATAGTAAAGGGTTGTTAATGAGAGGGATATATTATACTTGACACACAAAGTGGATCAAGTTGAGGTTAGACAAAATGCACTCTTTGCCTACCTGGTAGTTCAGCCACCACCATCACCACCTATGCTAGCCGTTGACTTAAATGAAGAGTCAGCAAAAAAAGAGTTTGAGGAGGATGATGAAGAGAATGAGGAGTAAGATGAAGAGTGATCCTTCCTTTCATACTTTTTTATAGTTTTTATAAAGGCTTGATTTGAATTTTTCTATTTTGGATAACTATACTAATGACTTATTTGCTATTGCTCTTTCTTTTAATTATTTTTACTTTTGATGCTTCGTAACACTACAAGATACTAACACTAGATACTTAAATTAGCAATTTATTTAGTTAACTTCTTCTTTTCATTTTTCTAGGTAGTCCGTTTTGATAGATACAAAGAAAGCCATAGGCTTATGTGGATTAATGGAATCCTTTGTTATTTTTATTTTTCTCCCATATGTATTTTGATTTGCATATTATGTACATTGAGGATAATATAGAACTTAATCGTAGGGGGAAGGAATAGGTTATGTATGTTAACACTTCTAATACTCACTTTAGCTTTTGAAATTTTTCTTAAATTGAAAACCTTAGAAATTTACACCTTCCTTTATAATAAGTAAGCAATTTTTTTTTCAATTTTGCTAAAATCCTTTATGAAGTTATGACACTTTGTTGAATTTCGATGATTAAATCCTAATGATCCAAAATTCCTTATTGTTTACGTTTAGACTTAGACTCAGGATTATGATAGATATAGACGAGTTAAAGACTAGTTATTTTTATTTTTAAGCTTAATTCTAGAGAATTGTTATCTATTCGTCTTTTTAAAAAAAATTTAGATTGGATAAACAAATGAGATTTTTTCTTTAAAAGTCTTTTTAAAAATCAAAGTAGTTGGAGGTATTATAAAATTAATAAAATAATTGCTAAAAATTAGTAAGGATCTATCTTGGTTCCTCAAAAGAGCAAGACTCCTTCCTACTACCAATTTGAAAAAAAAAAATGATTAACGCTATTAAGGATGAACATTGGTCCTTTAGAAGAGCGAGGTGAGGTGCTTTCTTATAGACAACTAATAAAAACTAAAAGAGACTAAATCAATAAGGATCTGCCTTAGTCTATTAGAAGAGTATGTTTGTTTCTCAATGTTAATCAACTTTAATTAGGAAATTTAATTTGAATTTAAAAAGCGTCCTAACAAAAAGCAAAAGAAGTAGAGAGACGATCAAAGGACAAATTGATATAATATGCATCTAGTCTAGCATTCCAATTAAAAATTGTCAATGGAAGATTTCCCTTCTCTTGAGTTAAAGTAAGAAAATCTATATAAATTTTTTTTAGTTGTTCATTGTTCATTTTAGTTTTTGTTTAAGTGGTAAGGCTAACTTTGAATTTTTGGATTAGTTACTAAAATTTAGTAGTTTTGAAGTGTTATTATCTAAATTTTCTAAGTATTATGAAGTTAAGGAACAGGATTGATTTGGAAAGAATTTTTGTTGAGTTACTTGAACTTGAGAGTATACTTTTTTGAGAATTATTGGCAATTATCTTGTCCTTAAGATATTTTTATTTTTGGCTTTTATTGTTTTGCTTAAGGATAAGTAAACGCTTAAGTGCGGGAACATTTGATAACATGAATTTAGCATATATATTATATACTAGTTTTGTGCTATTTTATATATTATTTTCAATTAATTCTATAAGATTTTGAGCTTAATTCATTTATATTTCATTTTCAATAACTTCAAGAGCATTTTATGAAGTTTCGTAGTTATTTATTATGTTTGGGAATATTTTGAAGTGAAAGCATTGCTCAAAGATTAAAGTGGAAGAATTTCGAATAAAAAATGAAGTCTAATAAAGAACATAATGAAAGACCATGACCATGGTTCATAACCGTATTTCCCTTATTATCGAGCCTAGTTTTTCAATTTCCCAATTCTTTTTAAATTAAGTCTTATTTAAACCGATTAGTATTAAACCCCTATCCATTTAATACTAACTCTTGATTAGGATTTAAAGAAAACCAATTTTTATATTTTTTGAAAACCACTTCAAAGTCACCACCCGACTGAATTTTACAAAAAAGTTAAGTTATAACCAATTGGGTAGATTAGTTATAACTTAACTACTGGTTTATTGATTAAATAAAAAAAATGATTTTTGAAATCAAAGATCGGGATCTATGGATTAGGAATGTTAAACCCTTATGATACCATTAACTTTTCAAATTTAACCTTAATATTTAAAAATCACCTTTTAATTTCACAAGATAAAACTCAATTTAGTTACTCTAATTGGACAACTTAAGTAATCAAGGAAAAAGGAAAATTAGGTTTTTTGCTTTTATTGTTGTCTTGTAAGTGCCTACATACCTACTATTCGGGATCAAACATATATAGTTCTTTTTATTAAACTTTAGTAGGTTGGTTTGATTTTAATGTGGAAAACATGTTAGATTTACATTTTTAGTTCAATTTGATTTATTTAAGAAAGCTGCTTAAAAAGGGATCTTAAATTGGAGCTTTTATCTTTAAAAAAAAAATCTATAAGGGCCCTAATTTTATAACGATCAATTTATTTTTTTTTATTTTTATTATTTAAAAAACGTTTATCTAATTGATAAAAAATAAATTTTATTCACTAACTTAATTAATTATTTTATTATTATTATTATTTTTTATATATTATATTTTTTATTCTTTTTATTTTATCTATTTCTACTATACTAAAATAAATAAACTATTCTTTTTCCCTTTTTTTTCTTGATTTTTCTTTTATTCCCTTTTTTTTCTTCTTTCTTTTTTTCTTTTCTTTTTTATTATTACATTTACATTTCACATAGGTAAATTAATAAAAATTTACAAAAACCGAAATGAAAAGCAAGGCTCGAACTAGAAAGGGGACGTGGATTGGTTCGAAGTATGGGTCAGATCTCAAGTTACGGGTTGGACTTGGGTTGAACTTGGATCCGGATTTACGTAGTCAATTGAAGAAGAAGTAGCTACACCTACTAGGCACGGTTTAAGGCAATCCGTCCACTGAATTAAGCAAAGGATGGTGTTTTCATGGGTTTTTTTATTGGGTTTGGGGGTGTTTTTTAAGTACTACTGCATTTGATAGCTGTTTGGTGGGTAATGGAAGTTTAGTGGTGGTGGTATTGTTTAGGTGGCATCGTCAGGGGTTGCTGGGTGTGAGTAGGGTGTTGGTTCTGGGGTTAGGGACGTTGAAGAGTATCATGGTGGGGTTAGCTTAGTTTAGGTAATGGTAGGGAAGGGGAAGTATTGTGGTTAAGGTTTGACAACGGTGGTTCGGTGGTACTATTAGGGGACACAATAGTGGTCGAAAGTGTTTAGGTTAGGGAGCCTAAGTTATGGGTAGTATTGCTATGGTAGTGGCTTGTAGTGGTGAGCTAGAGAGAGAGAGAAAGAGAGAGTTATGGTTAGAGAGAGAAAGAAGAGAGAGAGCTTATAAGTGCTTGCATGTGGTTCTGGATGATCAATGATCTCCTCCAATACCCATTTTATACTTGTAATTAACCTAGATACAAAGGAAGAGATATTTTCCTTATCTCTTAGTCTTTTGTTGACTTTTCAAAATGTTGACTTTAGTCAACATGTGTTGACTAGGTCAACTTTTAGAATTTGGTCAACATGTGTTATCTTAGTCAACATTCCTTATGTATGTGTAATTTTGTGCACATAATGTAGTAATTAAGGGAAATTAGGGGGAAAATGAAGGAAATGAGAAGAAATGAGGTATATGATGAATTGATTAGTAAATATGGTTGATGAGGTCTTACTTTAGGTCTTTATAGTCTATATATTTCATTTGATAAACTATTTTGGATAACAAATGCAAAAAGTACTAATTTGAGTATTAAAGTTCACTACATGTAACCTAATCTTCAACTATAACCCTAACCCTAAGTAAGACTATCTTAATCATATACTTAAGGGATAAATATAATCTATGACTCATTATCTTAGTTTTTAATAGGTTACTTGAGAATTCGAATCATATAAGCATGAATGAGGATCATCTCTAACCTTTTACTAATGATTTGGCAAAATATAAGCATTGTATTATCAATCAGGGTTTTAGGGTATATCATGTTGGATTAGTACACATATGTCTTTAAGGTAATCATTTTTAAGGTTTCTATCACTTCTGAATGAAATATTTAGTATTTAGAAACATTTAGGGTAGAAAATTTCTTTACGTGATTGATTAATTCTTTTAGGGTTTCACCTTCTTTAGCCTTGTTGACTCCTATATCGTCTAACATCATTGAGTCTAATTTAAAAACTAGATCGAAACTTTTAGGGGTTTACAGTGTATGTAAGTTTTGGTCTTTTAGAGAGAGAGAGATGTTTGCTCATGTGAAATAGGAAGAAGAAGAAGTGTTGTAGTTGGGTTTATGAATGATGAAATCACCTCTTAGAGAGAAGATTTCTTGAAGAGGCGATTTCATTTTAAATTGAAGTTGCCTCTTTAATAGGCAATTTTATCCTTATCTAATTAAATTGTATTCTTGGGATTATCTTTCCTAAGAGTGGTATTCTTAGATTTTTTTTCTGCATTTTTTTCCTTTTCCCCTTTAATGTATATAAAGGGAAATTATTAATTAATTTTCTATTTTTCAAAAATATTATTTTTAATTGTTGGTTTTTTCTTCATTTTATTGTTATTAGAAAAAATATTAGTTGATCCTAATGGATAGCAACATAACCACAACTCTAGGTTAGGTCGCCACTTTTTTTAAAAAATAAAATTAGTGTGTTAATTTATTTTAATTATCTTGTGTAGATGTTGGTATCTCAACTTAAGTAGTCATGTGAGTCTTACATTATATGTAACCTCAAGTTAATGGTGTGTGGAGATAACACTTGATAGGATGACTAGGAAGGAATGATAATAAAGCTTAAGGAACATTGGGCATTGAACCTATAATTCTTGAATAGTTAATATAATTCTTTACATATATGCTTATAACATCTTCATAATAGAACACCATTTCTTAGATCTTTGAAGCTTTATCAAATAAGGAGGAATAGCTAAGTATTTGCAAACTCTTGAGTTTGATGACAACCATAGATAAGATGGAGCTTCCCCGTTTTAGGGTTAGGTTGGTATAGGTAGTAGCAAGTATCTTCCAAAGCTTTTGTCCTTCCAGTTGCCTTCTTATACACTGTACACCTCTCTAATACATGAAGTACATCCTTCATCATTGGTAGCTTAAAGAAATGCTCCTTTAGTAACTCATGTGTCCTCTTCTCCTTAGTATGTAGACAAGCCTCTAGCATATGATTCTTCAACCAACAACTCTCACATCAAGTTGCTTGCAATGCATAACCTTCCATCCTTGGGTAGGTAACCTTCATCAATATAAAACCTATCAATTGCAATAATTGATACACATTTAGCTTCAATGGGCTTAAAATAAGCATCTTAGGTGTATAGCTCAATGATTAATCTAAATCCTAACAGCTTAGGATGCAAAGTAGTGATAAGTACATGTCCTTGAAATTGTACATTGGACACAAGATTAGAAATCCGTTTCTTGTACTTAGTCATGTAACTAAACCGTTTTGAAAACTTTACACATTTAGCCTACCTTCTTGAAAGTTTCTATTGTCCCCTTAAATATTTCAACAAATTACAATTGCTATAAATTATGTATTAATAGGGAAGTAAGTAATGTTGCCATCTAGTGATAGCTTAGACTAATGAATGGAACTCCTTGTCATAGATGGAGTAATTTAGGGAAGCTCAACTAAGTTTTCTTGTTAGAGTATGCAATTGCTTTCTACTCTTACATCAATATGACACAAGGTCCAATACTTAACACGTGCATTACTCTCTAATTTGAAAAATTCCTAAAAGTTCAGTAAAGCTAGTACTAGGCTATTGTTTACTTCTCTTTAATTTCATCAAAGCTTCTTTGATCTTAATCACTCGACTTGAACTCTACATTCTTCTTGGTTAGCTTAATAAAAGAGGCTAAAATGGTGTTAAAGTTGTGAATGAATTGCATATAGAAAGATGTAAGCCTATCCAAACTTCTAGCTTTACCTATTATTTGTGTGTTTAACCACTCAACGATAGCTTTGACCTTCTCCTTATCTATAAGTCCTCATCTTAACGTAATAAATCTTAGAAAGACTGTATTAGTTTCATAAAATGTACACTTCTTGAAGTTTCCATAATGCTTTTTAGTTCAGAGAACATGAAACGTTGATCTTAGATGATCAACGTGCTCAATTAAGTTTCTAATGTAGACAAGTATGTCATCAAAGTAGACTACCATGCATTTGCCTAACAGATTAAGCATCATGTGATGCATAAGCCATGAATGTGCCTGATGCATTGGTTAGCTCAACTAGCATGATTGTCTACTTATACAAACTATGGTAAATCTTAAATGCAATCTTCTAGTTATCTCTTGGCCTCATGTAGATATAATGGTATATACTCTTTAGGTTAATCTCAAAAAACATTTGCTCTACATGCAGCTTATCTAGCATATCATTAAGTCTTAGGACTAGATATTAGTGCTTGATGATAATTTGGTTGATAACTTGACTATCTATGTACATCCTCTAAAACACATCCTTCTTTAATATTAATATAGCTAAAATTACACTAGGTTCATACTCTATCCAGCATACCCTCTCCTAATCAAACAATCAACTCGATGCCATCGGTTTGGTAATAAAGCCATTAGTTACATTTTAATATTATGCTCAATGCCCCATAATGGTAGCAACCCCTTTGACAACTCCTCAAAAAAAAGTTTGGAAGCTCGTCCAACAATCTTTTCACCTCCTTAAGTAGGGATATTTAGATGAATAATTCTAGTTGTTTGACAACTTACAGGTAAGTCAACTCTCCTAAGCCCATGGCATGGAGCAACTTGGTCTTCATCGTGTATAAGGTCTTCTTTTGGGCTTAGACTATCTACATTTGAACCTCTTGCACTTGTTTTGTTGTCATAGGATGCAAGATTATCTCCTTATCACCCTTTTAGAAAACATATGTATTGTAGTAGCCATCATGTTAGTTGTTGATCGAACATCCATGGTCGACTAAGCAAAATAAGTGAAGTATACATAGGTAACACATTATACGTGATATCATCCTACTATCTATCTTTGATTGCTATTGCTACTCATACTTGAAGCAGGACATGTAAAGCCCCTTTCTAGTTCAACCAATGCAACTTACAAGGTCTAAGATGCTTAGTTGTAAGAAGTTTCAATTGTCACTAAGGATGAAGCAGCAATATTGGTGCAATTGCCTCCATCAATGATCATAGCATCATTTGTGGAGTAAATTCTTGCATTGCTTATTCCTATAAAATGAGGTCATATTTAGTGTTTGCCTCAACACAATACTTAAAAATTGACCCTCCTTAGAGTAGACAATAG
The DNA here is from genome assembly GCA_024138005.1 of Lumnitzera racemosa. Classification (NCBI taxonomy): domain Eukaryota; kingdom Viridiplantae; phylum Streptophyta; class Magnoliopsida; order Myrtales; family Combretaceae; genus Lumnitzera; species Lumnitzera racemosa. The sequence goes on along the minus strand of JAMXBC010000010.1, from coordinate 65,527,837 downwards.
CTTCATCATCCTTATAGAGTGCTTTTAAGACTTCATCGAGGCCTTTTTAACTTATTCTCTAGTTCTTCCTTATCAATACTCTCTTCTAATTCAAGTTGTTTCCTTTCAAAATCCTAATATGTTGGTTTCAACAATGAGATGTGATGAGTGTAAAATTCACATCCTTTATGTTATTTTCTTAGATATTTTGAGTTATTTTGATATAATTCCGTTGAATTTGATATTGATTTGAGTTATATTTTATTTTAGGAGTTAAATGAGGCAATGAGACAAAAAAGATGGTAATTCAGGTGATTTTGGAAGGAATTGCATCTATTTTGAAGGAAAATATAAAGATAGTAAGTGTCAAAAAGAATATGTTCAAGAATAAAGTAATGTGATGACTATGGTTACACTTCACGATCATGTTCCTTGGCTGTGAAGCCCACATCCTTAATGTCCAACTGAAATTTGAAGCATTTTTAGACAAGAACATGACTACAGTCCATTGCTATGGTTATATTCATCAACTGTAATCTCCTTGTCATTAATTTCAAGACAATTTCCTAAGATTTGTTGCAAGAAGAAGCTTACTCCTAGCCACCATTCCTGTATACCTACTTATAGATCTACAAATTGCTTTGATTCACTTTCTATTTAGAGATTATTTTGTCCAAATATTATAAATAGATGATAGACACATGTATATAAGGGAGAGGAAAAAAGAGGAAAAGGAGGGACATGGATAGGCATATAAGAACTCTTTCTCTTAGGGCTTAGTTTATTTTTATCATGAAAGTTTGTATCTTTATCATGATTGTAATGTAAAGCATTTATAGCTAGACTTGTGAGCTATTTAGGTAACATGTAGTTTATGATAATTGTTTCATTTTAATGAAATTCTATTATTCTTGTTAATTTAATTATGTGTTTTATTTAGATTAATTTTTTATTTTTAGAATATTAACTTAATTATCTAATTTTATGTATTGAAGTCATAAGGCCAATACATAAATAGATTTACCATAATTCAAGGAATTTGCTATAGGCTTAGAGTTAAGTTATAGACTTCTTCCAAAATTAAAAATTATTTCGTGTTTGTTTTGTGGAATTCCTATTCTTGATAATGCTATAAGGAGTTTTATTCTAGAAGCGATTCAAGTATAATGTAATTAGGATTAAAATTAAATAGAGAAGCGATATCTATTAAATTAGCAATTGAATTCCTTTAGTTAATAAAAATAAGAAATTCATTAAAAACCCTAAGTTGCTACATGTTACACTCTTAGTGATCAAAGTCTAAATATCCCGATTTATGGTTAATTAGTTTCATTTCATTGTTGTGCTCATAGTTAATTTCTTATTAGTTCTGTTTCTTAATTTTTGTTTGATTTATCATTGATATTACAATCTCTCTCAATTAGGGTAATTTAGTGTAGATGAGTGAGTGTTCAATCCTCATAGGATCAATAACCTTAGACTCTCAAAGTTCCATATACTATTACTTAATAAGAGCACTTGCCTAATAAGCACGGTATATGCCCATCAGTTTTTAACACCATTGTCGAAGACTATTGATCACTAAAGCTCGTTTATTTATTACTCCATTATTTTTTCTTTTGTTGTTTTTCTAATTCTTTATATTAGGTATATGAACATCTAATTTGAATTTTCTTGTTTTTGTTGAGGAAACTTACAACAATGGTTAAAGTATAGAAAACTATGTTTGATTATATTAAACCGTCAACTAAGGGAGTTAACTCTAGCATTGCAAGACTAGATATCATTGCAAACGAGTTTATGATTTCACCAATAATCATTCAGATGGTTCAGCAACAATTACGATTTAAAGATATGCATTATTTTCAAAATCAATGTAGCTATGGATGATGTGGTAAAGTTGAGATTATTTCCATTCACTTTGGAAGGAAAAGTAAGGCAATGGTTAGCCTCATTAAAAAAAGATTCAATTAAATCATAGCATTTGCTAATAGAAAAATTTTTAGAAAAGTATTTTCATCCAACTAAGACAACTAAGCTTTGTAGCAATATCTCGTTGCTCGCTCAGTGCAACGAGAAGATAATTTATGATGCTTGGGAGCATTTTAAGGAAATACTCAAAAAGTATCATAACCATGCTCTACCACTTTGGACATACGTACAAAACTTATTATAATGGAATAAATTTTGCTACTAAGTAGTTTATTGATGCATCTACAAGTGGTACATTAATTTCAAAGATGCCTAATGAAGCTTATACCTTGTTCGAAAGCCTAACTATGAATAGCTACCATTGGGGAGGTGCTAAGCCTAGTAGAAAGAAACCAATAATGAAGGATATAAAATCTATCGCAACCTTAGCAACAATGGTGGATGCACTAAATAAAAGTTTAGATTCCTATCCTATGTTAACACAAACTTCTATGATGTTGAGTATAATTAACCCAACAGGATAGATGACACCTTATTATTAGAGACTATTTAATCATTATATGTATCAGTGGAGTTTCCAATATTCACCTTATCTCAATTGTGAAAAATGGAGTAAAGAGTGTTTTTCTTATGTATGTGATTATCCTTACGTAACTTAACCGAGGAATGTTAATATTCCTTATGCCTTCTGAGCTTACCCTCTAAAGAAGAAAATTCGAAATTGGAATAGATGTTGACCATGAACATACAAACTAGCAATGTAGGTTACTAAGCATTGAAAAGCAAATAGAGCAACTTACCAGGATTACAATTGAAAAGCAACTAGACTTCTCACCACTAGCTCAAGCCGAAGTTGTAACTTTGAGAAGTAGGAAGGAGTTGCAAGTTGTAAACAACATAAGAAGACACTTATCAACCTTAAACCAATGATTGAGGAGCTAAAGGTTAAAGTTTCAAAAACCTCCCAACCACCTAAAGAGGAACTAGAGCCTTAAAAATTCTAAGAATATAAATTGCCCATTCCATATCCTTAGAAGCTAAGGAAGGAACACTCATATGAGCAATAGGGTAAGTCCTTAGACTTATTTAAATAATTATACATTAATTTGTCTTTTGTGGAAACTTTGTTGTAGATATCCAAACATGCAAAGCTTTTGAATTAGCTACCTTCCAACAAAAAGAAATTAGAAGAGCTACCTATGGTCATACTCAATGAGGAGTGTTCAATCATCCTTGAAAACAAGCTACCCACAAAGCTAAAGGATCTATGGAGCTTTACTATCTCTTGTCTTATTAGAAATTTATCTATTAAGCAAGCATTAGCTAATTTAGGTGCTAGCATAAACACAATATCATATAAATTATTTAAGTAGCTAGGCCTAGGTGAACCCAAATTGACTTGAATGAGTTTATAATTGGCTAACACATCATTAACATACCCTAGGGGTATTATTGAAGATATACTTGTTAAAAATAGATAAATTAATATTTCTTATTGATTTTGTCATTTTAGATAATGATGAGGATATTGAAGTACCAATAATCTTAGGTAGACCCTTTTTTGCTATAGCTAAGGTTATAATAGAGGTTAATAATGGTAAGCTTACAATAAGGGTAGGAGGAGAAAAGATGGTAATTAAAATTAAAAAAAATCAATGAGAAAATGTACTAAAAAAGACAATATAGTTTTAGTCTTGATTCCATTGATTTTTCTATATATGATATTTTGCTAGAATTACTACCTAAACACCTTTTGGAGTCATATATGACATAAGGAATTCCAAAAGAAGCATCTAGCAATCCAAGTATAGTTGAAATGGAAGCTTAACTAGAAATCAATCCTTTGACTCAAGAGTGAAGGATTAGAAGGTTTGAATGTAAAGGGAGTACAATTAAAACCTTTGACTGAAGAGTCACCTGAATTAGAGGTGAAGTAGCTACTAGATTATTTCATGTATGCATTCTTAGAGGAAAACTTGAAATTACTAGTAATACTTTCCTTAGGATTAACTGTCCAACAAAAAGAAGAGCTCCTTAGCATGCTAAAGGATCACAAAAGAGCAATTGCTTGGAAGACTTTTGACATTAAGAGAATTAGTCCCTCATTATATACACATAAGATTTTGCTTGAAGAAGGTGACAAACCTATAGTATAACCACAATGATACCTGAACCCTAATATGAGGGAAGTAATCAAGGTAGAAGTAATCAAGCTTCTAGATACATGTATGATTTACCCTATTTTTGACGGTTCTTAGGTTAGTCCTATATAGGTTGTACCTAAAAAAGGAGGCATGTTAATAGTACCAAATGAGTAGAATGAGTTGATTTTGATAAGAGCGATTATAAGCTAGCTAGTCTATAAAGACTATAGAAAACTCAATGATGCTACAAGAAAGGATCATTTCCCTTTGTTGTTTGTCGACTAGATATTGGAGCAATTATCAAGTCATATGTTTTACTACTTTTTAGATGGTTTATCTAGTTATTTTCAAATTCCAATTACCCTAGAGGACAAAGAGAAAACTACCTTCACATGTCCTTATAGTATATTTGCATATAGAAGAATGCCCTTTCGCCTCTATAATGCACCTGCAACTTTTTTGTAGTGCTTGATGCCAATCTTTGATGAATTTATATAAGATATAATGGAAGTTTTTATGGATGATTTCTCAATCTTTGGAAATTTATTTGATAATTTCCATAGGAATCGACAAAAAGTTTTGGCTAGGTATGAAGAAACTAACTTAGTTTTAAATTAGGAAAAAGTGTCATTTCATGGTATAAGAGCAGATAGTGCTAAAACATAGAGTCTTGAAAAGACATAAAGGTAGGAAATGCTAAAATTGACATTGCAAAATTACCCCCTTCCACATCTATTAGAGCCATACGCAATTTCTTAAGATGTGTTGGGCTCTATAGAAGGTTCATTAAAGATATTTTAAAAATAGATACACCGTTAACCTAGTCATTAGAAAAAGATAATCCATTTATATTTTCTCAAGAGTGTTCAAATGTAGTTAACACTTTGAAAGATAAAGAACTAATGCCTTGATTATGGTAACCACCAAATTAGAGCTTACCATTTAAGCTAATGTGCAATGCTAGTGGCCACACTATAGGGGTAGTGTTAGGTCAAAGGTAAGAGAAGCATTTTTAGTTTATTTATTACGTAAGCAAGACTTTTATTGAAAACCTAAAAGAATTATACTACCACGGAAAAAGAACTCCTAATAGTAGTCTTTGCACTTGATAAATTCAGGTCATATCTTACCCTTTCTAAAGTTATTATTTACACTAATCACTCTGCTTTGCTATATTTGTTAAATAAGGTAGATGCTAAGCCAAGATTGATCAGGTGGATTCTCTTACTTCAAGAATTTGACTTGGAAATTAGAGATAAAAAGGGAAGTGAAAACTTCACTAATAATGACGGAAGTGAAGAAACCAAAAATTGAAGTTCAAAAATTGGTATATTCCCGAGATAAGTGAACAATCCCTATAAAGATTGTTTATGCATCAAACTAGGATGATGGAGTTTTGTAGCAACCTCGTTGATTAAGTTAAGATGAAAATTCCTCTACTGATAGATAAGGAATTAATTGATGTGGTGAGGTGGATGAATTTAAGAGATGAGGAGGAGGAAGCGATATTATGAAGACAAATTTAATAATAATAATAAAAAAAAATATAAAGTGTTAAGTTAAGTCGAGACGTTTAGGATCGGATTGAACAATGGCTGAAGAAGTACATTCAATTTAATAAATTCCTAGTCTTAAATAGTCGGGCTTTATTAAAATATTTTTTAATCCAATCTAATATAAAGTAGATTTTTATTTAATTTATTTTAAGTTAAATAGACTTATGAGTTATTAAAATAGTTTAGCGTGTATTTTGGGCTAAATTAGGCCTAAAATAGAAAGCTCGAATAAAAATGGAGTTTTTAGAAACAAGATTAAATATTTAATGAATTTAATAAATCTAAATCAAGTATCATCATATCTTATCAATATTAGATTTATTAAGATTAAATCTATATAAGAAAAGATCCAAAAGATTCAAGTGTGTGGCTTATAAATAGTAATTTGGCTGTAAAGTTTAGGGATGTTTTAACAATTATACCAAATTCACATATCATTACGCTTCACGTCTACATATTTACACAAGACTCACAAATCACTATTCACATCTAAACATTATCCATGCTCAAACACATTTACATACCGATTAACCCTCACATACTCACTAACTTAACACGCCCCCCACACGTTACCTAGCACGTTATAGCACCATACCCACAGCAATAGCTTACTGCATGTTATAGCACCTTCATGCCACATCAACAATTGTATATTGTCTTTACTATATACTCTCACTCATGTTACGTGCACACTTGCCACAGATTAGACATAACACACATGCCATTGACCAGACATGACATGCACGTCCACTCCATACTGATAAGCCATATTGATCACACATCCGTAGCTCACATGATACACATTGAACACTTTAACATCCAACCACATATACGCCGATCATAGCACATTCACGCTATCTAGTATAGACCAAACACTCACGAACATATACACCATCGAGCACATGAGCATGATTGATCACACGACCATTTATGGTGTACGTCTACTATCCATGATCAATTCACGACATGCATGTCCAAACATGTACATGATTCCACCCGATTAGGTAATTGAATAAATTATTTTAGTTACTTATTTATTTTGTTCTTTCAGTTATTTAATTTATTTTACTAACTTGCTTTTTTTAGTGTAGGTTTTTTTTTTTATAAATTTTAATAATTATCATGCCATTTTGCAATTTTTTAGATACTTTTTAGTTGAACTACATTTTTTTAACCTAAAATTGCATTTTTTTTGAAATGTTGTATATCTTTTCTTCGAGATTTATATCTCCTGAGAAGATATGTATCTAAGATACATACCTTAGTATATCTTGCATTTAGGGTTTAGAAAAAAAAAAATCAATTCTTGACATATAGATTTAAAAATAAAATAAAAGAAAATCTTAACTAGAGTTTTTTAAACAGATTTAGTTAGTTAGTTAGGTTTTTTTTTTAAAAAAAAATAGATTCACAAAGTTAGATCTTTTTAGTTTCTTTTTTTAAATAATAATTTAATAACTAACATGAATCTAGCTTGATTTCTTTTTAAAAAAATCTACTTACTAGATCTTTTCTAAAAAAGAATTACATTGGTTTAATCCAACTAATGGGTACGTAAGCACCTTTAGCTTTAGGGTAACCATATAATAAACAAAAAAAAAAAAACTATTTTCTTCCCTTTTCTATAAAATTCATAATAAAAATTATTAAAAATTCATTTTAATTACATTGTTGCATATATGTACATATCTTAATATTTTTATAAAAATCATAAAAAATAAAAGTACTTTATTTTTTTTTATTTTTACGTAGTGACTTAGTCTTAATAGGTTAGCCATCAAATGTAGATTTTTTTATTTAGTTTTCTAAGAAAATTATTTTTTTAAATATTTATAGACTAGTGGTTAAATTAGGTCAAAAACCCTAATTTTATTTTTATTAGTTTAACTGGTTTGCAACTCCAATTTTTTTAAAACAATTTAAACATTTAAAAGAAATGTTTCCTTAATTTTATATTGAGTAACTTATATTAAGTAGGCTGAGCTTAGTATAAAATAAAATAAGGAAATTCGAAATTGGGCTCAATAGTTTCCATGTTTTCATTTCTCGAATTTATGTTCAAGTCCTTTTAATTCAATAAAATAATCAAATTTTTCTTGTACATGCTTTTATCTTTATTCTAAGTATGTTTATTTAGATCTCTTGAATTGATTATTTCAAATCATTTGCGGTAGGTTCTCATGAAGACTTTAAGTAAATCGAAATATTCAAGGGAATATCATTTTATCCCATATCTATATGTAATACCCAAGAAGAAAAAAAAGGAGAGAAAAGGGAGTCATAAATATTAAAAGTCATAATAAAATCAAAGGGGTAATTAAGATATGAGGAAAAGAGCATTAAGGTCTTAAGCTACGGTTTAATGAAGGCTGATATCAGAAATTCAAGAAAACAATAAAAAAGAAACCTTAAGCTAACTAGTGTACAACTTACCATCTCATTGGACTCCTAGCATCCTATAAGTTTAGACTTCTCTCTAGCAATTACTGAAAGCCTTTAAGAGCAAGAGTAGTCTGTGAGAGAAATGCAAACCTAGAGGACCTTAGTAAGCGAAGATTGTTTTGGGGTTCTTAGTTCGCTCTTTTATTTTTTAGAAACTAAGATTTTATTTTTTTAATCTTTAAGGTTATGAGTAATTGGTTAAGGAAAAGCGAGAAACTCTAAAAGACTGTCAAGATTAATGTAATTATTGTATATTCCTTAGAATTCCTAAGATTCCTGATTCTTTGAAATGTTTTGGTTTTGCCTTCTTAATTAAAAACATTATAGTAATGGATTTTAGAGGGTTTTCTTGATTTGAATCAAGGGTTTGTGATGTGGAGTTGTAGAGTATTGTTGTTTGGGTGAAAAAAAAAAGTAAAGTTTTCATGATCGAGAGACATGACCGTATCTATGGCCGTGTCCCTTGTAGTTGTGAAGTGTAACTTAGTGAGTTACATTGCTAAAAAGACATGACCGTATCCCAAATCTTATTATAGACTTTACAATAACAAGTTGAGTCTTTCCTCTTCTTTTTGTTCCATTCCTTTGTTATATCTATAGTAAACCTCTTTAATGTATCATAAAGTGAATTTAAGGAGATTTAAATTGTCTAAAAGTGAGTTTTAACTAGAAGAAATTATTTATTCAATATTTAAAATGATCTATGTGATGCGTTATCCCTTATGAAGTCTTACATGGAAATGAGGTATCGTAGAAGGGCCCAAAGAGACATGTCTAAATGCTTGGTTATGATACATTGATGATGTGATCGAGTCATGACCACCACTATTATGTGTTTGTGTCATTGACTTAAAAGCGAAAATAAATGAATAAATTGTGTGGATTATTTGCTTGCATTTCTACGCATGTGAATATATGTTGTTTGATCATATATGTATGGTTGTGTATTACGTACTTGGCTTCGACTCTCCTTGTTGTTTTTCTTTTCAACTACAGGTTAGTATGACATTTATAAAGAATATAGCTATGAAGATTTTGGTGATTATGAAAATATTGCAGTTAAAGATTGGAATGATAGTTATTACTACTTAAATGTCGAATTTAGAGACTATTATCATGTTGGTAGCCAATAGTATTAGGAGTAGTAATAAGGATTGAAATGGAAACTGTTGTTAAGACTTGTTCTCTCTTACAAATTCTTTTAGTATTGGTTATTTGATTTCATTTACATTATAACTACTATAAAAGAAAAAAGAGTTTTTTAATCTTGTTGGTACTTGTGGAGTTTAAATTTTATGAAACGAGAGTTTTTTTTTTATACCAATGTTGGAGGTTTTAAATTCCAAGATTGAAATATTCATTATGGTTTTTAAAGCTTGACATGTCATTGGAGGACTAGCAACATGTGGCAATCTATGGCATTCTAGGTTCTAAGATGTTATAAATTAAGTAGTATCAAAGCTTAGGTTAAAGGATCTATAGAATATGCAAGTGATTGATCTGTAGAGGGGTGAAAGAATCTAGGAGTAAGTAGAATTTTTGGATTGAAGCAATAGTAATTCAACTTAAGTTCTTTTGCTTTATTTAGTGCTTATGTAACGTTAAATATTTGCTCTACTTCTTATCTGATGAGGTTTTCTCTATTTCTTTTCTTAGAATTTAGTTATTTATCTCCTTTTATATTTGTGCCTCTTGTAGAATGCTACCTAAGAGAATCCTTATGCATAACAACAATGTTGGAACTAGGCAAGATACCTTGATAGAGAGAAACATAAGAAGGTAGCGGTAATAAGGTGGCCAGTTTCCACTAGTTGATGTTACCATACATGGTGGTTAGATACTATAAGATGGAAAATTTCCCCAAAGAGGTTAAGGTTAGGATGTAGTAGATAGTATTCAACTGCTCCATATAATGAACAACATGTTAGGAGTGCTTGTGGGGTAACAAGAACATTTCACTATAGACAAGTTTACTAGACAAATCAACCCTTTCAACCCTATGAAGGAAGATGCAATCGAAGCATACCAAGAAGTGGAAGACGTAAAGAGGGTCTTTGCTACTTTTAAAGTGTCAAAAGAAAAAAAGGTTAGTTATGCTACTTATATGTTGAGGGGACAATAGCTTTGTAGTGGACTAGTGAAAACAGATTGGTTCAAGGACTGATTAATTAGTAGAGATTCCAAGACCTATTCTATGAGAAGTACTTTCTAAACAACATAAGGGATTTGATGGAGAATGCATATTACAATTGCCAGTAGGGAAACAAATCTATCGTTGAGTATGAAGCTGAGTTGAATCACCCAAGCCAGTTCTTACTAGAAGTTATTCGAGCTAATGACCAATCACAAACTTACAATTTCCTAAGAGGGTTAGAGGCAAACTTACAATGTGAAGTGAGTTCTTTTCGACTAACAAATTATGTAGACGTTATGGAGAGGGCCAAATGGTTAGAGCAGTGCATGAGAAGAAGAGAAGATCAAAAGTCCTATAAGGAAAGCATAGTTCTTGGTAAGAAACCACAGCTAAGTATCACTTATCTAAACTAAGATAAGAGACCTATGTACCCAGTGCTACCAGTTAGACCTATGGCCATTCCAATTAGGCCTTTTCAACCTAGGCAAACTTATCCATTCTTGCTTCCACCTCTATCCCCAGTTATAGCCTTAGTACGGAGGTATTCATGATGTATGAGGTCTCATTAGTTGAGCCAATGTAGTCGGCTCAAGGGGGGGCTTCTTTCTCTTATGGTAAGGTTGGGTATTTAAGTAAAACATGTAATAAGAAATCCATCTTCCAGATCTTTTGCAACATTTCCAATCAAAGAGGCCATAAAGTAGTTTATTGTAGGATAGTAAGAGGACAAGCGACTATAGTTCTACAATAGACTCCAGTTCAATGCCTAGTAGGGGTGTAAGTCAGAGCTCCAGCTATTAGATCTCAAGGCTTGAGACAAAGAGCTCCAACCAAAGTGTTTTCCCTTTAACAGCAATAGCATCAAGAGTATACTAAACAAGACACCATGGCAAGTATGCTCTTTGTCTACTCTATTAGTGATTTTATGCTATTTGACACGGGTTTTTGTGTATTTGATACAACTGCCACATATTCATTCATAGCTTATGTGTTTATGTAAGCATGTGATTTAAAACCCCGTATTGTTTTATGAACCCTTAAGTATTGGTACTCCAAATTTCAGCATTACCTTAAAGCGATGAGTATGTTATTTTTAGTGATGCCTCCAGCAAAGGATTGGGTTACATTTTAATGCAAGAAGGAAGGGTAATTGCTTATAAATCCTAATAGCCAAAACCATATTAAAAGAATTATCGTACTTACGACTTAGAGTTAGTAGCAGTTATCTTAGCCTTAAAACTTTGGAGACATTACTTATATGGGGAAAGATGTTAAGTGTTTACATATCATAAAAGTTTAAAGTACATCTTCACCCAAAAGGAACTAAATTTAAGATAGAGGAGGTGATTATAGTTAATTAAAGACTATGATGTAGATTTTTAGTATCATTTAGGTAAAGTTACTATAGTAACAAATGCTCTTAGTAGGAAGAAATAAGGTAACATAGTAGCATTGATCACATCACAAAAACCTTTATTAGAAGATATGGGTAGACTAAAGTTGGAAATAATGATGCGACTGGTACAGGCCAAACTAACAAATCTACACAGTAAACTAACTCTTATGGATAGAATAAAAGCTATACGAATTGGGGATGCAAGTGTTTAAGAAATTAAGAGTAACGTGGATCAAGGTAAAGCAACTAAATGTAGCATTAACGCTACATGTATCTTATGGTATCAGAATAGATTGTGTATGGCAAAATAGGAGGAGTTGAAGCATGAAATCTTGCAAGAAACTCATTACTTTAGGTAATCTATTGATCCTAAGGGCATTAAGATGTATAAGGGCTTAAAGAAGTACTACTGGTGGAACAATATGAAGCGAGAAATTGCATAGCATGTATCTAAGTATGCTATGTATCAGATGGTAAAGATTAAACATAAGAGGTTGGTCAGTGAATTGCAACCCTTACCTACACCAGAGTAGAAGTAGAAGCATGTGACTAGGGGTTTTGTCATGTATCTCCCTAAGACTAAGGAAAAGCATGATACAATATGGGTAATAGTAGATCGGCTAATGAAAATAGCTCACTTTATTCTTATAAGGTTGGATTATAAATTAGAGAGGTTATCCAAGTTGTATGTGCAAGAGATAATGAGACTACATGGGATTCTGGTCACAATAACTTTTAATTGAGATATGTAATTCGTAAGTAGATTTTGGAAAAGTTTATAAAAGTCTCTAGGTACTAAAGTATAGTTTAGTACGGCATTCTACCCTTAAACTGATGGATAATCTGAGTGAACAATATGGATATTAGAAGATATGTTATAGGCTTATGCTTTAGACTTTGGTGGTAGTTAGAGCAAGCATCTTCCATTAGCTGAGTTTGCTTACAACAATAACTATCGGCAACTATACAAATGGCTCCATATGAAGCTCTATATGGAAAAAAGTATAGATCACCCGCTTATTAGGATGAGGTAGGAGAAAAGCAACTTTTAGGGCTAAAGTTGGTGTAAGAGGTAGTTGAGAAGGTCAAAATTATAAGGAAGAGAATGCAAGTAGCTTAGAGTCGCTAGAAAAGTTACGCAGACAAGCAGCAACTACCGTTTGGAATTTCAGGTTGGGGATAAAATACTGTTGAGAGTTTCTCTAGCTAAAGGAATTAGCAAGTTTGGACTGAAAGGGAAGTTGATTCCAAGATATGTGGTACTATATGTAGTATAAGAAAGGATTGGTAAGACAGGTTATAGGTTGATTCTACCCCTAAGTCTAGATGGAATTCATAATGTCTTCCATCTTTTAATAGTGAGGAAGTTCATAGAAAATCCAAAGTAAGAATCAAAACAACCACCTATAAAGATTGTTGGGTTGGAGTTACAACCTAATCTAATCTCAAAGGAACGACTTGTAAAGATCATGGATACCAAGAATCAAGTACTGAGGAGAAGGACAAACCTATATGTCAAGGTACAGTGGTCAAATTAGCTTAAATGAGAAGCAACTTGGGAGCTAAAGGAAGAAATAAGAAAAAGTTACCCTAAACTACTCTAAGAATCAAGGTAACTTTTGAGGATGAAAGTCTTGCAAGGGGATGGGGGAGAGAGAGAGAGAGAGAGATTGTAATAACCAAAGAAAATAAAAAAGATAGAAAAGGGAGTCATTAAATAATAAAAGTCATAATGAAATCAAAGGGGTAAATAAGTTTTGAGGAAAGGGGTATTAAGGTCTTAAGCTGTAGTTTAATAAAGGGTGACATAAAAAATTCAAGAAAAGAATTAAAAAGAAACCCCAACATAACTAGTGCATAATTTAACATCTCATTAGACTCTTTTTGTACTATAGGTTTAGACTTCTCTCCTATAATTACCAGAAGCCCTCAAGAGCAAGAGTAGTCTATAAGAGGAACAAAACCCTAGAGGACCTTGGTAAGTAAAGATTGTTTTGTGATTTTGAGTTTTTCTTTTCTTCTTTTTAAAAACTAAGATTTTTTTTTTTAATCTTTAAGTTTGTGAGTAAGTGGTTAAGGAAATGTGAGAAACTCTAAAGGACTATCAAGATTAAGGTAATTATTATGTATTCCTTAGAATTCTTAAGAATCTTGATTCTTTGATAAGTTTTGGTTTTGCATTTTTAATTAAAAAGATTATAGTAATGGAATTTGGAGGGTTTTGTTGATTTGAATCAAGGGTTTGTGATGTAGAGTATTGTTGTTTGGGTTTAGAAAGGAGTTTAGGTGAAACAAAAAGTGGAGTTTTCGTAAAATAGTAGGTTACATGACCAAGAGATACAACCGTACCCCTAGTCATGTCCCTTACAGTAAGCAGCATAAGCTGGTAGATCAAAAGGTTACATAACCGAGAGATATGATCGTATCCCTTGTAGTTGTGAATTATAACTTAGTGAGTTACACGGACAAAAAGATATGACTATATCTTAAATCATATTGTAGGCTTTGCTCCAATAAGTTGAGTTTTTCCTCTTCTTTTTGTTCCATTCCTTTATTATATCTATAGTAAACGTCTTTAAGTATCATTAAGTGAATTTAAAAAGATTTAGATGGTCTAAAAGTGAGTTTTAATTAGGAGAAATCGTTTATTCAATATTTAAGCAATTTATTGAGTATCTATTGTTTCTTGGATTTAAAGCTAGGCATGATTCATTGGTACCAGATTCTAAATATCTAGGTACATGACATGTGCTTGTTATATATGAGTGCTAGGATAGCAAAGATAAAATGAATTAAATGTGTATCCAACTTAAATGTCTCCATGTTGCTTGCGTTTGACTCATCTTAAGGGCCCATAGTTGCATATCCCTAAGGGTAACTCTAATGATCTGTGTAATGCATTATCCTTTGTAAAGTATCACATAAAAATGATGTAAGGTAGATCTAGGTGTCATAGAAAGGCCCAAAGAGGCATGCCCAAACACTAGATTGTTATACATTGATGATGTGAATAAGTCATAAGGACCACTATTATGTGTTTGTGCTACGGGCTTAAAAGCTAAGATAAATAAATGAATTGTGTGAATTACTTGCTTGCATTTCTACGCATGTGAATATATATTATTTGATCATGTGCATATGGTTGTGTATTATATACTAGGCTTCAGCTTACCTTGTCATTTTTCTTTTTAGCTATTCGTTGGTTATAAAAATACTAGAGTTAAAGATTAAAACGATAGTTATTACTACTCGGATGTTAGTTTTGGAGACTATTATCATGATGATAGCCAATAGTATTAAGAGTAGTAATAAGGATTGAAATGGAAACTATCATTGATACTTGTTCTCTCTTATAATTCCTTTTAGTACTAATTGTTTGATTTCATTTATGTTATTTCTGCTGTAAAAGATAAAGGAGTTCTTTAATCTTGTTGATACTTATGAAGAATGAATTATGGATTTGAATTTAATTAAATGGGAGTTTTTTTTAGATACCGATGTTGGTGGTTTTAAATGTCAAGTTTGAAATATTCATTGTGGTTTTTAGAGACTAACATGTCATTAGACACATGGCAGTTTATGGCATTCTAGGTTCTAGGGCATTATACTATATTTTCTTCTCTACTATACTTGTTCATAATTGTTTTTCCTATAATTTGAGATTAGGTACATTGAGGACAATGTACTAAATTAAGTATGGTGAAGGGATATTCTACTATTGTTCAGTAATTAAAGTTTCCATGTTGAGCACAAAATTTTTAGAATTTGCAATCCCCATTTATTAAAGAAAATAGTGCTTGTACCTAAATTTTCCTAATTAACTATTACACATGAAACACATTATGAGAATTAAATAGTAGAATTTTTATGAAGTAAAAGTTACATGTTTTTTAAACCAGGGTATGAAGAACATTAATTAATTAAATATTGCGGTTGAGCTTTAGTCATATGTTACTTTTAGAATTTACTTAGATATATACTTATCCCTTTTTGATTTTTAGAGTTCTATAATCCTAAGTAAATAAGTAAATAAAGCCTGTTAGTTCTCCCTTGAAAATTTAATTTGGTAAGGGGACAATTAAGAATAAATTGACAAAGAGTGGTTGGTAAGGATCATTCTCAATTCCTTAGAAAAGCGAGATTCTTTCATGCTACCAAATCATTGGAAAAAAAAAAAAGAAAAAAAGAGAAAAAGGAAAAAATTTATGAAAGAAAAAATTGACAAGAATCGACCTTAGTCCCACAGAAGAGTAAGGTACTTTCCTACTGTCAATGGTAATTTTAAAAACAATTAATTTAGTAACGATAGGCCATAGTCACTTAAACGCCTTCTTGATACTAATAAGCTTCAATAATTAATTAACTTGAAAAGCCCATCAGAAGAATTTTACGTTAGGGGAATGAGCATATACAACATATATTTACTCTTGATTATAGTGCTCATTGGAGTTAAGAGAGATATTTATACATCCTAGCTAAATAGAAAGGAGTAATGTATGGTTTTTGCTTGACTAAATTAAAATTATACTAATTCTAGATAGAAGCCTTAGTTAAATTGCATAATTAAACATCAATTTATAGTAATTAACCATTGAATTCTAGTATTTTTATTTGGGATGCATTGGAAGGTGAACAAAGTGAAGAATGCACAAGTTATTAGGAAGTTTTTAGGAATGCAATGTCTTTTTGTGGGGTTAATTCAAAAATTTTTATGATTCCTAAATAATAGTAGTTCTTATGGAAAATCTTATCTTGATTTCTTTTTTCAATCCTTATTAGGGATTGATTAATTTGCTTGAGGACAAGCAAATGTTTAAGTGTGAAAAGATTTGATGAGTGTAAAATTACACTCATCATTTATGTTATTTTCCTATATATTTTGATATAATTCCATTGAATTTGCTATTGATTTGAGTTATTTTTATTTCATGACTCAAATGAAGCAATGAGAAGAAAAGATGAGAATTCAAGTGATTTTTAGAAGGAATTACATCTATTTTAAAGGTAATCTGAAGATAGTAAGTGTTAAAGAGAATTTGTTCAAGAATAAAGTAACGTGAGGACCACGGTTACACTTCACGGCTGTGTTCCATGGCTATGAAGCTTGCATTCCTAATTTCCAATCGAAATTTAAGAAATTCTTGGGTAAGAACATGATTACAATCCATTACAATTGTTGTGTTCATCAACCATGATTTCCTCATCATTATTTTCAAGACAATTTCTCAAGAATTATTGTAAGGAAAAGTTTACACCTAGACACCATGCCCATGTACCCAACTCATAAGACTGCATATTACATTGATCCACTTTTCATTTGGAGATTATTTTGTCCAGATATTATAAAAGGATGATAGACACATGGACATAGTAGTAAGGAAAACGAAGGATGCAAGTAGGCAAAGAAGAGCTCTTTTTCTTAAGGCTTAGTTTATTTATCATGAAAGTTTGTATCTTTATCATGATTGTGGCATAAAGCATCAATATCTAAACCTGTGAACCATTGTGGTAACATGTAGCAAACAATAATTGCTTTATTTTAATGAAATCCACTTATTCTTGTTAATTCAACTACATATTTTGTTTAGATTAAGTTATTATTTCAAGAGTCCCAAATCAATTATCTAATTTTATGTATTGAAGTCATAAGGCCAATATATAAATAGATCCACCACAGAAAAGGGATTTGCTATAAGGTTAGTGATAAGTTATGAACTTCTTTTAAAAATGAAAATTGTTTCTTGTTTGTTTTGTGGAATTCATGTTCTTAATTATTGTTCTAAGGAGTTCTATTCTAGAAGCCATTCAGGTAAAATGTAGTTAAGATTAGAATTTAATAGAGAAGCCATTCCTATTAAATTAGTGATTTAATTCCTCTAGTTAATAAGAATAACAAAATCATTAAAAACCCTAAGCCATTACATGTTACACTCGTAGTGATAAGAGTCTAGATATCCCAATTCATAGTTAATTAATTTCATTTCATTGTTATAGTCATAGTTAATTTCTTATTAGTTTTGTTTCTCAATTTTATTTGATTTATCATCAATATTGTAATCTATCTCAATTAGATTAACTTAGTGGGGGTGAGTAAGTGTTCAACCTTTATGGGATCGACAATCCTAGACTCTTAAAGTCCTCTATATTATTATTTGATAGGTGCACTTACCTAATAAGTATGGTACATGCCTTACCAAGATGCAACATACTTAAAACTAGCTGCTTAAAGCACTTGATCTCTTTGATCTTTTGACTAAAGCTTCATCTAATGTAATTCTTCTGAATATTCTCCATAATGATGGTATTTCCTCTATATCCTTCTTTCGATGGGCCTTTTCATATGAGCCTCACATTAATTAGTCTCTGAAGTGAGCATTCCTCTTTTGGGTCACTTGTCTAGGATAGGAGCAAATTAGGTTGATCTTGATATGGTTGCTTAATATGGATTACTATGCCTTTTTCGCTGAATATTTTGGGCTATTTGAATGGCTTCATCCATAGCTTTGAAGCATTGAAGCTCAACAACACAGGTAGTCTCATACTTTAACCGAGTCAAGAATGAACTAAAATTTATTATTTAGGTTCATCAACATCACACAAATTATTAGCATTTGAATCTCCTTTACATAGTAATCAATACACATTTCGATAGGAATCAACCCCTTGGACCCATTACCAAAAGCTAAGCTAGAGAGTTGCAAGGACTTGCTTGGTATATACAAGTATGAGCACCTTTCAAGGGTGAGGAGTCCATCTCCAACTTAGGATTACTTCGTCTTACCCAACCTAAGTGTCAAGCTCTAACTATAGTCAAGGCAATTCTCGAATTGACGAGCACTAGACTTCCTTCTAAACTGAGCTGTCCAGTCACTTGACTTAAAGAGGCTTCGGATAATACCCATTGTCCAAACTCTAACCTAATCTGGATTAGGTCAACCTAGTCTTCTATTCTCTTTCTAACCCCCTCTAGCCTGACCTCAACTAGTGCCAAACCATCAAAGATTTTACTACTACAAGAACAGCCAAACATATGCACATTCAACTAGTCAGCCACTATTTAATACGTATCCACTAACATGACATTGTAGAAGGATTCTTTTCCCATACATTGTACGATATTTTATCATTTTTGTCCCTTTTAGCATGTATTAGGAATCTTTTAGTATTTTACCCATTTTGGTCTTTTCTTTGTATGTGTAATTGTAAAGGGGGTAGTATAAAAACCTTATTTTTGTGTATGTAAATAATCAATCACTTCATTATTGAATACAAAAACATACCCCTTTTGAGAGCACTAAGCCATGTCTTCTCTTATCTTAACTCTTATCTATTTCCATTAGCAAGGAATAGTAATGAGTGACCCTAATCCTCACTTGTGTTGCAAATCAAGTGAAGGTTATGCCGAGTAGGACCAATTAGTGCATCATATCCAATTAGTAGTTGCTTAGGGTTTGCTAAAGCCCTTTTTGTTTTCCTTTGTTTTAGTCCGTTGTGGTGCCTCTCCATATGTAATACCCTAAAGACGCATTAATGTGAACCGTAACCAAGAATAGAAAAGGTAGATCATTGGATAGGCCCAAGCTTACAGAAAGCTCGAATGGAAGTGATGAGGTATGTGTAAGAGGATAAATGTGAATGAAAAGAGTAATCAAAATCCACGAATAGCTCCAAAGTATATGACGCAACAATGGAACTTCCATGAACTCACGGTACCATTCGATATGATGCACAAATCAGTTCGGTGATGTTACTCACCACTTATCCTTGCTCAAGAGTTAGGATAAAAGTGTTTCCAAGAGCAAACAAGTAGTGTCTATGTAAGGAAGGAAAATAAAAATGTGTATTAATGTTCAATCTAATACTGATGATCTTTATAGCTATAAGCTTACGGGTATTTATACTCATAAGTTAGGGCAACTTACCCAAAAGGGAAAAGATAAAAGGGAATTTCCTAAGAAAGTAATGTACAAGATACAAGGAGGTAAAAATGAATATATATAAGAAAAACAATCATTGGCGTAATAGATTCTACACATGATTCTGTACATGTGAAGATGTTGTATTGGTGATGCCATTGGAAAATGTAGACAAAAAGTATGGACAACTTGCTTATTCAAGCAAGGGTAGCTTAGTCAATCTGAACTCTTTCTCTCAGCATCTCGAGAAGGGTGTAGCCAAGTAAGTAATTAGCTAAGCATGTGTGAGAATGAAGATAGGCTATTGTCTCGGCCTTTCGCTTTTCGGTACATAACATGTAAGAAATAGGTAGTCATTCAATTCGGCAAGCAAAATGGGTTAGCAAGGAGATACTTAGTCTCTCCATGAGTCAATTGGAACAGAAGGATTTGTCTTGCCAATCCCTTTAGTCTTCGAGTTCGATTGTGGGTTAGTAGTCTAGTAGCCTAATCCTATCATTCCCTTTGAGTTATTTTGGATTTAGGATCAAATCTAAATAGTCTTCGTTCAACTCTTTGTCAAGGTGATACAAATTGAGGTTAGCAATGTTGAAGGCGTTAGAAATCTCATAGTTCTCAGGCAACTCTAATCTATAGGCATTATCATTGATCTTTTGGAGGATTATAAATGGTCCTTTAGCTTTTGCAGATAATATGTTTCTCCTCTTGTTTGGGAATCATTCCTTACTATGGTGTAGCCACACCAACTCTCTTGGATGAAATTGTTTAGTTGTCCTACCCTTGGTCTTCTCTCACATTCTTCTAATAGCATGGTCGATGTACTGAGTAACTTTGTCATAGATGTACTAAAAGGATTACGCTGAAGCTTTTGCATTAAGGTCCTCTTATGCAAGTACAGGTATAGGGGTGTGATTAAGGGGTAACTAGGGATTGAAACCATAGACCACTTTGAAGGGAGTCTTCTTAATAGTATCATGCACTATACAATTGTAATCGAATTTGACCATTGGCAAGCAAATGTCCCAATCAACTAAGTTCTTTCCCACTACAACTCGGTGTAGTGATCCTAAAGTGCGATTAACCACCTCTGTTTAGCCGTCAATTTGGGGCTGACAGGAAGTACTAAATAGTAGTTTGGTCCCTATCCAATGTCATAAGGTCCTTCAAAAATGGCTTAAGAACTTTAGATCCTTGTTGTAGACTACACTTCTTAGTACGTCATGTAATCGTACAATATTTTTTTTTAAAAAAAAAGAAGCAATAGCCAAAGCATCATTAGTTTTTTAGTGGGGCATGAAGTGTACCAGTTTGTTGAACTGATCTATGACAACTAATATAGAATCTTTGCCTTATGTAGTTTGTAGTAGTCTGAGAATAAAGTCCATGTTCAATTTAGTCTATGGCTTCATTAGAATAGGTAAAAGCATTACTTTCCCGTACTTAGCTTGGCACTTAGCCCTCTTTGATACGACATAGTTATTGACAACTTAGTGTACATCTCTCCTCATCCTAAACAAAAAGAATCAACCATTCAATAGTTCACAAGTCCTTTTTTATCCAAAATGTCTGGAGTGTCCTCCATTTTAGGCTTCCCTATCAATAGTTACTATAGTGAACAGGTTGGCATGCATAATTTTCTACCTCGAAACAAGTAACCATCCTCCACATAATACTCATCTACTATCCTTCCATCAGCGCATCGCATGATTATGGGTCTAAAGTATGAATCCCCAAAATACTACTCTTTGATACTTGTAAACCCAAACAGCCTAATCTATAGCTCAATTAAAAGCACATGTCGCCTTGAAAGAGCATCTGCAATTATGTTGCTATTTCGTTGCTTGTATTTAATCATGAAATTGAATCCTTTAAGGAATTCAACCTACCTCACCTACCGCTTCGTTAACTTAGTTTGACTTTAGAGGTACCTTAGCTATTTATGGTTACTATATATGAAAAATTCTCTCAATAGTAAATAATGCTACCATACTTGTAGTACTTAGATTAGTACTAAGAATTCCTTGTTATACATGGAGTAATTCAATTATGATCCTTAGAGCTTCTCACTGTAGAAGGCAATTGGTCAGCTTTCTTGCATTAGGATAGCACCTATTCCAATGCTAAAAAAGTCACATTCCAACTTGAATATTTTCTCGAAGTTAGGTAGGACTAACACCAAAATGGAGGTTAATCATTCTTTTACCTTGGCAAAGCTCCTTTCTTCCCTTTCTCTCCATCGAAAGTCCATGTTCTTCTTCGTAAGCTTGATAAGTGGTGAAGCGAGGGTGTTGATATTCTTGATGAACCATTTATAGAATGAAGCCAGTCAATGGAAACTTCTCACGTTGGCATAAGCTATAAAAGTCGGCTATTCTATAATTGCTCAGATCTTTTCATCTTCCACTCGTAAGGCTCCTCTGTTAACTACGTAGCCCAAGAATATAGCTTCCTCCTAGCAAAAGCAACATTTCTTGAGATTACCGAATAGTCTCTTAGCATAGAGGAGATCCAATATGGCTCAAAGATGCTCATAGTGGCTCGACATGTTAGTATTGTAGACTAGTATGTTGTCAAAGTACACTATGACACACTTTCCAATTAGATGTCTTAATACATGGTTCATTAATCTCATGAAAGTACTCAAGGCATTCAACAAGCCAAATGGCATGACCATTCACTCATAGAGTCCATGTTGAGTTTTAAGCATAATCTTCCATTCGTCTCTTGGCCTTATGCAGATTTACTGATAGTTAGACTTCAAGTTAACCTTACTAAAGACCTTAGCTCCACTTAACCTCAAGATCGAATACCTGTATTTCATCATAATCTTATTCATAGCTTGGCTGTCAACATCCATCCACTAAGTTCCATCCTTTTTCAACACCAAAAGCGCCGGCACAATGCAAGGCTAAGACTTTCTCGAACATATCCTCTCTCCAATAACTCATTGACTTGACACTATAGCTCAAAGCCTGTTTGGGATTCATCTGATAAGCTGGCTTATTCGATGATGTGGCACTAAGTACTAAGTCAATGTAATACTCTCCACCTCGAGTTAGGGGCAACCCCTCAGAGAACTATTCTAAGAATAGGTAAGCATACTCATCAAGAAACTCTTTGATTTCCTAAGGTAGTTCACCTCGCTCCTTGATTTCTAGTAGGTGCCTGACCAACATGAGAATCAACTTGTCAGCATTGATGCCTTCTCAGAACTTAGTTATACTCATCACCAAAGCCTTCCTCGATCTATAAGCAATTTTTTTTTTTTTTTTTTGCAATTTATTAACTTCTCTTGGCGGCATCGGGTTCAATGTAATCTTTTGGTCATCCTTCTTAAACATGTATGTGTTCTTGTAGCCATCATGGATAACTCTATTATCAAATAACCACGGCTTACCTAGCAACACAAGGAAAGTACAAATGGGCAATATGTTGTAGAGAATTTGGTTAAAGTAATTCTCTATAGTGATCAGTAGAAGTATTTACCGAGTGACATATAGCACTCCTTTCTTACTTAACCAGTGCAATTTGTATGGCTTTGGATGTGCAACAATCGATAAGTTCAACTTTGAAATAAGAATGGTTGATGAAACAATGGTACGGCTTCCACTATCCACAATGAGGGCACACACCTAATCATTACCTTACAAGTAGTACGAAACAAATTTTCTCTCTACTCCTCCTCTCATGAGGGTTCCATGGTCATAGTACATTGGACAATCATAAGCAAATGGTCCAAATCCTTAGTAAATACATCCTCCTCAATTAGTTCTTTCTTGATAGTGATCTCCTCCTTAGGTTCCTCAGTTATACTGTCTACTTCTAGCTTTGAGATGTCTACCTTAATCACCATAGTTCTTCTGTTTGGGCACTAAGCGGCCATATGTCCAAACCCTTGATATTTAAAGCACTTGGTCTGGTGGATCTTGCTGCCTAATCCTTGCCCCTTCTCATAAGTGTGAGTCAACACATCACCGTTTGGTTGGCCTTCTTGCTCGGCTTAGATGTCCATCTTTCGGCTCGACTCAAAGCTCAACTGAGCTCGATGACTTGCCTGTCTGGTTCGACTAGTCAGCATTCTCATCAGTACTTGACTCCTTCTTTGCATCTTTACTCGTTGGGCTATTATGATGGCCTTATCTATTGTGGTAAATCATTGGAGTTCCATAATGTATTGAATGTCATCTTTCGATCTAGTAATGAATATTGAGACTATTCGAGTTGGTGGTTCCTCCACTTCGCAACAAATCATAAGCATTTGAAATTCTTGAACATACTTATCAATTGTTTAGCCTCCTTATCTTAGCTCCTAAAGCCAAGTAAAAGTATCCTACAGATAAGTTTCTAGTACAAACCTATTCCTCAGTATTCTCTTCATCTTAGGCTAACTGTTGATTTCTTTGTAGCCTTCACGTCTCCTCATCTCTCCTCATCATCTGAAAATTCTTCTACCAAATGGCAGCATAACCGAAGAACTCAATGGCTGCAGTTCTCACTTTCTAGAAATCCTCATATTGGTAATATTCAAAAATATGCTCTACCTTCTCTTCCTATTCCAAATATTCATTACCATTGCTAAATCCATTGAAGCTAGAAATCTAAAGCTTCACATGGTTTGATGCTCTAGGGACTCTAGCTTATTCTTCCTCAAAGTACTCATCCTCATCCTCATCCTCATCCTCTTCATCTAGTTCTCTTAAGTTTATTCGTCATCTTGCTCGTCTGCCTACTCCTCCACCTTGAACGGGTCAAGCTAGGCTTTGACCTCTAATAGGTTGAGCAACCTATGGGGTATTTTGCTCGACCTCAGTGGGTTGATAAGCCAATGCATGAACAGCTCGAGTTAGATCTACTAAGAAGTTAGCTACCTTAACAAGTATCTCGTTAGTGCTTCTTAAGGTTCCTTGAGATTGTCATCCATGGTGGAAAACTCCATTATTGTTATCTTCAATACCAACATTTACACTTAGATCCATCATACTTCCAAACGAAAAACTAAACAGTTAATAAACAAAGCAGCTAAGATGAACACAGTAACTTACTCTATTTCATACACACAAAATAAAGTATAAATATAACTTAAACAAAACCTTCACTCCGATACTAAGATGCTATAAACCATAACTAAGAACAAACAAGGTAAGTTGTTTGGTAGGTCCAAGCTTGCAGAATGCTCGAAAGGAATAAATGAGGTATGTGTGAGAGGACAAATGCGAATGAAAAGAGAAAGCAAAACCTATGAACAACTCCAGAAGATATGATGCATCAATGGAACTTCTGAGAACTCACAACATAATTCAATATGATGCACGAATCAATCCGATAAAGTTACTTGCCACTTAACCTTGCTCAATGGTTAAGATAAGGGTGATGCTGAGAGTAAACAAGTAATGTTTATGTAAGGAAGGAAAATAAAAAAGGATATTAATGTTCATTCTGATTCTAACAATCTTTACAACTATAATTATAGGGATATTTATACTCATAAGTTAGGGCAACTAGCCCAAAAAGGAAAAGATATAAAGGAAATTTCCTAAGGAAGTAATGTACAAGATACAAAAGGGTAAAAATGAATATACAAGGAAAACAACCATTAGTGCAATGGATTCTATACATGATTCTGCGCATATGGCGATGCTGTATAGGTGATGCCATTAGAAGATGTGGATAAAAAGTACAAATAGCTTGCTTGTCCAATCAGGGGTAGCTTAGTTAATTGGAACTCTTTCTCGGTATCTCAATAAGGGTATGGCTAAGTAAGTAATTTGCTAGGCATATGTGAGAATGAAGATTGGCTGTTGTCTCAGCCTTCCGCTTCTCGACACACAACATGTAAGAAATAGGCAATCATTTGGCTTGGTAAGTAGAATGGGTCGACAAAGAGATACTCGGCTCCGCATGAGTCAACTAAAATAGGAAGATTCATCTTACTAGTCCCTCTAGTCCTCAAGCTTAGCTTTAGGTCAATGGTCTAATAGCTTGATTCCCATCAAAAGGAGTGGTTAAAATCTATGGAAATTAGGAGTCTAGGTTTTAGAGACTATCAAACCTTTAACATGCCCTTTTAAGCAAACTACTTACATAATCTTATGCAATTCATATGCATTATTAGTAAAGATTTTAAAGAGTAGCTATTAACTTAAAGCTAAGTTTTTGAATTCTAGGAAGGGTAGGAAGACTTCTTAGGGTTGAAGTATACATAAAGGTTTAATAAGTAAAATTAACAAAATTTAAATGGAGATAGGTTAAGATTCAAGTTTGGTCCTTAGGTTCCGACTTTGCTAGTATATTCTCTTGATTTTAAGATAATAGATGATAATATCTAAGATATTAATGTTAAATAGATCATATTATGTCACAAGAAGAAAGGAATATAATACACTAAATCCTATCTCAATGAATGTTAGTAAGAATTGGTTTAGTGACAAGAGTAAACTTTACTCAATGAATTAGAAATGTAGTAGATTCCTATAAAAAGATGTGAGCTCTAACATTAGTCATGTTGTTGTGAAATTTAGGTAAGTGTTTAAACTTACAAAATAGAACATGTAAGGCTTTAGGGGAGCCAAGGTTGTCTAGCTAGCTACTGTAATGCTTAAATCAGTAAAGTGCATTGGAATATAAAAAGTAGACAAAGTAATGTTAGTAAGAGTGTATATGGAGAGTGTAGAGAGTTTATCGCATATATCCTATAATTGTTCATAGAGCGTGGAGATAACTATTGTGAAAGGGCAGTTGTAGGTGCTTCAATTACCTTGAACATGCGGTGTTCATTTAGTTAGAGAATGTGATAGCCTTAGGAGTAATTATTCCTCCTATGCACATCATCTTTTCTTAATATCCAAGCGTATAGATTATGGCATTATGAAAGTTACTACTTAAAGGTAAAGTTTGTATTTGTGTTGAGTATTAAGATATCAAACAACAATGTTCTTAGAGAACTTAGATATTTAGAGAGTGATGCTAATAGAAGAAGCAAGCTTATGGACACATCCTTAAGAATTACAAAGTGACAACTGTAAAAACTTACCACCATGGTGACTAACCTAACTATTAGATCACAAAGACTTACCTTAGGGCAATAATAACAACCCCAAAAGACAGGAAGTGTTGAACGATGAGAGAGTGAATTTACCTAAGGTTAGTAGAAATATTAGAGGCTTTAGATGAAGCAATGGAATGAGAAGACAATGGGGATTGAAATTGTAGAGGAAGGTGTAAGGAAAAATTTTGAAGAGTTTTGTGTGAGAGAGAATTATGGATCAAATAAGTAAGGGTTCCTCAAGGATTGGATAGCATAAGGTAATGAATACGACTATTCTCCAATAATGGGAACAAAAGGTCGAGAAGTTATATGACTTTCTAGTTTATGAAGAAATAGATAAGATGAAGTTGGATATGTTAGAGTTTACTAGGTATGCAACATTATGGTAGAAGTAGTTGTCAAATGATAGAAGGAGAAATGATGAACGCAAAATTCTTACAATACTAAAGATGAAGAGGTTCCTTAAGGGAAGATTGATGCTACAGCATTTTAAGTAAGTGGCTAACACAAAATTCATACAACACTGAAGATGAAGAGGTCTAAAGGGAAGATTGATGCTACAGCATTTTAAGCAAGTGGCTTATATGAAGATATAGACCATTTAATTGGTTAGAATGTGATGCGTGATGGGAATCAAGCTACTAGATCATTGACCTGCAGCTAAGCCAGAGGACTAGAGAGACTGGAAAGACCAATCCTCTTATTCTAGTCGACTCATGCGAAGGTCAAGTATCTCCTTGCTGACCCATTCTCCTTGCTGAGTCGAATTATTACCTATTTCTCGCATATTGTGTACCGAGAAGCAAAAGGCTAAGACAACAGACCATCTTCATTTTCACACATGCTTGGCCAATTACTTACTCGACTGCACTCTTACTAAGATGCCAAGAGAAAGAGTTCAAATTGACCAAGCTACCCTTACTCAGTTAAATAAGTTGTACATACTTTTTGTCAACATTTTCCAATAGTATCACCAATATAGTATTGCTACATATACAAAATCGTGTAGAATCTATTACACCAATGATTATTATCCTTGTATATTCATTTTTACTCTTTTGTATCTTATGTATTACTTTCTTACGAACCCTTTCTATCTTTTCCCTTTTGGGCAAGTTGCCCTATTATATAGGTATAAATACCTCTATATTTGTAGCTGTAAAGATCATTAGAATCAGATTAAACGTTAATACACTTTGTATTTTCCTTCCTTGTGTAAATACTACTTGTTTACTATTGGTATCACTCTTATCCTAACCCTTGAGCAAGGAATGTTTGTGGGTTTTACTTACTCTTTTCATTCACATTTGTCCTCTCACACAAATCCCATCACTTCCTTTCGAGCTTTATGTAAGCTTGAATCTATCAAATGATTGGCCTTATCTATTCTTTGTTACGGTTTATACTACTTTCCATCTTCTCTAATGGATTTTCTTACCATTTCTAGAATCCCCCTCAAAATGGCCATCAAGCTATATACTTCCATACACAATTTTTTGGGAAAACTAAAAACACTCGTAGAGTAGATAGAAACTATATAAATAATAACTTTTTATCAATGCCTATTTTCCTCCTATAGAGAGTATATTCCTCTCCTAACCCTTAGAGTTTTGCAGTTTTTTTT
The DNA here is from genome assembly GCA_024138005.1 of Lumnitzera racemosa. Lineage (NCBI taxonomy): Eukaryota > Viridiplantae > Streptophyta > Magnoliopsida > Myrtales > Combretaceae > Lumnitzera > Lumnitzera racemosa. Next base: position 65,499,669 of record JAMXBC010000010.1, on the reverse strand, counting down.
TCTTTTATAAAAGTTTTATTTAGTGCTAAAACACTTATCAAAAGTAACAAAAACCTAATGAGCATGTATATATAGATAAAAGTTGTGTATAATTGTATAATTTCAACATTTATTTGTATATGCTTAACTTACTTATATATACATATAAATGGGAAGTATAATTTTTATGTTTATAGAGAAAATACAAAACTTTATTTTTTTTATTTCTATTACATAAGTCAACAGGTTAGGCAAAATAAAGGGAGAAAAGATTGCCTTTTTCTTTTTGCCTCCTCATAGAGCACCACTCAATTATAAAGTTTTTCCTGTATAAAAATGATATTTCCATTTTAACAATATCAAATAACATACTCGTAGGTATAATGTATTGTTATAAAAATATATTTCAAGCAAGCCAAGGGTCCTTATAACCTAATTAATGGACACTAGTCTCTCAATGAAATGGATTAAATTTGAATTCTTCCTCACACTTTATAATCATCCATATATATATATTTCATACAAAACTTATGCATGCCTTGGGGATTTGACTAGCTGTAGTTGAAATTGAGGGAACTAGCCCCTTTAAAATTTCATCTACCAAATTCTTTGATCAAAATCGATGCTCCCTATTAGATTTGTGTTAGTCTTTTTGCTGAAGAAGACAATAAGTTCGTATTGCTTGGATCTTATCGAATTTTTATTATATTGCACTTAAAAGAGTTGTATCGGAGATGCATAGATTTGATCCATAGGGAAATTAGTTTATTGCATAGTTTTTATCTTCTATGAATGGACGAAGTATGAGATATTAAAACATGGCTGGTCCCTTTCTTAATTTTTATATAAGTGAGGACATTAGTCATATTGCCCTATACTACATTTATTTTATTCAATTTCAACCAAATTCTTCACTTATAATAAAAGTGCCTCATGGCTCAAACAAGCTAAAAAAAAGAGGATCGCAGGCCTCAGGCATCTCTGTAGGCATTGCATAGAGAACAGAAATTAAAAATCACTTACGGAGGTCTACATTCGCTACATCCATCAACCACACGGTTCGAAAGAAGTAAAATTAAAACCTCCCTAAGAGGGTTGCGTTGTACTTTTAACATCATCTGTAGGATTAATATTTGTGGATAGGAAACTGTAAATAAATAAATCTAGGAAATTTCCCTTCAAATACTTAAATTTCCTTAGCAAACCTTCCCTAAGAAACCCAGCCTTCTCCAATACCCTCTGTGATGCCTTATTATCCACATTAACATAAGCTTCAAGTCTCACGAGAAATGTTTCGCTGAAAATCTGAGATAGAGCAATCTTAATTGCCACAGTTGCAATTCCTTTACCCCAATATTCCTTTGCTAGAGCATACTCGAGATGTGCGCGACACCGATCGTTTTCGGGTTCTGGAGAAACTGAAGTGAATCCAATCGATTTGTCGTCAATGCATATTGATTGGCCCCAAGGACGAGGAATGAATAAAGGAGATACAGAAATGAATCCGATTGATTTGTTGTCAATACATATCGATTGGCACCACGGATGAGGAATAAATAATTCCTTGATTGCAGTCAATGCCTCTTCTCTAGATATCATCGAGTTCCACCTAAGATTTTGAGTCACCTCATCATCACTCGCCCATGAGAAGAGGTCATCAACATCGGCGAGTTCAAAAGGTCGAAGGGTGATTCTTGATGGATGGATCTCCATTAGAGTCAAAGAGTGTCAAATTTTCACGACTAGTCCTATTCCTGGTCCATTAATTTATATTATTTGAAGTTGCTTATATGGAAATCTATTATATTATATAATTTTTACAACCTTTACTTTTTTATATTCTACCTTTTTATCATTTCGTTAATTGTATACTATTTCTCATATTTATCTAAAATGTTTATAAGGTAATATTTATATCTAAAGTAGCAATCTTTTTTCACTAAAATCTTCACTGCTGTCATTTTGACATTGATTTAATTTTATTACCAAAAACCTTAGGTTTCATAAATTGTTTCTACATTTCACTTTTCATCTTTTCCATAATATCAATATTAGTTGCTTGTTTATAGGAGCCCCTCAATCAATGTCACAATAGTCCTCATATTTATCCGAAGTCTTTAGAAGGTACCAATTGTATCTAATTTTTTCCAGTAAAACTTTACTATTATCTACCTATTATATGATATATAATTGTGGAAGTTTTTACCTATATATTATACTTTTTACCCATTATATTTGCATATAATGTCATTATTAGATTTCAATTAAAACATTGCTCATGTTTACCTGCAATTATTATTATAGGTTAATAATTATTATATGTAACATCATCTATTATAATATATAATTTTGAAAAATCTTACCTTTTATATTTCTACCTTTTCATCTATTACAATATATAATTGTAGAAGTTTAAAAATTTTTCTATTCTACTTTTTATTTATTTTATTAGCTTATGACGTCGTTATTAGATTTCATTAGAATATTTCTCACGTATTTCTAAAATCTCTATAACGTAATAATTTTTCATATTGCAACTTTTTTTCTAAAATCGTAATGACTTGCATTTTGCCAATGATTTAATTTTACCACCAAAAATCTCATATTCCATAAATTGTTTCTACATTCCATTTATCTCTCCCTTCATATCAACTCTATTTGTATACTTATTGGCGCACCTCAGTCATTGTAATAATTCTCCTCGCGTCTATCCAAAATCTTTGGAAATATCAATTTTATTTAAAATTCTTACCAAAATCTTCACTGTCAACTATTTCAATTAACTCTAGAAATTTTTACCTTTTTATATTCTACATTCTACTTGCTATGTTTGCTTATAATGTCATTATAGATATTTGCCCAAAATGTTCTTTAGGTAATAATTATAAATAAAACACCATTTATTATAATATTTCTATAATAATATAAAATTTTGAAAACTTCTAACATTTTGTATTGTACTTCTTCATCCGTTATATTTGTTTACAATGTCATTATTCAATTTTATTATATTCTTCATATTTATTTAATACCTTTGTAATGTAATAGTTACTAAAGTAGCTTTAATCTTTTTTACTAAAATCTTCTCCACTAGAATTTTGACAATCATTAAATTTTATTACCAAAAATCTTAGGTTCCTTAAATAGTTTTTACATTCCATTTCTTACAGCTTCCTTAATATCTTTAGTTTTATGCCTATTTCAACCCCTCAATCACCCTTATAATATTCCTCACATTTATTTGAAATCTTTACAAGGTAACAAACTTATTATGGATTTCTTACTATAGTCTTTATTGCAACCTATTTTTGTTAGTCACCATCGAACAATGGAGGAGAGGGTAGGTCTTGGATTGTTTAAGAGAGTTATAGAACTCTTAGGAATTTTTTCTAAAAGACTAAATTTCTCTTTTATTGTTTGAAATTAATAATAATGGTCAAAACTTTGTTACTTTAAGGTACTTTAGTTTGGGTTATTCATGAAGTACAAAAATAGTAAGTTCAAATCAATTAGTACCATGTGTTGAATGCTTGGTCAATCAAAATGAATTATTTGAAGTATAACTCTAGCAACAAAATGGATTTGAATGTATAATTTGTAGATAAGACAATGCAAATCAAACAAATCATGTATCCTTATATAGTAGCTCATCCTTATAAGTTAGTTCCCTCTTCATTGTCTTATACTAGTAAACTTATTCTTCTAATTAGTCTTGCTCTGCTAATAAAAATGGTCAAGAGGTGTACAAGGTCTCCTCCAGTTATCAACTACAAACTTTACCTTGTCTCCTACTCTACTACAAAGTACATTGGTTCTATAGAATCTATTTCACTTTCTCTCAAATAGTGTAATAACAAGTTTAAGACCAAGAAAACTCTGTACTAAGGATAACAATAAGATTCCTTAAATTTAACTTAATCTTTGTAAATGTAGGAGTTCGATTAGAGTGATCATATGCGTATTGTGTGAGTAACATGCTATATGTAGCTTCAAAGAAATGAAGCAAGACTGTCACCTAAAGGGATGATTAGGTGAGAATAAAGCAATGAGAAGAAACAAGCAATCTCAGTGTCTCAAATACATAAGTGACAAACAAAGTAGCCTTAGGGTACCTCAACTATTCACCTTGTAGCTTGAGCGAATCCGATTAATTCTTTGCTTGAATTGCTTATTTGATCTTAAAGAGTAGAGTTTTCATAGTAGAATGTTGTTTCTCTAGTCTCTCTCTCAGAGTTCTAAATGAGGAGAAAGTGTTGGATATTTATAGGTTTTTAGGTAAGACAGCGTCGGTCAGATCATCTAAGTGATTAACGGATGAGATAGAGCCTACTGGAGTCATCGTTATCTAGAATGAGCTAACTAATGGGCTTAAAGCCAACAGTCTTCCTTAGAAGTGCATGAGCTTACCTGAAAAATGTTGGAGCTAGATAGACCAATCCAATGATCTCTATTTCGATCCCACCAAGTCAAATCTTCTTAAATTATCCCAAATATGGATTGAACTTCTTAAGCCCTATCACCTAACCTAAGAAGTCAAGCCTAAATAAATAATGGACTTATCCTAATAATTTTCAACCTTCTACATTTTGCCCACTTACCAAAAGTCTCTTAAACACATTTAAGGGGGTTTGGGGCATTTTTAGAGGTTGTTTCTTCAATCGTTATGTATACACACTAAATGTTGACTTTGCTTGGTTGATTACTTGTAATATCTATGGAATTGACGCTTTTTTTGGATCATCGGCAAGTTGAGCATGATATGCTAGTATTCATTTTGCTACCATATAACACATATTTTGATATGCTTTTGTATTATACTATTGACTTATTACTCCCATGACCTTGATTCACCAAATGATGTAAGTGTAGTAGCTCTTCTTGGTATTTCTTTCTCATTTTACGATCATTGGTAGAAGAAATGAAACCATTGCAATATTCATAGAAATTTAGAGCATTCATAACATTCCCATCTGGCTATACTATATGCATATGTGTGTGTGTGTGTGTGTGTATGTGTGTGTGTGTGTGTGTGTGTGTATGTGTGTGTGTGTGTGTGTGTGTGCGTGCGTACGTGCGTGCGTGCGTGCGTGCTTGTATGTGTGTGCGTGCGTGTGTGTGCATGTGCACGTGCCTCATTCATACTAGTAAATGGGGCAATGCTGTTGTAAAGTAGAGTAAAGATCTGGTGTGTTTCAAAATGAAAAGATACCATTTGCCCCCCTTATAAAGATTACAAGAGTTATGTTGTACTACGCAAAGATAGTGTAGGGGTACGGGGGCAATGCCCCCATGATACGATACGATATTTTTTAAAAAAAAAACTTTTCTCATATTTCTTTCATCACCATTTATATCTCTTTTCAAAGTCAAACGTAATATAAAAACACCATTTGGTTTGATCTTTTTCCTGAATCTTCTTCGTATCAATTCAAATATTCTTTTCTTCAAAATTATCTGGAACCTTATCTCATCATGTTGTTGCTTCTTGACATTACCAATATCTTTTCCTTAACCCATATCTAGTTTAAATCTATCAAAATCTCAACTTCAAATCCTATCACTTATAGGAAGAATATTTAATATGAATCAAAGGATGGCATTCTTCAGTAACCTTCAATTTGGATTAAACAGCTCCATATTAATTTATCTTAAGAAGTCTGTTGGCATGAAGCAAAGAAACAAATGCATGGTTCATATTACATCTTCAAATTCTAAGCCTCGCATGTGAAATAATGATCAAACTCATAGGACTATCCTTTGTGTGACCCTTTCATTTTTCTTCATTATTAAACATGACTTGACACCATGTCTAGTATAAGAGCTAGTAGAGAATCCTAGTGTCACATGTCTTACTAGAATAGTTACTACCTTCTTTCTTAACATTATGGAGCCCCAATAGTGAGATAGACATCTTCAACAGTATCTTTTTCATACCAATCACATCTCCTTTAAACTTAATCTTAATCTTATTAAATATCATAGAAATTCCTCTCATTTCAATTTCAAATCTTTTAATATCCATCTTTAAATATCTTTATGTTTATTATAATAAACATCCGTTCATGTCAACTCTTCTTCCATCCAAGTTCAAATTCCTAGCAACTCACGTTCGTAAGTGGTTGGTGATAACTTCTGACTTTCCCCTATCTTTTGATTCAAATTTCTTGTTTGGCTCTCACCTTATTTTCCTCATAAGTGACATGAGATGCAGTTAGTCAATGATGAAGATAAAGCCAATCAAAGTTCAACAGTAATGTACGTTCTCATCACAAATTTGATAAAAAAATTTCTTTTGATGGCATCCAATACTACCAACTTGATAGTTTTTTTTTTTTTTAAATCACTAGCAACAAATAAAAGGTGACAACAACTCTACTTCTTATCCTTCATTATTCCCTTGTCACTAATATCAAAGGATAGGTCCCCTTTATAGCTTTATGAAACATTATCATAGACTAATGATAGAGGAAATTTCCCTTGTCCATAACTTTAAATCTCTAGTCTTCTTCTTTTTTTTTTTTTTAACTACTTACATCTCTTTTGTTGTTTCTTGATTTAAAGTCCTTATTTTGTTCTTCATCTCACCTGTTGGCTTCATAGATTATTGAAAGTTCCATTCGTTAAGAAAACCAAAACATGAAGATAAGGCATCATCCAACTTTAATAATGGTGTTACAAGACTCAATTCCTCCTTCATCGGTCCATATATGACTATGTCTCAAGCTAAAGTATATATCTTTCTCTTCTTTCTTTTTTTTTTTTTCAACATGGCTTTCCTTTGACAGGTGGTATGAACTTTAATCGGGTAGTCCCTTTTACTGATTTTTTTTTTCAATGAGAATAGTTATATCCTCCTTTTTGTATAATTTACGAGCTATGTAGAAATGACAAGCCCTGATAAAATCAATTACTATAGCATATTTAACCACATACAATCTTGCTTTATGCTATGAATTCGAAGACATTGACTTCTTACATAGATTATTTGCTTGTCTTGATTTTCCACTTCCAATAGTGAAATTGTTGATCAATGGAATCTTCTGTATCTTACCTTCATCCTCGTTGTGATCATATCCTCCCCCACCCTACCCTACCCAATAAAGAATAAGTATCAATAGCATGTGAATCTCAAATGATTTGCTACAAGAATATTCAAACACAAAAATCAATTAAACTAGAGGCAATATCTCAATCTACATATCCTATCAACTATACACTACTATACAAGCTTGCAAATACTTAGGATCTTGGAACAATTGACATGGGTGCTAAAGAACACAATATCAGAAAAAGAAGATACAGTTTTAAATTTGAGTTTCAAACTAAATCGAGTATAAAACTAAAACTAAATAGATATTTCAATCATGTATTGGTATAAGAGGGAACCCTAACAAACTAATTACTATAAATCAACCATAAAAGAAATGATTTCATAAAGAACATGGAAGGATACGAATTTTCTTTTTGTTTTAAGGGTTTAAGAAAGCTTTTTACCTTCTTGCTTGAATCTTCAATAAGGTTTGTGGCATGTTAAACAGAAAGGGAAAGCCAATATGAGTAAGAATCGTGGGACAAACTAATGTTCAAGATGTTCGTTCGAGTGGAATCTTATCCTATATGTTTTTAATCACTTGAAACCGAAAAAAGATTATTTTTAGACTCCTGTTGTTGGCATCAAAATAAGGATTAAAGATTGAACTTTGTTGTTTGGTTTTAATAAAAGAATAGGTGGGAAATTGAAGGAAAATGATGGAATAATGAAGGGAGGGAGAATGTTGGCATTGGATTCCAAGAGAGGAGGTAGATTGTTTCATTTTCACTTCCTTTATAGTTGAGTTTTAGTTGGGATAAAAATATAAAGAAAGTGCATATTTCACTTAGAAAAGTGAACAATGGTCTTAGTGATAAATTTACTTTGGAATTGAGAGAGGTAAGCATAATAAAACTTTTATTAGTCGTAGAAGTAGGGAATGGGATAGTCATCATAGCAAGGGCATAATTTGAAATTTGATAAATAAACTAAAATTTCAGCTATATATATATATATATATTTCTTTATTTGTTTATAGTTATACATACATATATATATCTATATATGTTTTTCTAGAAGTTGTTGATTAATAACATGTAAGATTATAGACAAGGTAGGAATGTAGAATTCCAAAATTTATTTGAATTGAAAATAATTGATAAAAGGGGTATAGGTCAAGTTCAAGTTTACAAAATTCTCTTGGTAACATAGTTTAGAATTATGATTGGATAACATACATGTGGATTTTGGTCAATAAATAAAATAAAATAAATTTATATTGAGTTATTGCATAAAAGTTTGAAATTTAGAGAACATAGCATAATAATCTACTGAGAGTTTTATGAGTCTCAAATTTTCCTTGTTTCTCATTCATTCAAATCTCTTAATAAAATGTAGTAAATTGGTTCAACAAATTTTGCTGAACTTATTAGTGTAATACTGCTAAGTATACCTTATTATTTGCAACAATTTTTCTCGATATACTTATGTATGAATTCTAGCTATCTATTTATATAATATACACCTATTAACTTGTTCATATATCACCTATTTATGTCCATCATATCACTAATACAAGGATGTATATGACACATGTGTATAACCTAATAACCTATTATATATGAACATATTTATAAACACTTATAGTTGCATCTCCCGAACTTCCAACATTGCAAAGAGTTTATAGTCTTTCCCAAAATTGAGCATAGAAGATGTTTAGTAAGCGATACTCTATGATTATAACACTTGCTCATGCTTGATAAGATAAGTTAATGAATCTAATTATTTACTGGTTTGTAATTGAAATATATATGGGGATTCAAAGGATATTACCTACTTGTGCTTGGTTTGATCTCACTAGAAGATGGTATGGAATATACATATTTCAATTACAAGCCAGTAAATAATTAGATTCATTGACTAATCTTGTTAAGTACAATCAAGTATGACAATTATAAAGTATCACTCATTTGGGCATCTTGGATGCTTAAACAAAATAATCTTTAGGTAAGAAGTACTCTTACTCAACATAATCACCTATAATATGATGTTAAGAAGTCAATAAAAAGTACCTTTAAGAATTAAGAGTTTACTTGAAAGGATGCTCATAATATTCTCAAAGTGGCGTCAAATTCATATTTCTAATCATGCATTCAAACTTGTTTTAAGCATATCTTGAGCATTTCTTATCAGAATTTCATAAATAAGTACTCATTCTAAAGCTTATATGACATCAAATGATTCTCCTAGAGAGGGAATCAAATCCCATTACAAGTTTAAGTGTGAGTTATGCTAGGTTTAGACTAATGTTGTAAGCAGCCTGTTCTAAAGCCTTAGAGTAAAAATTCTTATTAATTACATTTTCTAGCCATTTTCATGCCATGATTAGATTAAAGTGTACTTCCTATTTTTGAGGCCCAATTAGGCATTATAATTCATGGGAAAGTGTAATAACTCAAAATTAATGGAATAGAACTAAGCATTAGCTTGGTGTAGATAGGAGTATCTTACTTCCATTCTTCCTTTGTCATTCAATTTTCTATCATTCACTAAGGGTTTTAGTTGAGTGAGGTTTAATTCAAGAACTCTTGAAATCAAATTAATTCATTGTATCTTCAAGTTACCCATATACAAGGAAGCATTGAATTTAGTTTTACATACTACTTTTTACTAGCTATGTTGACTAGTTACAAGGTTGGGTTTTTTCTTATTTTGATTTTACTAGTTGAGCATCTAAAGGTTTCAGGTTTCTTTTTAAATCTCTATATTCATATTTAACTTGAGGTAATCAAGGAAAATATGTAGAATATGACATGTTGGTCACCAATATTCTCTTAATGAAACAAACTATTTTAGTGTTCCAATTAAGCTATTTCACCAATTCGGGCATTATAGCACTTAATCACAATTGTAAATCATTAAAGTAACTCTATATATGGATAGAAACTTCAAATATGATAGTGATAGTAGTGCAATAGTTAATTATTGTACTTATAGGGTGAAATTTTCAAAAGGGAAGGCAAGTTTCATGATGCCAATACATTATTTAGCTAGATTTTCTTTGCTAACACTTAGAGATTGCTCTAGCTCACTATGTACCCTTCTTAAATGAATAAAAGAACCTAAATTATGATAGGAACAACATCATGCAGAATCTTTTGCTCACCTAAAGGGGTAAAATTTGCAAGAAGGTAAAGTAAGTATTGCATTCTAACACTTAAAGTACAAGATGAACTACTTGTAGCATAATTTTAAGTTACCAAATGCTAAAGATATATGGTAGAACTTAACATGCAAAGCTAAAAAAAAAAAAGAAATTGTGACCCTGGATTGACTTGTTTTAGTTCCATTTCAATGGGATTTGGAGCTGTAATACCAAGATAAGTGATCTTAGAGCTAACTCTTATATGCATTCTTTAAAAAAGAAAAGGAATGGGAGAATAGACTTACTAATGATTCTTACTAGTGAGATTGTATGCGTTGATGATATTGCATGTAGGATTCTTAGAAGCTTTTGAGTAGGACAGTGAAAGAAAATGGGGAGAAAGCAGGGAATTGAAAGAGAAGGGAAGAAAGGAGGGAAGCTTAAATGAGGGATGGAAATGCATGTTTGTATTATGGCAATTAAGGGAAGAAAAGGAATTTTCAATTTTTCTAATTTTTGATAGGTTTTATTTACCCTAATTTGGTTTCCCTTTCAACTGTCATGTGATTAAAATTAAAGCCTAAAATAGTTTATTTGATAAGGTAAAGTTAATTTTAAAGCATAAAACCTATACTATTGTTAAGACTTTTAACTTTTATTAATGTGAAGGATTTGATTTAACTTATTATATTGGCTAATGTGTAGACAAGAGAAGGAAAAGGAAATTAAAATAGATGGGTTATCCCAAGTGCAACTTAAATGACACCTAGACTAGGCTAAGATCTATTTGGTTCATGAGTTAGATTATAGTTGATAGTTATACGAATATATTATATCATTATGTTGTCACTTAGATTAGTAAAATATTTTATTTTGGTCATCCTCGTTTTACTCAATCATAGCTTAGATTAGCTAATGACTAACTTATCTCCAATAGCATGGGTATCACTTTCCTTCTCATATAAATATGTCCATCTTTTGGGGGCTCATATTATCCCCTCCTCACAAAAAGTTTCATCCTTGAAGCTTTCTTGTAGTTGCTTCTCTACTTCATTAAATGTTATTCTCAAGAGCTTAAGATATCAATCTTACAATTACTTTACATCCCCATAGAGTAAAAAGATTTACTCCCACATACTATAAATTAGATTCCTTAAGCAAATGATTTTTCACAAGTCTCCAAGAGACTCGTATGAATTCTTATTTTAGTAAATTGCTAAGGTCCTTATTATAACTAAGTAGCTATTCCTTATTTTAACTCAAATCCTTAAACATTTTTCCTTTATGATCGATCAAGGTTTTAATCCCAATTAGGACACATCCTCTCTTACAATACACCATTCTTACCTCAATATGTCCCCTTGATCTCAATCTACAAAAGTCCTACAATTATCATTACAAGTGGTAGCGGTGACTGCAATAGTGGCGGCGGCAATGGTGGCTGTGGTGGTTGATGGTGGTAATGGTAGCAATGGTTGCGATAGTTATGGTGGTTAACGGAAGTGATGGTAGTAATAGTGACAATGGTGGTGGCGGGGGTGGTAGTGGTGCCAGCAATGTTGGTTAGTGGTGATGGTAGTAGTAACATGGTAGTAATGGTGGCTACGATGATTGGTGGCAGCAGCAATGGCAGCAGCTGCGGTGATGGTATTTAGTAGTGGTGATGGTAATGGAAGCGGTAGTGGTAACGGTGTTGGTGGCTACGATGGTCGATGGTGGTGGTGGCAACAGTAACAGTAGTTAGCAATGGCCAACGGTAATGGTGGTAATGGTGGCAATGGTAGCAGTAGCAGTAGCCGTAGTGGTAGTGGTAGTGGTGAGGAATCGTGATTCCTTAATTAAATTAAGTAATAAGGATTCTTACAAAATTCCAATTCTATGACAAAAAAAAACAAAGTGAACGTTGTAATAAGGAATATAGAGAGAATGGAATTCTAATTCCATGAAGTGAACGTGCTATAAGGGTTTTAGTTGAGTGAGATTTAATTTCAAAACTCTTGCTATCATATTGATTCATTTGTTTTATCTTCAAGTTTAGCATGTATAAGGAAGTAATCCATTCAATTTTACATTCTACTTGTTATTACCTATGTCCACTAGTTGCTCAATTGAGCATTTCTTGTTGTGATCTCACTAGTTTAGCATCTAAAGGTTTTCAATTTGCTTTTAATCTTTATATGCATAATCTATTTAAGGGAATTAAGGCAACCATGTAGAATATGGCATACTAGTCATCTATATTCTCTTAAAGAAACCGATTAGTTTTATGCTCTAATTGAGTTGTTTCACCAATTTTGGCATCATAGCACTTCAATGCATGTTTAAATCATTAAAGAAACTCTATAGAAGGACAAGGAAACTTCAAATATGATAGTAATAGAAACATGAATGTAAATTGTTCTACTTGTAGGAATGAAAATTTCAAAGGGGAAGGTTTATGTTGCCAACACATTATTTAGCTACTTTATTCATCCTAACACTTAGAAATTGCTTTAACTCACTGGGGTTCCTTTATATATGAATAAAACAACCTAAATTATGATAGGAACAACATCGTATAGAATTTTTCGTTAGATTGGTGACATTTGCAAGAAGGTAAAGGATGTTTTGTACTCCAACACTTAAATTACAATATGAATTAGTTCTAGTACCTTTTATGTTATCAAATGTTGAAAATATATGGTAGAACTCAACATGCAAAGTTAGAAACTAGAAGTTCTCACTTGTATCGTCTTGTTTTAGTCCTGAATCGAAGGGATTTGAACTTGTAATACCAAGATAAGGTGATCTTAGTGCTAACTTTATATGCATTCTTTTAGAAAGGAAAAGAATTGGAGAATAGACTTATCAACAATTCTTACTGCTGAGATTATATGTGCCAATGATATTGCATGTGGGCTTCTTAGAAGATCTTGAGTAAGAGAGTGAAAGAAAATGGGAGAAAAGGAAGGAATTGAAAGGGAGGGGAAGAGGAGAATGGAGGGAAGAAAAAATGAGCGATAGGGATGTATGTGTTTATGTATATGTATCATGGCAGTCAAGGGAATAAAAGGAAGTTCCACCTTTTTTCGATTTTAATTGGTTTTTTTTGTCCTAATTTAGTTCTCCTCTTAGTTGTCATATGATTAATATTAGAGCTTATGATAGCATATTTGATAAGGTAGAGATAATATCAAAGCATGGGAACTTATACGTTAAAACTTTTGACTTTCATTAGTGTGAAGGGTTTGATTTGACATATCATATTGGCTAATGTAATGCTCCCAAACCTAGGAACACAATAGATGTAACATATCCCAAGCATTAAATGACATCTCAGGTGTAAACATTTGATTAAAACTTCAAAAATTTCTATAAAAGTCTCCAAATATCCTCATGAAATTTAATTCTCCAATTAAAATAGAACAACAATCAAACAAATTACTTAAATCCTAAAACAAGAATTACTTAACATAAATAAATCCTAATTATCCTAATGCAAGGGTCAACTTCATAAAATTGAACTTCATTCCCCCTTCCTGGCAGCCTTGGTGTTCTCTAAGTTCAATAATTTTATATCTTTAAATTAAGTTCCTGTGAGCAAAAGCCTAGTACGAAAACCCAAAGGCACATATGTGTATCATGCATCATACATATTTACATACACATAAATAATGCAATAGGATTATCAACCAGTCCATTTAGTTATCTTTTATTATCCAATAACCCCAAATTTAAAGTAATTCATGATTTCACTTCACAGTTTTGAAATCAGGACACTAATACTCTGAACCCGATCTAACTAGTACTCAGACACTGGCACTGCAACCCCTAAATACCCTTAACTTATAACTGGTTCTAGGATACTCTAGGATACTGGTATCATGATCCCTATATAGCAGCACTATCTACCTTAAATCATTTCAAGGGGGGACTATATTAGGGGTAGCATTGCCCAATGATCAACAAGGTGCCACCTCAAGGATATTAGTACTGTAAGTTACCAAACCTAACCAATCACAAGCAACAAGCAATATTAATCAAGATATTTATTAGGTCCTTTTTATTTTCCATAGATACACAAGCACAAACAACAAACAAACCTAGATTGGTGGTGAAGGTTTCAACTAAAACTAAATTCATGTCAACTTCTACACATGAAGTGATCATACAAAATAATAAACTCTGTTCTTATTTTTATGTACTTCTTATTTAACTCTATACTTATAAGTTAAAATCATATCCAAGTTGTGAATTGTTAGCTAGGGTCTTCTTAAGGAATCCCAGTCTATCCTTTAATGTTTTTAACTAATATATTAATCTTATATTTATTTAATAGCTTATAATATTAGCTTAATAGTATTTAGGAAATGAAATAGAAGAAAATTTATTTAATATGTAACAGTGCGGTAAAAGGCTTAGAACTCAAATAATACACGATATATATTATACACACCTACAAAATATACAGTATGTACTTTGTTTTGTATATGCCTGCCACCCCATATACACAGCGTGTACTTAAGTACAAGCTTGTATTCCCAACTTCCATGTATACGGCATATATATTCTTGAATATGTTGTATACCTCTTCCGTCCTGTTCATTTTCTCTTTTGATTCCTCTCTCCAACACCTAACATCGACTCCCAACCACATCCTTTACCAAATTAATTTTAATCTAATCTATACTCCAATCTCTACTCTTAATCTTTTATCAAATGATAATCCATGGAAGACTCATGTGTGTTCCCATAATCGTTAAATCAACTGGACTAAAGATTGTACCTTAATTGTTGACTTTAAAATTATATTTATCATGTGACATGCAACATCTATATGCAATATAGCAAATGACATATTCAATAGCCGAGCCATTTAGTGCTCGAGTGAATCATGAACGGCCATACCAAGTCATAGCCGAGCCATTGGATTGTACTGCATTATGCTGAGCAATTGTCCATCTCGTAGCCGACTGTGTTGCTGACCTATGAAAATAGCCGAGCAATTCTTGCCGTACACCAAAGTGGATGAAGAGCTGCGCAATCCACTTGCTGCGTTGTCCACTTTTCCCCTACAGTCTAAGTAGAGCTTTTTTCTCGGCCAATGCAAGAGTAGTCTGAGCCCTTATTCCTTGTCCAAGCTCCATGTGCATGTATCAAGCTTCAAATGAAACAGCGACCACAAGCAACGAGCCATGAAGAGCACAAGCTCAAGTATACCAAACAAGCTATTCTATCATCCTCTACAGAGCTTTGAGCTCCATGATAAAACTTTTCTTGGTCAACATGACAATAGTTGGTCCAAGCAGCGCCGAAGCCTATTGAACTCTAAGATAGCCAACACGCTAACATGCGGACCAGTAGCTGCTTAACTTGCCGAGCAGATTAAGATATCCTTCGCTGCATTCAATGACGTCTAGTTATGGTAGAAGAATTTTTCCTCATGCGCATGGTCAAGAGTCAAGCCCATTAATATGTTAATTGCGTTAAAATGCTGATTAAGATATCCTTTGCTGAGCTTCTAGCAACTTGAAAAGCTGACCAGTTCTTTGAGTGCCGACCTGTTAATCGAATTTGCTATCTCTCCAACAAAGTTGAACTCTATTTTGATTTCCTCACGCTGGCTAAGTTATCTGGAGCTAGCAACGCCGCTATTTGCCAAGTCTAGCACTTCAATTTTGGCCAAGCTATTTGCCGAACATGAACTCTAAGCTCCGTACCGAGTCGCCGAGGAGCTGCTCAAGAAATTGACGCCGAGCTTTTCTATCGGCTTGCAAAGTAGCCAAGATGCCGAGTGTGTCTGAGTCATATCAAATTCCCGAGCTCTGTGCTGCATTGCCGAGGAGCTGCTACAAACTTTAAGTGCCGAGCTGCTCACCTGCTAAGTAAATGAAGTCCAAGTTTCATGCCAAGTAGCCAAGAATCTCCAATAAAAAATAGCCAAAATATCCATGCTAAGCTAGTTACCATAGTCTAGATCGAGCTTCACATGGAGATGCCGCGCTTCTCTTCACGTGGCCTAAAGTGATCTATGCCTTACAACTTCGAGCCAAAGAAACGAGTTTTACAGTTCAACATAAAGCTGAACCATACCTTGATGTCCATACCAAGCTGTCTGATTTTAAAATGGCCAAGCAAACCCCAATCTCGAACCATTCACTTATTGAACTTGGATTCACTGCATTGACTAGCCTATACATTTTGAACTGAGCTCCTTTTGATAGACTTATGTGAGCTCTTTTTGAATAGCATCTCTTAATAGTGGCATGCTTGAAGTACTCCAGCAGAGAACATACACAGTCCGAGCAGCCAATCTGTACTCCATGTAAACAGATGCACTAGCTCCTATAACAAGTTCAATAGCTCTACACTTAAGCATGGACGGAGGTCGGCCTCACATAAAGCTCAAGTAAATGAACATCTCAGGAAATAAAAATTGTAAAGCTTATACATGTTATCCACTCACGTAAGAAAGTCGAAGCTCATACACCTAGCGCAACACTGTCCATAAATCGGGAAGCGAGAGCTAAGATATTTATTTCGCATGTGCGCCTCCAAGGGTATTCTTCGTGAGCCTCAATTGGAGGGATTCACATATGTGTATTATTTTTAAGGAGTTTGTTTTCATTATTAAGTCAACATAGGGCCATTTTGGTTCAAACTCTTATTTCAAGAAAGGACCACATTCATATGTTAGCAAATTTCAAATGTTGAGACCCTACATGCGGTACGCTAGCCTCTTATTTTTCACTGTCAAAATTAAAATAGCTGGTGACGTAGCAGAGCGCTAAATGAATGTCTTAGAGCCTACACGTAATGCCCTAGAAGAACAATTCTTTTGCAATTGCAGTTGTAAACCAACCTTGTTTCATTAGAGCATAAAGGCGGGAGAAAAAAAAACAAGAAAAAAGCTCTAAAATGGGTCATGTGAGCCACTCATACACTTACTCTCCTTGGTAGTTCCTTAGCAAAGAGAATAGGGGGGCAAAAGGTGGTACAAGGAGAACCCACTTGCTCCATCGCTATACTTAGTACAGTTCATATGTCCGGCGTAGACAACTTGCCTACTCTATTCGCCTCTTTAGACATCGTCAATTGGAACCGCACCAACTCAACTACATTAGCTAACCTCATCAATAGGACACTAGTCCACACATCCAAGGAGCTTCCCCTTCACTTTTTCAAGCATCATCAGTTGAAATCTCATCAACTCAACCACATCGGGTAACCTATTGATCGAACACTAGTTCATACATTCGAGGAACTCCTCCTCTCACCTTTTCAGGCATCGTTAGTTAGAATACCACCAACTCAACCACACCTAGTAACATTGCTAATAGGACATGTTGTTGGTGAATTTTAGGGATTGAAAATATCCTACAAAGATAAGAAAAATGCTTGCTACAGAAACCAGTTTGATGCAGCCATTCTAATGCCTAAGTCAGTAAACAGGAATAAGAAGGGTAAAGTAAAGAGGTTAAGAGTAGTCAAATGTCTCTTATAGAGCTTTTTCCTTATGTTTATAGGAGATTGTCATGTTTAAAGGAGCAGTTATTAGAATAACTGTCGAGACATGTGGAAGCTTCTTGATTAGATACCTTCCCTGAAATGTAGGAAGAGTAGAAAGTTATGTAATATAACTATGCTTGTGATAATTGTTCACGCTATGAACTTGAATTCAAATTGGGATTAAATGTGTTACTCGATAGAATGCCGAGAGTCAATCACTCAGCAAGGTGTCAAGAATATAGATTTCTTAGCTTATCGGCAGTCAAGTGGACTAGTAAGGTAGGTGGACGAAAACTGACTATCAACATTTGCCCCTCAACTCTCGTGTTGGAGAATTCAACAAAGGGAATAATACATAATGCACTAAAGGCTAAGTGGGGAGCAGTTCTCTAGATGTCGAGTGAGATGGGAAGCAAGACAGTTCGCATCCTTATCGAAAAGTTACAACTTTCAAATTCTCGCTTGCTTTCTCGTTTTCACTCTTACATTCTTCAACTTCTATGATATCATTTCTCATGACCATTTAGGTATGGTTTGCAACATAGTCCATAGACTTGTCCTCTCCAATTGTGAAGTGAGGAAAACTGAGGCCACTTCTACCTCTCAAATAAGGAGTGAGACGGTGTATTCATTTGGTAGCTTGGCCGACAATATTAAGGAAAGGTGGCATAAACTCACCAGAATAAATGCTCTTATTGTAGATAACTATCTCAAGGACAAAGAAGGTAAATCCTTAGCAAGATATCTATATAACAACATAGCTTACTTCCGCAACTCTCTAGATGGAATTGCTAGTTCTATCGATAGAGTTCTTATTACAGAATACAACCAATACTAGCAAGATCTTCCTAGAAAGTAGAATTTGAGGAGGCCGAGAGAAGAGGAGAGGGTATGTTTCCCAAGGGAGTACAAATTTCAAATATACTTGAAGTATTTGGATTTAGGGTTGCACTTTCCTTTCTCGGCATTTTTGAAGAGCTTCTTCAACTACTTTAAAGTTAGGTCGAGTATGCTCTCACCAAACACATACTAGCTTTCAGTAGCTCTCGATATAGTCATTCCTAGTCGATAGTAAGAGAGACTTCTACGAAAGAAGTTGTTGGAAGAGGTCTAAGCAGTAAGAGAGGAGATCCTAAGGTTTCACCCTAATTATGATCTCTCTTGCCTCAACTTTGTCGATGATGACGATAAAATCAGTAGTGCCGACGAGAACAATGATGATGAGGTAGGTGCTGAGATTGTTACTAAGGGTAATGATGAAGCTCATGCAGGCAGTCCAGGGGAAGACAAGGAACATATATAAAAAAAATTCCCCCTATGTGCAAAAAGAGAAATTTGTTAGCTCTAAGACCCAAAGCGCTAAGAAAGAAGTTCACTCGGAGAAAGCTACAGCCTAATATCCAAAAATTACTTCTACTGACTTTGAGAATAGGTCTTAAGATTTTCTTTATATTCTTTATTCATTGCTTTCTCTACTAGGCCGAGTATTTGTAACAATGCTTTATTGAATGAAAAGTATCTTTCATATTAACTACTTTGAGTACATTTTATTTCACACACTGCATTTTTCCAACATGTATGATATACGTGTTTTATTTCACCTGTTCTTATTCGTTAGCATGTTTTATTTTAGATGTTAAGTATTTCTCAACATGTTTTATTTCACACACCTAATTATTTCTCGACATGTTTTATTTCACATACCTAATTATTTCTTAGCATGTTTTATTTCACTTGCCCAATTTGTGCTTCTTTATAGACTTTTTCTGTTAGCCATTTGACGCATAGACTAATAGTATTACTTAGCAGTAAGATTAATTTATGTAGTTCATTAATCACGATAGGCTATAACTTAGGTCAGTTCATTTGTCATGCAGTCTAAAACTCATTAACTCAACAATCATAACAAGATCAAGAAACAAAATGAGACTTCAAACATAATTCTCATAAAAAAGTACTATAGTCTTACAAGTAAAAAGGTTGTCACCTGATAAATAAGTGAAGATGAACATCATTTGACCAATCAATTGAACTATAATTTCAAATTATCGGCGTTCCTTACTTAAAGGGTGATAGATCCATCCAATATTTCAATTCGATAAGCCTCCTCACCAACAACTTCCTAAATCTTAATAGGATCTTCCCAATTCACACCAAGCTTCCCTTGACTCACTTGCATGCCAGTAGCTTTCGTCTTTCAAAGGGTCATCATTAGTATTGCAGGCGATGCTTAGTGTTGATAAGAGACCAAGGAAGGAACTTACCAACTAACTACTTGCTAAAATGTCCAAGGGTTTGGATGAAAGGATGAATGAACAATACGATCTAAAGCCCTTGGCATCAGTAGCATCGAATTCATCCTCAACAAAGAGGTTGGTAAGTACTTCGTCCTGTGTTGGAGCCAAAATGTTTTGGATACCAACTCAACCCTAGACAATAGGACAAAATCTTTGGCCTTGATTAAAGAAATTATTCTTCCAAATGATAAAGAAATTACCAAGAAGGATGTTAGTAAGGTCAATGGTTGCAATAAGGCCCATTTTGTGGCTAAGTTATATGATGTGAGTATTTGTATCCATCTTTTTAACTATTAGATTTACTTAATTATTGATGTTCAGTTTCCTTTTCAGATGAGTAGCCACATTCTAATAGCTTTGGATGTGGTGGACAAGGAAACTAAGAAGGTAAAATTCATAAGAGTCTTTATGTATTCTGTCGAGTCATTTCCAATATTCATCGTATTAATTGAAATTGTTGTAGAAAATTGAGGATACATATAATGCATCCAAAGCCTAGACTACTATTGCTAGAAATGCAAGGATATGCACCAACTTTTCGATAGTAAGGTCTTCTTAGAGCTTTCTCGCCTCCATCTCGACTCTTATCCTTGCATACTTAGTAGCAGCAATCTAAACTTTAGATGCATTATGTGCATCCGCAATTTTCTACAACAATTTCAATTAATATGATGAATACTGGAAGTGACTCGATAGAATACATGAAGACTATTATGAATTTTACCTTCTTAGTTTCCTTATCGGCCTCATCCAAAGCCGTTAGAATGTGGCTGTTCATCTGAAAAGGAAACTAAATCTCAGCAACTGAGTAAATCTAGCAGTTAAAAAGATGGATACAGATATTCACGTCATATAACTTGGCCGCAATGTGGGCCTTATTGCAACCATTGACCCTGTCAACATCTTTCTCAGTAATTTCTTTATCCTTCGGAAGGATAATTCTATCCATCAAGGCCAAAGATTTTGTCTTGTCACCCAGGGTTGAGCTGGTATCCAAAATGTTTTGGCTCCAACATAAGATGAAGTACTTGCCGACCTCCTCGTTAGGGATGAATTCGACGCTGCTAATGCCATGAGCTTTGGACCACATTGCCTCCTTTGTCCTCTAGTCCAAATACTTAAAACTTTTAGCAAGTAGTTAGTCAGTTAGTTCTTTCCCTAGTCTCTTATCAGTACTAGGCACTACCTCCAACACCAACAGCTACCCCTCGACAGCAATATCATTCTCTTGTTCCTCATGTCTCCTCTAGGATAGTCTCTTGATATTTTTGGTATCATACATTAGGAATTTTTGCAAATGCCCATGTTGAATCGCATCTTCAATCACATTCTTGAGTTGCATACATTCATCTGTGTTGTGACCTTTGTTATAGTAGAAGTCATAGTACATATTGAAATTTCTCCTTAAGGGATTTCCTCTCATTCTTTCTAGTTACTACAGAATGCCTCTCTACCTATGTATCTCCATTAATATGTCAAAAATTGGACAATTGATGGGTGTATAGAATGAACATGTCGGAACCTTAGTCTCTTTCTCTTAGCATTTGAACTTTGATCATCATTTGAGCCGGGTTTGTCCTTCATACTTTTTCTCTTGTCATTTTTTCTATCTCCTTTGTTCTAATTGGCCTCCCACCGAGCCTTTATGTTATCTTCCTGACGAATGTATGAGATAGCTTTAGCCTTGAACTCAGCGAAAGTTTTTTGTTTGTTCTTTGTAAGGGAATTGAAAAGGTCTCCATAGGGCTTAACTCCATTGATTACGGCATTGAGAGCCACACTCACATCTAATTCTAGGATTTAAACCATCTCAGCCATAAACCTAACTAGGTAGTCTCTGGTTAACTCATCTTATTTTTGTTTAATTGTGTTAAGGATTGAAGAATCCTTAATAGGAAATTTACTTGCAAGGAAGTGTTGAAGCAATACTTCTACTAATTCATCAAAACAAGAAATGGTGTTTGGTTTTAAGTATTTGAACCATATGATAGCTGCATACCTCAAAGTTACGAGAAAACCTTGATAAGCCACTACATCACTTAAACCATGCAACTTAACCAATGTACGATAATTCTCTAAATGGTTTGTGGGGTCCTTTCTTCCATCATAAGTTTCAAAATATGGCAGCTTGATGTACTAAGTAATCACTTCCTCCAAAATCTTTAGAACAAAGGGGCTCTTCTTAATTTAGAATTGCTTGCTTATTGCAACAAGGGTACTAACGTGTAAGGGTCCTGTATGGTGCACTTACTACGGTTGCTTACCTTTGTCATTCTTTTTGAAAGCAAGAGCCAAGGGTCCCATCACGACCTCGACTTTCTTTTTCAACAACTCCAATGAATGAATTGAATTATCGCTATTATCAGCATTAAGATTGCCATGCTCTTTGTTTTGATTTAGATGAATACTATTATGAAAGAGATTAAGGATCTATTCATGTTTTTTGTTTAACTTCGAGTTTTCCTTAGCCAAATCAAGGCATAGTTGCTTGAGTCTAACGAGTTGTTGCTCATTAATATGCCGACTTCCCCCTTCATGGTATTGGGAGGAAGTGCTAACACTTGCACTCTTGGCCATTCTAGTTTTAGTCATATGGGTGTATTTAGGAAAAAATAGATGACACCAAATGTTGTTGGTGAATTTTAGGGGTTAGAAATATCCTGCAAAGATAAGAAAAATGCTTGGTATTGGGGCTAGTCTTGTATGACCACTCCGATGCCTAAGTTAGTAAGCAGGAATGAGAAGAGTAAAGTAAAGAGGTTAAGAGTTGCTAGATATCTCTTATAGAGTTTCTTTCCTATATTTATAGAAGATTATCATGTCTAGAGGAATATTTATCAAAATAACAATCGAGACACATGGAAGCTTCTTAATTAGACACTTTCCCTAAAATGTAGGGAGAATAAGCGTTTATGTAATATAACCTTGCTTATGATAGCTGTTCGGCTCATGAACTTAAATTCAAATCAAGAACAGAAGTGTTACTTTTAAGAATGCCAAGAGTCAATTACTCGGCGAGATGCCAAAAATATAGATTTCCCAACCTATCGGCAACCGAGTAGATAAGTAAGATAAGTGGACGAAAACTGACTATCAATAGGATACTAGTCCATATATTTGAGGAACTCCCCTTCTTACCTCTCTAGGCTTTGCCTCTTCAAGTGCTTTAGCCTTCTCAGGCATTTTCCTCTTTAGGCGTTCCAACCTCTTTAGGCCATCACTTTTTAAGGCATACCACTATTTATAAGTACTCCAGGCACTTTTGCCTTTTGCCTCTTCAAGCCTTTGCTCTTTTAAGCGTTCTAACCTTTTCAAGCCTTGGTTTGTAAGCTCTTTCAAAGATCTCACAAAATTAACCTCCCTAAATACTCTCTTTACCAACCTTGTCATCAAAGAAGATGAGAGGCAAATGTTGATAGAATTTTTAGTAGATGCACTAAAGGCCTAAATTGATCATATTAAGACTTAAGGCCGACTCCTAAGGCCCATCCATATACACATATTGAATCACTTATTATAAATATTAGACAAAATCCCTAAGTAAGGAGATCCTCGCTTTCATTCTCTCTCTCTCATAATCACTTGATAATTCTATTCACATGACAAGGGGGCTGACTTAGATATCATAAAAGTTGTACCGAAGCACCCTCTAGCGCCTTCTGAAGTCGTTTTCTTGTTTTGCAAGTGTCTATATACAAGAATGAAAATCATCAGTCAATAATAACCTCCAATGAGCTTTAGAAAGACAAAAAACCTAACATCTCTTATTTCCATCCCTTTTGTACCAAATGTTACATCCTTAACAATGGCAAGGAGCAACTTTGTAAGTTTGATTTCAAATCTAATGAAGGTAGTTCCCTTAGATATTCTCTTACCAGAAAAGCACATAGATTTTATAATAAGAGAACAACATTAGCTGTAGAAGAATCCATAAATGTTGTGTTTGATGATGCATTAACACATAATGAACATAATAATGAAATTGATGGTGTTAGTGCTCTAATGGATAGGCTTAATCTTGACAAGAATCAAATTAAGTCCATTGATAAAGAAATCTCTATGGAAAATGAAGTAGTTGATTAATCTAATCAAGAATTGCCTAGATAATAGAAGTTTGTATAGAACTACCCCAAGGACTTAAATATAGGTGAACCATCTAATAGGGTACAAAGTAGAATCTTTCTAAGGAACTTAAGTAAGGTGGTGTTCTTATCTCAATTTGAACCTAAAAATCTTAATGAGGCTTTAAACGATGAGTTTTGCATCTAAGCCATTTAAGAAGAGCTAAATCAGTTGACCCGCATGTTTTATTTTGCATATAGATTATGTTTAAGTGATTAATGTCACAAAATCTTGAGTTTGTGTAAATTTGAAGCCCTAGACCCCAATTAGCCCTTTATAAGCCTTTATGACCTCATTTGGCAATTTTGCACTACTATGAGTTTTATGCTTTAGTGGCACCTCTCCAAGGTTTATTTATGCTACTGAAATATGTTTGAAGTGCTTATGCATGGTAACGTTGATCTTATGCACTTTTGGAGGCATGGTTGATTTTATGCATGAAAATTGTTCTTTAAGGAACTCATGAAGCAATTTTGAAAAACATTAGCTTTTATGGCCATATCTCACTTTTATGATGTTTATTTATGCTATTGAAATTCACTTGAAGTTTTGATTCAACATGAACTTTGCTTAGTGGTTGAAATTGGTCATTGGTGCTCATTTTAGCCATAATTGGGCAAAACTTAACTGATGGATTAGTTTTGTTTATTCATGCTAATCTAGTTAAAATATGAGTTTTACATGTGTTATTACGCTGAATAAATTTTTTTTTTTTTGGAAGTACTTGCATTAAATTCTAAATGCTTAACATAAATGAATTATATTTGTTGTGTAAGTGTAACTAAGATGCCCAACCATCAAACCTATAGTATGCAAAATTGTAAAACATCGATAAGTTAATACTTCACTATACCATCAAGCTAGTGTAGCCTAAGAAATAACAAATTCAAAACTCTTCTATTCATTAAACCAGCATGTCAATACTATGTACCGTTAAGTAAGTAAAGCGTATGAAATATAGAGATTAAACATATTCTATTCTTCATACCATCATGTCGGTAGGTCAAAATTAAGCTTATATTGCTTCTTTCTCTCTCTCTCCTCAAATCAATTTATTCTATTACCATTTCACTCTCCTATCAAGCCCCTCGAACTCTCTCTCTCTAGACTTTCACATCACTTCTCTCAAATCTTCCTTTTCTCGTTAAAATCACTCAATTCATGACCTAAAATACACTCCCAATGCCATAATCTTCACATTTCTTCCATTTTCCCCTTTATGTCATCCTCATTCCCATACAATAACACCAATTAAACCCTAACCAACTAAGTGTTTGTTGAATTTCTATATGGCTCCATGGATGAGATTTAGGCTCCTATACCTACTCTAATCATGTCTATTTCTTACCTAAAAGCACATCGGTCGTTTCAAGAAGTTTAAAAATCTTAACGTGCAGTAAGCATCTACTACCTTCAATAAGTGTTAGATAAGTTTAAAATTTTCCAGTTCTCTTAAGTGATCACCAATCATATCTTAGACTTCTATAGCTCTTAAATGATTTACATGACGATGCTATTAAGTACTTTTATTGCAATTTGTCTAATGATTTAGATGACAATAAGAATCCAAGTGTCAAGATGAATCCTATGAAGAAATTATTAGAAATGTTCTATTTTCATATATGCATGGCATTAGGATTGAAATTCAAGCTGAAGAAATTTATAGCTTAGTTAGAATTAAACTTAGAGGCAAAATTATGAATGAGAACTTCCATGGTCCTCATTTTAATAAGAAAGATTTTAGAGGTAAAGATATAAGATCAAAATGGAAGAAGAGCCAAAATTGACAAGCATCTAGGCATGGTACCAAGATTATAATGCTTCATCACATCCTCATTTACTCTTATTGTCTTAGACAAGGTCAATTAGATAGTGTAACCCAACAAGATCTTTGGTTGCTCCATCACATTTTAATGAATAAGAAGATCAATTACTTTGAAATTGTTGTCCAATGCTTTAACATGTGACCAATAACCCCAGTTTGTTACTAAAGTTTGATTAGGAAAGGAGTTCAATTTTCCATATCCCCTAGGGTGTCCCTAGTAAGAAAATTTGAAATACATGATGTTAGTAGGCATAATTGTCAAAATCATTAGTTAAAAATACAATTCTAAGAGTTTATAATGTCATAATGTTTTTCTTAGTTAAAATTGATATAAAATCATTTATGTTCAAACATCTACTAAAATTATAAATTTTCATATACAATTCTACAAGCTTACAAGTTTACTAGTTTTGTATGATTATATTGATTCTATGCATTTAAGTTAGCAGAAAAATCACGATTTTGATAACCATGGAGGTTTATGAATGAAGTAAGGTAGCACATGGATTTATAAGAAGGGTTTACCCCTACGAATTTGTAATACTATAGTTGAGCCACATGAGAATTCTAATTGAGATGATGACGATGATGAGGAAAATGATGAAGATGAAGAAAATGTTAGAGTCAAGTGAGTTAAGTAGAGAAGCATCTCATGCTTACGTAGCCTTATGGGTATTAAGAGTATAAGTTTCCACACTTTGACCTAAATCAAAATATAGAGACCTAGCATCCAATCTACATGTAAGGATGCAACTAAACAAGTCATTATAAGGTAACCTTATGGGTATAAGCATCCCAAGTAATTCAACCTTATCATTCTTCATTATCTACATACAGAATTTTTTTCTTAAGTAGATTTACCAAGTCCGAACAAAACCTTATAGGGTTTAGGGTCGAGTTTTAGGATTATAAAAATCTCGAGAAACCCAACATGTTTACAATATAATATATTAATAAAAATGTTTTCTCTTAACCTATGCATTATGCATGCCCTATATAAGTTCTATACTATACAGTGCATTTGATTTTCAAATTTCATTTGTGTGTAGGTTAATATGGGTAATCGTAATTTGACTTAGCTAGCTTCAACTCTACTCTTTCTTTTATCTCATTTGAATCATATGAAAATCTACCCATATAAGGTCATCTGAATCCTATAAAAACCCACCCTTATAAAGTTAAGAATCTTATAGGGATAGCTTTTAGGAATAAGAGACAAAATCACATGGGTTTTTCTATAGAGTTTTAGGAAACACTAGACCTTGTAGAGTAGGCTAGGGTTTCTTAAGAGTCGTCCTAAACCACAACCACCCCCATCCTTCCTCCTTACCTACAATTGTATCCCTGTCTACCAATACCTTAAGCTATAGTTCAATGAGCTTTAGGATGACATGAGATGCCACATCCCATCAAGCTTTGGGGATCTCTATCAACATTTTAACCTTGGCTATCACTATACTTCTTGTCCTTATCCTCCACTACCTAAGCCATAAGATGATGATCCTTCAACTGCCTAACTTCCTATCTTAGTCAAATTAGATACTATCGAGTCATATTTTGGTTTTCCTTAATTTAATTTATATTAAACTCAACTTATATAATATAAATTGCTTGACATAAAATTAAGAAAAGACATTTTTCTTTAAAAATGTTGAAAAATATTTTTTCAAAACAATTTTGAAGTTGCCAACCAATAAAAGTAGTTAAAAAGGAAAATTAGGCTTTTTGAGTAGAAAAACCTTAATTTTGTCACTAGTATGAAACCCTACAAAACTTACAATTAAGATATTATAGTTAGATGTAGTGCGATCATGAGAGATATCGAGTTCAAAAAGATGGTGAGCTTCGTACTTTAGTATCTATGTCATAAGCATTTAGTTTCAAGGCATTGCTAAATGGAAGATTAGGTTCCCATTCTGGTTAGGAAAGAGGGAAAGAGGGTATCCATAGATAGATTTACTGGGAAGTAAATGAGTCCCCACCTATCAAGGGAGAAAGAAACAGGCTTAGTTAAATGGTAATAACTAAGAATAATATTGGACAAGAAGATTTGTACTCTAAAAGACCTAGTCAAATTGACCTAGAACTTGACTGAATAGTTGAGGAGATTGCATCAACCATTGAGCTCGCTTAATCAATACAAGATTCCCATCCTTGCTTCTTCCCTTGAGAAACTAATTCGATTAAGCTATTACTTTAAGACTTAGCTAAATACATACATATACATACACACACATATATATATATATATACATATACATATATAATAAACAAACCGACATCATAAGTTTAGATTTTGCAAACATAATAACAAAATAATAAAATAGCTAAAAAGCTAATTTTTAATATATCACTTGTTATTTATCAGAGCATGTAAGATGAGTTCTGATGATTAACTAAATCTTGGAGATAAAATTATGTGAGCAACAAAATTTATAAGATGGCATAAAACAATATTTACATGGCATCTATAAACATCCAATATAATTATTATTTAAGCCTAATACTCTCATAACTAGGTTCTATGTGGTTGATTTAGATCGTTCGTCAAAATAACTCGATTGATTTAAAAAATTTACATGTGGGTTAGGGATATTGGTCAAAGAGACCCCACAAGCATGGATCTTGAAAAATATGGTAAAATAATAGAATATATTTAAAATAGCTACATTTTACATATTATTCCATAATTATTGGAAACGTGCAAAAATTGATTCCAATTACTAATGAACTTTTAGTTATAAATTATGGGAATACTAGAAACTAATAAATGGCATGATTATATTAAATAAACTAAATTGTGGGAGATGATAGAGATGTTATATGGCACATATTATTAACAATATTAGTATGTAAAAGTACGCCAAAGGGGTGATAGTAAAGCAACATGTTTATGGTAATTACGGTGACGTACATATATTTGTATGTACTTGTATAATAATAGAATATACTAAAATTTGATGCATATACTTTAGCAACTAATGAAACATACAGTAATTTGACATTTGCCGCACTTGGAATTAATTATAGGAACATTCATTTGGTGGAAACGTGGACTTGTAATAAGGTATGCACTAAAATAGACTAAAATAATAATAAAAATAACCATATCATACAACTGGTGTTCTAATATGAAATGGACACCTAATGACTTTGTTTCATCATGCTACTGGACTAATAGCTTTTGCACCAGCTTGAGAGACCTAAGAATTTACAACTAATAAAATTAATCAACTATAATAAATGGAAGATATAAATTCCAGGGGTCGGAGGAGAAAAGAAGGGAAAAAATGATCATAACTTCCTGAAAATTTAGAAAACTAAGTATACCCATTTCCTATAGATGGCAAATCGAACTGAGGGACAATCTCTTGGCCATCATCCTGTAAAGGCGGGTGTCGATGTAGTAGAGGTTATTCGTTGACTGATTGTCACCAAACTCTTCTTGGAGCGAGAAGAAGATCAATAGGGCACTCTTATATGAATATCAAGGGAAATATATATATGCCTAAAACTGAGGCAAAGAATTCCAATAATGACAAGGTATGTCATATTTTTGCCCCTACTTTACTTTGGTACTGTATTATTTAATTATTACTTTATGATGCAAAGTGAAAATGATAATTATTACGCAGATAATAACATGTAAAGGAGGCATAATCTACTGCTACGACTATATTTATGACATTACTAATGCTTTCCTTGGAGCAAAACTTGCCATCTTGATGGGTATAAATTGTTGGCCAAATTTGTCAGTTTATATTTACTAGGATGCTTATATGTCGAAATACATTATGTGAGATTTTTATATAATGGAATTAATTGTTATGTATTTTGAGAAATAATGTTAGGTATGTACAGTGAAAACTTATGATAAATTAAAGTGGTATATTCTGAAATTTTGTTAATTTTTGAGCTCATAAATCATACTAAGGATAGGATTTTCAATCTATATATGTATTTAAGAACCACACATAGAATCTAACCTATAGTTGACTTTTGGATACGATATGATGATGGATGGTGACATGGGATTGAATTTGACCGATAGAGGTGGTGTATTTCAAGGATACGATGAATATGTAGCTAAATTCTTTAATATGTATCCTTAATATTTTGTATAAATAATGTATTAAATGGAGTTTACTTGAGTTATGGGATGAATAAAGATCTTAAATGGATATCGAGAGTGTTGATAGCCAGTTTTCGTTCACCCAATTTGATAAGCATTGATATAACTTTAATTACTTGTCTATTTGGCTGCAGATAGGTTAGATAATCAACACTCGGCATCTCACCAAGTAACGTAAATCCATTCTTGATTAAAATTTAAGTTTATGACACAAACAATTATCGCAAGTATGATTATATTACATAACTGCCTGCTCTCCCTACATTTCAAGGAAGGTATCTAATCAAGAAACTTCCCCATATCTCGACAATTAATCCGATAATTACTCCTTTAGGCATGATAGTCTCCTATAAATACTGAAAAGAAACTTTGTAAGAGACATTTGATAAATCTTAATAACTTACTTTACTTTTTTCATTCATGTTTACTAACTTAGGCATTGAAGTGACTGCACTAGACTGGCCCTACTACCAAGCAATTTTCTTTTCCTTGCATAACATTTTCAACTCCCAAAATTTACCAACAACAAAGAGAAATGGAAGATATCAATGGAAAATATAATATTAGAATCTTATTTAAAGAGTAAATCAGAGGGTATCCATGTGTAATATGCAATTAGATTAGATTTAGAGAATACGTAAGAAGCGTTTTAAAAAGAAAGGAAAAAAAAAAATTACTTCAAAGTAAATTGAATTCAAAGGATCCTTTAGAGGATAATACAAAGGATGAATCAAAGGATAGCATAAGGGAAAAAAATTAATCTAAAATGACTTTGGAAACTAAATGCTTAGATATAATAACTTTACAAACTAAAGATAATTCACTTAAGATTGGGAATACTAATAAAATAATGATATTTTATAGTTTGTATAAATACTGAAAGTATCATTTATAATATATGAATTTCCAATGAAGGAACATCCTTCAACTACACTTTGTTGAGTAATGAGTACTCCATGATAATTTGAGCAACAAAAAGTATAAGTAAGTGAGATCAATGCTTCACAATATTTTGGGATATAATTTCAGAATATCTTGAGACATTTGTAGGTATTTAGTTATGATCATAGTTAGCTGTTTATGTGTTTGTAGCGCTTGTATTTGAGATTAGATTTGCTATGAAGGGAGTTAAGTTCCATGTTATGGTTGTTTTGTGAATATTATTATACTTAAATTTTTTAAGCTTGGTTCATCACCCTAAAAATGAACTAACTCAAATTCGCCTTTGCATCTAACTTGACATACATCATAACTCACTAGATGTAATAGCTAGGATTCTCAAGCCAAACACGAACCTCTTTTGATGAGGTTAGCTAAAATGATCCCTTACCCATCTTAATCAAACAAAGTGATAGAAGACAAGATCACGACAAGATCACGAAAAGGGATCATGATTCGAAGGTGGTCATAGGAGGAGGGTGTTTTCCATTGCATAAGCCCTGATTTAGCTTCGATCTACGAGTGCGTAGCATCAAACTCCTCAACCCGAATTACAGTAAGTATAATTTCTCTAATCTCACGATGGAGCAAATAATGTCATACGATGAAATTTAGTTGTATATGTCTTTCATCTAACTAATTTAGTTGAAAACCCTATTTGTGATGTGTTAACTACATACTTCTGTCTCCATCTTATTACTAAGTAAGTTGCTGCTCAGTCTCCTATAGCTTGTTTTGTAGGTTTAGAATGATACTACAAGTATCATACTAAAAACTAGAACTTTAGAAAATGGGACTAAGGAGTGAGAATCAAGGAGAATTCGGTTGACTTTTGGTTCTTAATATTGACTATTTTTCTAATTGCTAAGAAAACTACCTAATTCTTCTTAAGGGGCTCTCTACTTTTTGATCTTTTAGTCTA
The DNA here is from genome assembly GCA_024138005.1 of Lumnitzera racemosa. Taxonomy (NCBI): domain Eukaryota; kingdom Viridiplantae; phylum Streptophyta; class Magnoliopsida; order Myrtales; family Combretaceae; genus Lumnitzera; species Lumnitzera racemosa. Next base: position 65,467,790 of record JAMXBC010000010.1, on the reverse strand, counting down.
TATATTAAATAACACATACATGTAGGTTTTATATATACTCTTCTAAAAAGTCAAACTACAAGTTTGCTTATCAATTATTTGCAAAAATTATTCTATAAGTTTCTATCAAGCAAGTATCAAACTAAATGCTTCAAAGTTGTAGAAAGTATTCTTGGTGTGAACTTGATCTATGATAACAATTGTCAAGTCAATTTTTATCTTAAGATGATTCATATGGTAAAGTTGTTACGACTCCACCTTTTTGGAGTGTAACAGCTAGTCCTCAATCATTCTAAAAAATATAATTTTAGAAAAATCCAACTATTTCGGGAGCTAACCTATTAAAACCATAATTATCATGTAAAAAATAGAAAAAAACTAACTAATGGGCCTTTATTTTTTTTATAATTATTCCAAAAATGCAAAAATATGCAAAAAATACATAAAAATGATTTTTTTTATGAATTTTTTTTTTTAAAAAAAGGACAACTTTTTAAGTTTTATGGTTACTTTAGAGATGCCTATGTACCCATTAGTCAAAATCAAACCAACATAGTTTTTTCTGTTTTTTTAGAAAACTTTAATGTGTTGGTTATTCTTATTTTTGAAAATAGGCTAGGCTTACAATTTTTCTTCAATCTAATTTTTATGAGGAAAAATATAAAAAATTAATTTTTATTACCCAATTTTTAAAACCCTAAAAAAAGAAACTAATTTTGGAAAAAAATTAATATTTTTTATTTTACAAAAAAAAAAACTATGTAACAAAACAATTTTTCCTAAAAAAAAACCCTACAATATCTGAAAATGCAATTCTCACCCAAATCTCCTCAAATATACAACTTTAGTGTAAAATATACAAATCTTAACCTAAATATATGAATTTTGATAAAAGATGCAATTCTTCTTTAAAATGCAATTTTTATATGCATGGTGCAAATTTCATAAAAAATTGGAAAATCTTAACAAAAGATGCAATAATTAGCAATGTGCAAATTTCTAAGACATGATTTTTTTTTTTTTATTATTATTAAAAGAACATGCAATTCACATTTTATATTTGCAATTTATGCTAAAGATGTAATTTTTATGATAAACATACAACTTACTCTAAACATGCAATTTACTCTAAGAAATACTAAAAACACAATTACAAAAAAAATGTAAAAATAAATAAATAAAAATAAATTAACACAAGAATCTGTGAAAAAACACGTATTAGTAAGACTCTATGCAAAAACTGTAATCTTAAGAACTATAAAAACTAAGATCACCCTCTAATAATGCACATGCGTTAAATATTCACAAACTAAAAAATAATTAAACAAATAAATAAGGGTAACAACTAAGACTAAAAGAAACTTGTATAAAAAGACAATCAAAGTTAGTATGGGTAGCTATTAATAATTTTCTGAAAAGAAAAAATAAGTAAATAATCAAAGCCATCTCACCTAAGGTTAAACACAAGTTAGATTTTTGGATCAGGTTAATAAACCCCCAACAACCACCAACCTAGCTTAGTATGACAATTTTTAGCCAATAAATCAAGTTGGAAAAAGCAAATTCATGAGATTCCTATTAATAAAACTTAGATTTGTGAAGGTGTTTCGATGTAAGGTGCTTATTTTAGTAGTTTGGGAAGTTGGGTGATGGTGGTGGTACTGTTTGGATAGAAGTGGTCGTACTTCTTCCGAAGGATGCAAAGGTGTATATGGGCGTTATTGGATATGGAGAACGTAGTGTTGCTCTCAATTTTTTATTAAAAGGTTATTTTGGTGAGATTTTGAGAGCAATGGTACATAGTGAAAAGGATTGGTTTATATAAGAGGCTAAGGGGTACAGATAGGCATGAAATTGGTCTTATTAGGAGCTTAAGTTGTGGTGGTTTTGGTATAGTGTTTAGTTTAGGTAGCTACAACATGTAAGGGTAGCAAAAGTTAGAGAGAGAGTGGGGGTCAAGTTTTAGTGAGAGAAAAGATGGAGGGTTTATATGTGAGAGTTATTGATTCAGTTCCAATAAAAGCCTTGGTTTTTTTTTTCTTTAATGTCTCCAAAGCTTCCTTTTTAAGTATTTCAAATCAAATCTCATTCAAAAAGCTTAGATTAATTCGTATTGGTCATAGAAGAGATTTAAGTTTTACTTGATTTTATCAAATCCTTGCTGAATGAGCACTTATGTAAATCACTGTAAGATTTTGACATTTTGATAATTATTTATAAGATTCACGTCTAATCCAACAAAAATATATAAAAAAAAAATTGATGAAATCTAGTCAAGATTTGGATTCTAGACTTTTACAATCATTTTTCTTCATTTTCTTGACCTTTCTAGCTCTTTTTTACGTTTTGGAAAAGTTTATGAAACAATGGTCACGTGCTTAGCATGTCACTTATGCAAAAATAAAAAAAATGTGCCTATGTCCTTTAGATGGAGTTGAACTAGTGATCACAACCATTTGCACACATACCCTTTCCAACCATGCTTCTAACATTTCTCAACATAGGGTGCATTTCACCTATATAAAGGCCTTCTAAACCTGGTTCATCCTTAACTTTTATTTTTGAACCTTAGCCCAATTTGCTCTAACTTATTTTAAATTGACCTAAACCTATTTAAATGACTCAAAATATACATGTTAATAATTTTTCAACAAAATTTTAATTTAATCAATTTGGAGTTATATTTTTCCATTTGTCCAATAAAAATTATTTAAATTTTAAACAAACTTTCTTTCATGGTTCTAAATTTTTACTAGATCTTTTTTCTTAAAAAAAAATATTTTTCTAATGAAACCCAATTTTTTAAAGTCTTAGAATTTGTTAAATTGCATATATATTTTAGTATTACATGATCAGACACTAAGTGACTTGTTGACTTAACATGGATACTCTTGATACTTTATTTTTTTAATTTTTTTTAATTTTTCTTTTTTGGTAAACCTAGCAAAAAATGAAAATAAAGATAAGAGGGTAGCAAAAATAGTATGCTTACAAATACTATGTTTGGCTTGTTAACTAATTTTGATTTTTTTTTTATGCTTTATTGGACTTAGGCTTTAGACTTTCCTAGTTTTGTATTACATTGGATATTTGACCATTGACCCTTTTCTCTTTTATATTTGGCTGTAATTTGGACATTTTCCATTTATGTTGTATTTGAACTCTTATTTTGTTTATGACATAGTTTATGATTTTGATATTTAGTCTTATGCCCTTTAATTGGAGTGATATGTTGTAATGAAGATGAGACATTGTAATTATGGTTTAATTTAAGTCCCAAACAATAAATATTAGTATCATGTAAACCATAGATGGTTTGCCACAAGAATATTCAAACACAACAATCAATTAAATCGAAGCTAACTTCTCAATCTACACATCTTATCATTTATGCACTTCAAGCTTGCAACTACTTAGGATCTCAAAAATAATCGACATAGGACTATAACACCCATAAATAATAAAGGAAGATTTACTTTTAGATCTAACTTTCAAACTAAAAGTATAAAACCGAAACTAAGTAGATGTCCCATCATGTATTGGTTTACGAGGGAACTTTAATAGACTAATTACTAAAAATCAACCATAAAAGATGTGATTTCATGAAGAAAAAGGAGGGATATGGATTTTCTTTTTGTTGTAATGGTTTAGGAAAACTTTTTACCTTCTTGCTTCAAGGTTAGAAAATCTCCATCAAGGTTTGTTGTATGTTAAACAAAAAGATAAAACCAAAATGAGTAAGAATTGTAGAATAAACTAACATTTAAGATGTTAGTTTAAGTAGAATCTTACCTTAGCTATTTCTAATCCCTTAAAAATGAATAGAGACGAATTTTGGACTCCTATTGATGGTGTTTAAGTAAGGATCAAGGCATGAACTTCTCAATCAGGTTTTAATAAGAAGAAAGTGAAGCAAAATGATGGAATAATGGAGGAAAGGAGAGTGATGGCATTGGATTCAAAGTGAGGAGGAAGAGTGTTTCATTTTCATTTCCTTTTCCTTAAGTTTTAATTGGGATGAAAGAAAAAAAAAACGTATATTTTACTTAGAAAAGTGAATGATGGTCCTAGTGGTAAATTTACTTAGGAATTAGGAGAGTTAAGCTTGTATTCAATTTTTATTAGATATAGAAGTATTGGATGGAATAATCATCATAGCAAAGGGATTTTATTTGAATTTTAATAAAGAAAATAAAGTGGCAACTATATATATATATATATGTTTTCTAGAAGTTACTGATTAAGAATATGCAAGATTATAGACAAGGTGGAAATTTGGAATTCCAAAATTTATTTAGATTGAAAAAGATTGATAAAAAGGTATGGATCAAGTACGAGCTTATGAAATTATCTCACTAGCGTAGTTTGGAATTATCATTAGGTAATATACACGTTGATTTCGATTAATAAATAAATTAAAATAAAATAAATGTGATATTGTATTATTGTGTAAACTTTGAAATTCTAAGAAGAACATAACTTAATAATCTAATGAGAGTTTTATGAGACTAAAATTTTCTTTGTTTCTTATTCATTCAAACCTCTTAATAAAATTTGGTAAATTGGTTCAACAAATATTGCTAACCTTATTAGTGTAATACAATTAAGTATATCCTACTATTGACAACAAGTTTTCTCATATACTAAGGTATGGTTTCTAACCATTTATTAATATCATGAATTGTTTATTCATTTTGTAATATTGCTTGCTATTAGAGTTTTATAGTGATTATCTCATAGATAATCTCTAGTATTAGATTTTAAATCAAAGCCATAATTTCTATTTTCATTGGAATTCCTTGTGCTTTGTTTTCAATTAATTGTAGAAGATTCTATTACTAATAGTTGTAATATATATTAATATTAGGTTCTCGATTACTTAATCATTTTTAGATTTTTCTTCTTTCTCCTTCTTTTTAAAATCTTTATTCCTTATAAAATTTATGGGCCATACATTAGGAAAGTTTAAATAACTAATACAAGTTAGCTTAAGTTAAGAATTCTCAAAGATTACTTAACTTCACTAACATACTATCTTAACTTCTTTACTAAGATCTACCAAATTTTTGAGGCATTTTTTCTCATCCTTTGACTTAAATCTTCATCTTTATCCTTTAAATCGAATCATCATTTTCCTCAACATGCTTATTCTTATACCTTGATCTCGAATTTCTAACTTAATCTATATGGCTTTGTTGATTTAAACATATGCTTTTACAGCCCTTTTTGGTTAAAACTTAGACTACTTAGTCTCTAGTAGAGTCAATATCACCTTTCTTCCCAAACAAGCATGTCTAAGTTAGGGTCTCACATTCTTGAAAGTTGGACATGTTTATATTAGAAGGAAAGTGATACTAATGCTATTAGAGACAAGTTGGTTACTAGTTTGCTTATGTTATAACTAAGTGAAATGAGGATAATATAGGTTAATCAATAGAAAACATATAATTAGGATCCAAAAGAAAGCTCAAAATTGATGTGATTATTAGAAAATTTTCTTGACGTATCCAATTGCATAATTACGAGTAAAAAAGTTGAATTTAGTCATAGAATGACACAATAACCATAAGTAACACGTAAACTGCTAATATGTTATGCAAAGCTTAGTCTTTCAAAACTTATAAAATATAGAAATTAGCTATGAGAAAATGGGAATCAAAATTAATTAATGAAAACTCTATAGATTACCATATTAAAATATTCTTCTAATCAAAGTAACAACATAGATATATAATTTACCCATGTTACTATCAATTATAATTCAATTAGCAAAACCAAATAGATCTTAGCCTAGTCTAGATGTTGCTTAAGTTGCAACAAGGGCTATCCACCTATTTTAATTTCCTTTTCCTTCTCTTGTCTACACATTGGCCAATATGATATGTGAAATTAAACCCTTCACAATAATGAAAATTAGAAGTCTTAACATAAAAAAAAGTTCCCATACTTAGGAATTATATCTACCTTATCAAATAAGCTATCTTAGGCTCTAATTTTAATTAAATGACAACTAAAAGGAAAATCAAATTAGGATAAGTAAAATCAACTAAAAATCACAAAATTTGCAGATTCCTTTTCTTCCCTCAATTGATGTGACATACATGCACATCCCCATCCTTTATTTTCCTTACCTTCCTTCTTTTCATCCTTTTCCTTTTGGTTCCTTCATTTTCCCTTATTTTCTTTCATTCTTCCCACTCAAGATCTTTTAAGAAACTTGCATGCAATATCATCAACATGTACAATCTCACTAGTAAGAATCAAGGTTATCAAACTTGCGATCTTATATAGAATTGCTACTGGGTTAGTAGAATCAAAATGTAAGTTTTAACAATCTATGTAAAATAGCTTAAATAAACTATGGAGATACTTACAGTAATTATTCAAAATTTAAAACATATGATGGAAATATAGAAATGAAGAGATTAAGTTCTTTTTTCATAAAAATTCGTAATAATATATAACTAAACATGTTTAGAAGAACAACAAATAAAGTCAAAACTAAACTTTTGCCATTATTTTCTTTTGAAAAAAAGTAATAAACTAAAGAAAATCAAATATTTCAACTTATTTCAAATTATTGATGGTATGAACTAAATTATGTAGTTTTTCTTGTGATTATTGCTATTAAAGCTAAAACTTGGACAAAGGTTATGAATATAAAATAAGGATTAAGAGAGAGAAAAAGAGAAAAAAAAAAAGTTAAAATAGAATAGGGAAAATGATGTAATACCCTAATATTTAATGACATGTAAAAGCTTAATTGTATTTTTTTTTTATTTTTTAGCACATTCAACTTAGATATATGCAATCGGTAAACTCGATAAAAAACGTAAGTTTCTATCGATTTTATATATAAACACGGCTAAAAATGTAACTTTATATATAATAAAGTTTACACACAAGTTAACTTTAAAAAGCTTTCTAAAATCATAAACTCGTAGAATTGCAAAGCTAAAACTAAGATTTTGATAACTATGGTGAGAATCTTTGGTAAGTCGATTCTACCATTCCTTTCTTATTTGAAAGAATGGCTAAGAGAGTTAGCTCTTAGAATACATTATCTTGGTATTACAACTTCAAATTGGAAATAAAACAAGTTGAAATAGGTGAACTTCTAGTTTATAGGTTTGTATTTTGTGTTTTACCGTATATTTTTAGCATTTAGTAACTTAAAATGTTGTTAGAACTAGTTTATCTTGTAGTCTAAGTAATGGAATGCAAAACTTCCTTTACCTTCTTACAAATTTTGCCCCTTTTACATAAGTAAAGATTCTACATGATGCTATTCATATATGAAGGATCTTTAGTGAACTAAAGCAATCTCTAAGCGTTATGGCACATAAACTAGCCCAATAGAGTGTTGGTAACATATAACTTCTCTTCCCTTTTGAAATTTTGACCCTTATAAGTAAAATAATCCACTTTATGCTTTGCAATAGTCATATTTTAAATTCCCTTGTCAATAAATAGAGGTTTTTTTTTAATGACTTAATCTTGTGATTAACTTATAGGATGCCCAAATTAGTGAAACAACTTAATTGGAACATTAAAGTAATTGGTTTCTTCAAGAGATATAAATGAATAGTATGCTATATTCTACATATTTACCTTAATTCTTCAAAGAGAATATGCATATAGAAATTAAAAGGAAACAGACCCTTAGATGCCGAATAAGTGAAACTACTACAAGAAATACCTAACCAAGTAACTAGTTGACATAAGTGGTAACAATTAATATGTAAAACTAAATGGATTGCTTCCTTGTACATATTTAACTTGAAGATAAAAAGAGTGAATTAATCTAAATTCAAGAGTTTTGTAATGGAACCTCACTCAATTAAAAGCTTAGGGAGTGAATGGCAAAAGAGGAAAGGAAGTAGAACATCCCTAACTACACAAAGCCAATACTCTATTCAATTCTATATTTTTTCAATTACTGCACTTTCACATGAACCCTAATGCCTATTTGGACATCAAAGACAAAAATTAACTTCGCAATGATTGCTTCTTTGTAAAATTTAATTAAAAAAAGAAAAGAAAATATATGCTCAAACAAGTTAGATTGTATGACTCAAACTAGTTAGATTGTACTCAAACTTAGATACAAATTTAAAACCACATACTAAATATTAAGAGCATCTTTAGACTAAATTCTTATTCCTAAAGGCACTTTGTACTAAGTTCTTAAAATCATATTATAGGTTACTGTTTTGAGTAAGAAGACTTCTTACCTAAAGATTATTTTGACTGAGCCTCTGAGATGTCCAAACTGAGTGATACTTAAAGTAAAGGGTCTTGTAATGTAGGAAGTAGTAGAGATTTTGTTAAGAGATGAGTTTATAAAGGTTGTGAGCTTAACAAAAGTTAATGATTATGACATGATGTGAGAATCAAAGTTGTACAATAAAAGCGTAGTGATAGGCTTAGAATTTGTATGTTCTAAAATATGGAAGTTTTGAGGACAAAATATTTTATAAGGGGTTTGGAATGTAAAACCCTATAAATTAGCTACTATGACACTAGCATTTAAAATTGAGTGCGATCATAAAGAAGTCTTTCATACAAATTTAAAGTTATAATGAAGTTATAAAAATTAGTCAAAGAGATCTCAAGAGTTTAGATATTGAAAATGAAATAATAAAATAATAATATAACTAAAAAGCTAGTTGTACTTGTATTAAGCAAATAAGCGAAATTTGAGTCTTAATAATTAACAAGTCTTTAAAGATAGATTATTTAGATGTTAAAATTTGTGAATAACATAAAATAATATATAATGAACACATATGTACATCAAGTGCATTTATTGTGTGTACATACTCATAATTAACTAAAAATATTTAATATATATAATATACCTAAGACACGTTAAAATAATTAATGAACGTTACATAAAATATTATATTGTTGCTAAACCTTAGCATAGGAACCTGTAAGCAAACTAAACTAGAATTAACGTTGATGGTTTATGGGAAAAGGATACTTAAAGCAACACTTTTGGAACAATATTCATGTCTAGCCACATAGTTAAATCATGTTGAACTCTATTGCTCAGAGTATTATAAATTCATAAGGGAACATCACTTTGGAATGTTTTTGAACATTACAAAATAAACACATTTAAGCAATTATAGATATTTAAGAGAAATATAGAAAAATTAGTGTTAAAAGTAAAGCATCTATGATTTGAATATCAAACAAAGACCTAACATAGTGGTTGTTTAGGGATTGAAGGAAATATACTAGAGAAAGTCGGCCAACATACCCTTGCGACTTGAGAAGGATTGGTGATCGAAGAAATAACTACTTCAAATTTGCACTTGTAAGCTGCTATATTTACTAAAAGTAATAAACAATGTCTAAAATTTATGAAACTTGGTTTCCCTTAATGATTTTGCATGAAAAATCAAAAATCAAATCAAAATTTCAAAATTTGAAGTTTTTATTTGGGTTCCTCAAGAAATGCGTTTGGTATGATGAATTTTGGATTAATTTTCTAAAATAGTAAATGATTTTTTATAAGCTAATTTTTGGTTTGAAGATTCTCCATAAATTATACGAAAAGAGTTTTTGATAAGCTACAAGTTTAGATTTATTAAATTTATTTTGTTAAATCTACCCTATTTTGTAATTTATGAAAACAATAAGTTTTTCAATAAAGTTCTTGATGAATTTGATTTTTAGTGACTACCATTTATTTATGATTTTATAAATATGTAGCTTAGGTTGCTAAATTAATTTGACTATTTCAGGAACATAAGTTAATTTTTAGTAAAATAAAGCCTAAAACCAATATTTTAAAACTTATACATATTGAAAAGATTTTAATATCTATAGTTATCTTATTATGAAATTATGTATTTATAGTATTTTTAGAGCAATTAATTGGATACGTGTACTAATTATTGCATACATTTGTATCATTTACCTATATATTAGTTTATTTGGAAAGTTAGGAATTTGTAGTAATGCTATTATTTATGCATAAGTAGTGGACAAACCTTTTGTTAAGGTATCTCTTGTTGGTCCTAACTTGAAGTATCTGATGAACTAAAAATTTTGTAAGATGTGTTGCAATTTACCTAAACAAAGTATTTATTAGTAGATATTGTGAATGATGGACATAGAGACCACATTAAAGGATAAGGTGAAACTTTTAGAAAGTAATCAAAAGATGGGTCAGAGGTTAGTTCAAATGATATCCAAGATGAATACATCTATAAAGAATGATTTCAAATCTTAAACTTCAAATGTAAGTAAGTTATTAAATTAGTAAATTCAACATAAGGTTGACTTTAGTATTATGTGCATCTTTCCTAGGTAAAATAGGTTAAGGAGAGAATACATCTATAAAGAAGGATCTCATATCTTAAACTCCAAATGTAAGTAATTTATTAAGTTAGTAGATTTCAACATAGGGTTGACTTTAGTGTCGTGTGCATTTTTCCTTAGTGAAATGGGTGAAGCATAGCCTCGTGGTGAAGCATAGGTCTTAAACTATCGGCAAATCTAGGTAAGTGGATATTTGTGTATTTAGAGTAGATTTATATCTACTCATCGTAATGTGAGTTTACTAACTTAATTTTCTATGACTGATTTGGTTGAGCTTAGTTATGAGTTTTAATATGCTACTTGATGAGTAATGTAATGCTTCTTCTCATATGACCATTGTTGAATAAAACATGTTTTGATATTATAATTAGTTACTAAGATTGTATTACTAAATGATTATGTAACATTGCTTGTATTTGCGTTAATAAGAATCTAGGACTCATCACCTAATGTTGAGCTTGCAAACTAGCTACCTTAGTTCGCTAAGCTCTCCTATAAACAGGTCACGTAAGAGGAGGCTAAACTACTTCAGCAAGTTAACCTGCTTCAACAAGCTGACCTAATATGGTACCCATGCCCTAACTTACTTAACCATCTGTCGAATGAAGATAGTCAATCTACTCCTAACTTGGTGTAAGGCCAAGATAACCTATTGCCAACTTGTCCAAGATCAACTTAGGAGCAAGTAGTCAACTCAGTTGACCTTCCAAACAATGGTCAACAAGCCTCTTAGTCAGCCATATAGTCTACTAACCTATTTGTAGCCTTAACCTCTGACTTATACCTAGTCTAAGCATAGACTTCCATTTCAGGACCAACCAAAAACTGATAGACATATGTACTACTCTTTTTTTAACAATATATGGATTTGGAAAATATCCTAACATACATTCCTTTTCCAATGATCAATATTAACCCTATATTTTATGTACATTTTTTTTAGTATCCTATCCTTTTATATAATTTTACTCACCTAGGATGTTTCCTTAAATGGAAACTACATATTCTTGATTTGTACTTAGCTAAATTCATTAGTGAATATTCTAGCATTTCTTCTTCTTCCATATTCTTATCTAAGCTACACTTGACTTCAAAGTTTGAGTACTCTTATCTATTCCTTTAGCAAAGGAATAGTAGCAAGTGCCCTTAGAAATTAGCTTATGTATTATATCAAGCTATTCCCTAAGATTGTATAAGCTTGAGTGGTATGTAATATCCATTTTAGTTATGTACGAGCCCTTGCTCAAATAGTCCTTCAACTTTTATTTATCCTTTGGATTGTTTCAAGGCCCAGACCCATTTGCTACATGGTTGTTGGCACTCATGTGCTTATTAATGAATCTGCATCATCTTAGTATCAAAGCTTTGGCAACATTTAATATTATAGTTGCTATTACTTTTGTGCTTTGTTCTTGAGCAACTCTATGTGTGTGGCTATTTGAGTGGTGTAAAGCGTAGAGCAATTACCTTTTAGGTTATGGGGTAGTATCAAAGCTTTGGCAACATTTAAGATTAGAGTTGCTATTACTTTTGTGCTTTGTTCTTAGGCCAATCTGTGTGTGTGGCTATTTGAGTAGTGTAAAGCGTAGAGTAATTGTCTTTTAGGTCATGGAGTAGAATGTGAAGTTACCATTATTCTTGGTAGTGAGGTAGTATATTGTTTGTATTGTGGGTATTGAAGATGTGAAGTTAGGTTGTGAGCTTATGCTGTGGAGTGGGGATTATTACTAGTGTTGCTGAAGTTATGGTAGTGAAGCTAAAGGTAGTTAGGAAGTTATATTATTGCAATTGTGGAGTTTTGAGCTAATGATGTTATCCCCTATTTTGAGTGAATGAAAATTGAGTGTGATTTGTATTGTGTGTAATGCCACAATGAAGTTGTGATAGTAGTGTTGTCTAGTTGCTGTAGAGTTTAGGTGAGTGTTTATTATGTAGTGGAGTTTAATGTTGTGTTTGGTGTTGATTCCTAAGGTTAGTGAAGAAAATGATAGATCTAGTACATACCACTTATGTAGTGGAGTTCACTTTGAGTGTTAGTGACAACGATAGTGGTGTAATCTACCATAGATGACCATTTTTTGCCATTCCTAGATCCATAGATGAAAGGATTAATGAACTCGCCCCCATGATGGCCGAGTTAACTCATAATGTCAATAGGTTGGCCACTACCTGACTTGTCGAAGAGGAAATATTGGTAAGGAAAGGAGAGAATGATAGATGATTGATTTGGTTGAGGATGAGGAAACTGAGGAGTAAACATACTACAAAGCTAAGGAAAGGGCTGCTCAGCCCATCTAAGGAATGGAGAATGTCAAACTACAAATGTTAACCTACTTAAGGTCCAATAATGTAGATGATTACTTAGATAAGGAAGATAAGGTGGAAAAAAAAAACTTAAATGTCATAAAATAAATGAATGAGCCAAAGTCTAATAAGCTATACTTAAATTTACTAGATATGCTACCTTTTGGTGGAAAAACTTATGAGCTAGCTGAGGTATGTACGAAGAGGTTTATGAAGAAGGTATGTGCCAAATCATTACATGCAGTACACCTTCAAGTACTGAGACAAGGTAGGATGTATATGGATGATTATGTAAAGGAAATTCAAATGTTAATGATTTGTTGCAAAGTCAAAGACCCTTATGCCCAAACTATTTCTTGGTTCATTATAGGGTTGAACTTTGAGATTAGGGAGGTACTAGATGTCTACAGAATCGATACAATGGATAATATTATTCGAGTTGTTTAGAGAGTTGAGCATCAAAGATGGTAGGGTTATTCTCGAACTCCTCTAAACCAGAAACAACTTATTTGACCTGTTTCAAGAAAACCTATTACATTGAAATCAAGCAAGAGTGAAGAGGTTTGACCCAATCTAAAGTCCTGACCAGTTGTAGAGAGTCATCAAGGAAGTTTGAAAAAAGGCAGACCTTAAGGAAGAAGATGAGTGAGATTAAGTACTTTAAATGCTAAGGGATTGGACACATGGTCACCTAATGCCCAAATTGACAGATAATGGACATCGAAGGTGACATGCTGAGCATTGAAATTGATAATAGTGATAGGGAAATGGAAGAGTTGAGGAAAGGAAACATCGACTAGGAAAGGTGCCCCAAGGAGAATGAGGTTATACTAGATGCTGATGAGGGTGAATTCTTAGACACAATCATTTGCTAAGCGATGAGCTTGACAAGTTTAAAAGAAAACCAGTAGAAGTAAACTTATTTTACACCACTTTATTGAGTGAAGGGCCAATTATATGTTGTCATAGTAGATAATAGGAGTTGTACTAATGTAGCTTTTGTAAGCATGGCGCAAAAACTTAATTGTCGACCACTCCCTATCTAAAGCCATACAAAAAACATCAATTACATGAGAAGGGAGCTCTTCATGTCACCTAACAAGTCACTATACTGATTTGCACTAGATTTTATCATGATGAAGTGAAATGTGATGTAGTACCAATGTACGCATTGCACATACTATTAGTTAAATCGTAGTTATTTGATCGAAGAGTTATTCATGATAGATTGCAAAATGCTTAAGCCATTAAGCATGGAGGGTAGAGAGTTATGTTAAAACTCATGACTCCAAATGATACAAATCATTGAGAACGTGACATACAACTACTAATCTTACATGAACTAATGGTGGGCCTGAATCGTAAGATGGCTCAAAAAGTAAATGGAAGTAAATGGTTTAGCAATCCCGTATACTAACTCTAGAGATATGATGCACTATAAAACCATATACGGACCTAAGTTAGTACCCAATATGATGCATGAACACTAGACCTAAGGTTGCTCACTACAATCCTTGCTAAAGGGATTGGTAAGAGCTCTTTGAGTTCTTAGTTCTCACGAGAACATACAAGCTCAAAAAGGAAGTAAAAAGAGGGAATATGTCTGAAAATTCAATACCACTAATGATACAGCTATTACATGCTATAAGTATTTATATGGCCTAGTTAAGGTAACTCCTAGGTTTATATAAATTACAAAAATGATTTGTACTAGAAAAGGAAAAAGGAATATATTATAAGGGTAAAGTCATAAATAGATAAAAAGGAATATTTGGGTAAAAAAAGGATAGTATGAATGTTAAAAAAAGGGAGCATGTGTTAATCGTCTAGTCTACGGTGCCTATGATACTGCCTGTCGAGCAGAGCTGATAGTTTAGGATGACAGCTCGATGGATCTTCCATTAAGGGCTTGGGAAGGGTTAGTCTAATAGGTAACCATTCTTCCAATTGGCCTCGACTAGTAAACTCAAACATGGGTTAGCTCAGCCTTATTGTCTATCAACTTAGTAAAATGAGGATTTGCTGCTCAACTATGGATTGGTTCAATATAGAGGGGATAGCTCGATAACAGGTCAGACATCTTAGGGGTTCCTACAATAAGACTAAGAGAGGTTGGAAGGGGATAGCTTAGTAAGTTGGGGTAAATTAGGCATTACTCTTCAAGGTTCAACTCCCCTAAGACAACTTGACAAACCATGTAAGTAAGTCCTTGAGCTTAAAAGTGAGTGATTAATCTATGATCCCTATCATCTCCTCTAGGTTGTTTAAAATTTAGGATCAAATCTAACTCGACCTCTTATTGCTCATCTTTAAGAGCACATAAATGGAGGTCAGCAACATTGAAGGGGTTTGAGACTTCATACTCTTCAAGCAATTCAATCTTGTAGGCATTAAGATTTATCCTTTCAAGAACTTTAAATGGTCCATTGGCCCTTAGAGATAGCTTGCTCTTCCTCCAACTTAGGAATTGATCTTTTCTTAAATGGATCTAAACCAAATTATCAAGCCAAAAATCTTTGTCCTTTTATCCTTGGCTTAGCTTCTCAAGCTTAGTAATAGCTCAACTAGATTCTCCATAACCTTTTGGTGCATTGCCTTGATGGCCTCAAATCTCTCTATGGTTGATTAATCCTAATTCTGGCTTGGAAAAGTCATCCGATCTAATGAAAACTTAAGGTTAAATCCATAAGCGACCTCAAATAGCGACATGTTCGTGATATTATGGGCAAGCATAAATCCCAATAAGTCATGTTTTGATAAACATCAACTCAGAGCAAAGTTCCTATAGTTCTATTGACAATCTTGGTTAGTTCGTCCGTTCATCTATGAATGGCAAGATGTACTGAATAACAATTTAGTTCCCATTCGCTTCAATAATGTTAGTTTGAAACAATGGTCTTGGGCACTCCATAGAGCTTCACAACCTCCTGCAAGAAAAAAAAAAAAAAGATAGTTAAAGCATCATTAGTTCTTCAAAAGGGCACGAAGTGTACCATCTTATTGAATTGATCCACAACCACCATGAAAGTGTCCTTCTATTAGGATGTCTTTAGCAAACCTAACATGAAGTCCATGCTCAACTTAGATTGTGATTTGGTTAGGATCGACAAAAGTAAATATTACCCTTATTCGGCTCGACTCTTAGCCCTTTTACAAGTAGTACATCTCTCTAGCATAACTTAAACATCCTTCATCATTCTTGGTCAAAAGAATCTAAATTCTAGTACCTCATGACTTCGATGCTTGCCGAATTATCCAAACAATCCTCTATCGTGCACTTTATGTGATGTGCCTTGGAGCTAAGTTATTACTACATCGTACCATAGGAAGTAGTAATAGTGGGTCCTTCAAGGTATTGAAAAATGAAGGAATGGATAAGTTGTCAAATACAGTAGCTTCTATGAAGCAACTCGAGTGATATGACTTATCAATGAACATAATACGGCTTAGTTTTTTCTTGATATGATGTACAAGCTAATACTAAGGTCTACTCACCATTAATCTCAAGTTACTCAGTAAAATTAGATAAGAGTGTGTGAAAAGGGGTATACTCGAAGAAAGGTATCAATCATTAACTTAAAAGGTATAAGATGATTCTGGCTATAGTGAAAAGGACAATTTATAGTAAGTTCTTTAATGCAACAATATAATAAAGGAAAATTACATAAAAGACAATATAAAAAAGAGATTCCTAGTATGTTCAAAAAAGGGTAAATATGAAAAAAGATAAAAAGGAATATAGTAGAAGTGTTAGAAAAGTAAGGGACAAGTTGTGGCTTGTCAAGGGGTTCGTATTCTAGGATCTTGGGGTGCTGCTTCTTAGCTGAGCTGATGTTGAGGTTGCTATTAGTGAGTTATGCTTGGGGCTACTGAGGTGATTAAATGAGGCTGCAGTTCAGTAAGCTAGAAAAATGAAGCTCTACATATAAGGAACTTAAACATAGCACACGGTAGGTTAACCTCAGCACTTGGCATGTAGGCCTTAGCACTTAGCAAGTTGACAACTGGGCAAGAGTCAAAGTAAAGCATGCCCAAGCTTGGACTTAAAGGAGTTCTTTCATAGCTCTTCCATATACTAGAGCTCATTCTCGGTAGGCTAACAAGATAGAATCTTCTTGGTGAAAGATTGGAGGTTTCGAAAGCAAGCATAAGTGATGGGTCTAGAGGTTGACAATCTATTAGTTCCTCAGGGTTATTGAAGATTTGCCCTCAAATCTTAGTCTTCTTCTTCTTTCAGCACATAGGGTATTAAGTTGGTGACATTGAAAGTAGGAGGCACTCTATATCCTTCGAGTAATTCTAGCTCATAGGAATTTTCATTAATGTATCAAAGGTTCTTGAAAGGGCCATCTAACTTGAGTGATGGTTTGTTTGTCCTCTTCCTTGAAAATTGTTCCTTATTAAGGTAGATCCAGGTGTGGTCGCCTAGGCTATGTAAATAACTCACCTTCTACCTTAACTTTATGGTTTTTGAAACTCTTTGGGATGTTTTAAGCCTGTTTGACTTTCTCCTAGTGAAGTTGAGCTAGTAAGCATATCCAATGGAAAGTCTAGGTTAAGTCCATAGAAAACCTTAAAAGGTACCCTTCTTGTCGAGCTATGAGTGTAATAGTTGTAAGTGAACTCAATGATGGGTAAGCAAAGATCCCAATCACACTGATTCTTCCTAATAATAGCTCAAAGGAGGTTGCCTACAACTCTATTCACAAGCTCTATCTAACCATCTATCTATAAATGGTAAGAAGTATTGAATATAAGCTTGGTGCTAAGCTTCTTCCAGAGTGTTTGCTAGAAGAAGCTTATGAATTTTAAATCATGATCAAATACAATACTCCTTGGAACTCCATGTAGCTGCATGATCTCTGGCAAAAAGAAGTTAGTAATAAATAAAGCATCATTGGTTTTGTGGAAATGTATAAAGTAGCTCATTTTGTTGAACTAATCTACCACCACCATAATAGAATCATGTTTCTACAGTTTTTTAGGTAAGCCAAGCATGAAATTTGTGCTTAGATCAGTCTAGGATTGCTCAGGTATGGATAGAGATGTAAGTCTCTATATGGCTCTTTTCTTCCCTTAGCTTGCTTAGACATCTTGCATCGCTCAAGAATTTTACACACATCCTTCATCATCCTAAGCCAATAGAAGTGTTCTTTCAACAACTTAAGAGTTCTCTTTTCGATAAAATAGCTAACTAAGCCCTCAGCATAGGCTTCCCGAGCAAGTAATTCTCTAGCCAAGCTATTCAATATACATACCTTTTGGCCTTCATTAAGAATTCTTGGCTCAAGTAAAACCTATCCATGTCTCCTCTAATAGTGTACATGGACACTAAGGGTCCGATGTACAAGTCATACTCATATTGATTAGGCATGGTATTGAACTCAAGTGTCTTAGCCTATAATATGGTAGTAAGAATATGCCAATAAGAAATCCCTTCCTATACTTAATGACATAGCAAAAGGTTTCTTAGAACTCGACCCATTTAGCATGATGTCAAGAAAGTTTCTATTGGCCTCAGAGGTGTTTGAGGTACTCATGGTCTATATAGATAACAAACTCTCTCAACAGCAAATAGTGTTACTAGTTCTAAAGAACCCGAACAAGAGCATAAAATTCCTTGTAATATTTTAAGTAATTTAGAGCAGTACATCTAAGCTTCTTATTGAAAAATGTAATAGGCCGGCATTCCTGCATAAGGACAGCACTAATACCTACTCTTAAAGCATCATACCCCAATTCAAAAACTTTCTTGAAGTCGAGTAGGGTAAGTATTAAGACATAAGTCAACTTAGACTTAATCTCATTAAAACTACTATGAGCTTTCTTAGCCCATTCAAATCTAAAGTTCTTTTTGTTAACTTAATCAGTGGGGTAGCTAAGGAACTAAAGCTCTAAATGAATCTATAATAGAACAAGGCTAGACAATGAAAACTCCTAACTTTAGCAACATTAGTCGATGTCAGCCATTCGAGAATGGCTTAGAATTTCTTGTCATCAACTTTGATTCCTCCTCTAGAGACAACAAATTTGAGGAATACTACCTCACTTTGATAGAACATGCATTTCTTTAAATTGCCAAATAATTGCATTGTACAAAGGATATCGAATACAAATCTCAAATGTGTAACATGAGAAATGAGGGTAAACCTCTTAGCAACTCGATAGGATACAATTTAGCATATTCTTGAAGTAATGCCTACTAAGGATTTCTTTATAGTAATCTGGAAATCTTCTCTTATGACTCCTGAACTTCTTTAAGACTCATTAGGGTCAATATAATCTTCTTCACGTTCTTTTGAAACATATGAGTGTTCCTATACCCATCATAGAATACCTTATGATCAAAGAGTGATGGTTGGCCTAACAGTATGTGTGAAGTACATGTAGGTAAGATGTCATACAACACTTCATCTCTATATCTATCACCAATAATGATTGACTCTCGAACTTGTTTAACGATAGGTAGTCCTCCTTCCTCATTAAGCCTATTAATTTTGTAAGGCCTAGGATAAGGATAGGTTAGCAATTTTAGAGCCTTCACTACTTCTTGTGCTATAATGTTAGTGTAACTTTCTCCATCTATGATCAAAGCACATGGATTGTCATTCACTTAACAATTCGTATGAAAGAGATTCTCTCTCTATTCTAAGAATTCTTTGAACAACCAAATTAAAGTATTGATCTCCCAGTTCGAGTAGAGTAAAGGCCTTAGGATCTTCAAAGAACTCATCAAAACATGGCTTAGCATTCTCTTCTACTTCTCCTTCACTGGCGATTTGTACTTTGAACTAGGGGTTTATCTCTTGATGGTCATAATACGTTGGTTCGAACATTGACTTGCTACATATCTAAAACCTAGGCATTTGAAACACTTAATCTCTTAGGTCTTCTTACTAGAGCTCTAACCTCATTCCTTTCTGACCTTAGGTTCCTCAATCTTACTCTTATCTCAACCATCATCAAGTTTGCTAGTATACCTTAACGGTCCACCACAGAACTATATTGAGCTCGATCATATCTAAGTTAACTCAACATACCTATTCTACTTGGTAAGCTAAGTTAGCTGCTTTGTGCTCGACTAAGTTGATTTCATCTTTACCTTTCGACCCTTTGTGCTACTCAAATAGTCTCATCTAGATTTCCAAGCCTCTTCACCTTTACTACATTACCAATCTCGGATCTCAATCAAAAAATGAACTTAGCTACTATCCGCACTTTCAATTCATCAACATCATAGTAGATCATTCGTAGCTAGAATTGTCGGACATGCTTGTCTACTAATCGACTACCTTGTTTGAGTTCATGGAAACATCGAAAAGTGTCTTGCTCATAGTATTATAGAACAAACCTACTCCCCATAACTCTCTTCATCTAGTTCTACGTTTGGATTTCATCTTGCGTTCGTTAGCATACATTTTGCAATTTCTTCCACCATATTGCTATAGACCTAGAAAATTCTAAAGTAACCACTTAAATATGTATAAAGTCTTCATAATTATAGAAGTCAACTATCTTTTCAGTCTTCTCCTCATAATCTAAATAGTCATCAACACTATTAGACCCATTAAAACTTAGAATCTGCACTTTGAGATGCTTACCTCCTTTGGGGGCGTGAAGCTCATATTCTTCAAATCCATCATATTGCTCCTCCTCCTCCCCATACTCCTTAACTTTATCTAACTTAAGTCTCTTCCTCTTAATCCTTTCAACATGTTAAGGTGGAGTTAGGTTCACATGAATGGCTTTGAGTGCTCAATGCCTACCCCTTTGTCTTCTCGACCTGTCTCTCAGTTCTTAGCCTTGCTCATCAAACCTTTCTTGAGGCCTAATATCTACTATTCTCTTTATAGAAATAGCTAAGTTAGCCATAATAACAACAAGGTCTTACAATTGTTCACAAATATTTCACAAGGTTTGTTGTGTAACACAACCTTAGCATGAGCATCACTCTTGGTATCATTAATCTCTCCTTGAATATTAGGATTCAATATTCTCAATACAAAACTTCAAGAAATCCACTACTTCGATAGAAAATTACACATAACTTTGATAATATGATCTCACACAATGACTTAAGGAGTTGCTCTATTTTTCCACTAAAGAACAAAGTATAATAGAGCACATACTATAACAAGAACTACTACAATACTTAGTTTCTGATCACAACCTCAAGCTCTAATAGTAGGATTACATAATGTTCCTAAGCGCTAAGTTACCATTAGGCCTTACTGTTGGAAGTAGGAACAATGGGTCCTTTAAAATATTAAAGAATAAAAGAATGGATAAGTCATCAAATACAATAGCTTTTGTAAAGTTATTCAAAGGACATGACTTACCAACAAACATAATACAACTTAGTATTTCTTTCAATATGATGTATAAGCTAATACTAAGGTTCATTTGCTGCTAATGTTGAGTTACTCGACTAAATTAGATAAGAGTACAAGAAAGGAATGTACTTAGAGAAGGGTATCTTGCATGAACAAGAACATTCATTAACTTGTATGGTATAAGATGATTGCGACTAAAGTGAAAAGAACAACAATATAATAAAGGAAAATTACATAAATGACAATGTAAGAAAAAGATTCCTAGTATATTCAAAAAAGGGTAAATTTGATAAAGGACAAAAGGAATATAGTATAAATGTTAGAAAAGTAGGGGATAGGTGATGGACTATCAGTAGGTCCATGTTTTGGGCTCTTAGGGTGTTACAGCTAAGTTGAGTTGATGTTAGGGTTGTTGTTAGTGAGTTATGCTTAGGGTTGTCAAGGTGATTGAATGAGGGTAGAGTTTAGTAGGTTAGAAAAGTAAAGCTCTCTGTATAAGGACCTTGGACATGGCACTCAGCAAGTTGGAATTGGCAAGTAGGCCTCAATACTCGATAGGTTGACGATTGGGCAAGAGCTCAAGTAGAAGTCTAGGAAAAGTAAAGTATGTCTAAGCTAGGACTTGAGGGAGTTCTTCCATAACTCTTCCATATACTGGAGCTCGTATTTAGCAGGCTAACAAGAGAGAATCCACTTGGTGAGAGATTGGAGGCAAGCATAAGTGATTGTAAACCCTAGGAAATCAGTAGTTGAACTCCAACTCAAGTCCGAGTGTCCTAAACTGTACAATAAGTCAATAGGACTAGTAACAATAAAAGATTGTGGAATTTAATAAATCAAATATAACATCGATAACAAAACTTTAGAAATTTATCGAAACCCTAAATCGCATACTAAAACCTTAAGACTGATTTATGCAACATTAATCAAAATTAAACTTAAATTTGTTCAAAAACCTAAAACTGTAACTATAAGCCTATAAAATAGTTAAATATCATTCAATAGTGATATAATTATAGTTGATTGCAATTTTCGACTAAATCGCTTATTCGCGTGAAATTTTAACGAAATCACTAGTAAAAATTATAATTGTAACTGGTACCAATTAAATTGATAAATTTTCATAAAAATTTCAGTATTAATTTATGATGAGTATTGTTATAAATTATATATTTCAAAAAATTACATATATTTATTATTAATTTTTATTTTCCTTCTCTTTCTTTTTCTCTTTTCTTTCTTTTCTCCTTTTTCTTTACTTGCCACATCCTAGAACAAATTTGAAAAAAATCAACACAAGCAGCCCATATGACCAAATAAACTGCCATGTGTTGAGCTTACAATAAAAGAAAAAAAATTGGAGATAATTACTTTATCCCATCCTCATAAATGCAAAGATTAGGATAAGATTTTTTTTATTTTACCTTTCTTAAACTTACTAATCACAGAAAACAAAAGAAAGAAATAAAGTTTGGAAATTTTCTTAAAACAAACCGAAATTCTAGGAGACAAAACTATAAGGAGAAGGAAGAAAAGAAAAAGAAAAGTTAAAAGAAATAGGTAGGGAATTATTTTGTAATTATAGATTTTTTTTAATTTTATTATTTATCATGAAATGATATTGCTTAAGCTTGCGCACTCTTAGTAGTTAGTAGTAGCTGTAGCCTTGTATATCGTACAAAAGGGTCATCGATTGTAAGGGAATTTAATCTGTAATCTTTTATACGGTATATGGTAACTGCCACAACTAGCTCCCTCCAATCATGACAATGATGGATCTAAAGGTTAGTAATCTATCAAGAACCATCTTTTAAGCACCAAATGTCAAGAAAAAGGTTTTAAGTAGATTCCTAGAAGGCATAGCATTAGAAGGTACGTTAAAGCATTATCTCGTGGAAGGTACTTCAAAGTATTGCAACTTATCTAAAGATAAGGATTATTAGTATAATGGATTGGAGAATCAAGACCTTTATGTACATTTACTATATTAAAGTAAGGATGGAAATGAGGTTTAAGGCATATCTATTAACATGGATTAAGTTTACTTAGGAGGAACAAAAGGGATGTATTGTGCAGCAATAAGGATTGAAGTAAGTTTTGATGAAAAGTTTTAGAGAAGTGTTTAGGAACTTAATAGACTTAAATAGGTATTGAGAAGGAAATCTTTTCAATGTCATAGAAACATAGGTTTCAAAGGAAGTAGCCAAAAGATTTGGAAACGTATATAGGTAAGAATTAAGGAGAAACGGATTGATGTTCTAGGATAAAGAGACTTTATGTATATGAAGGGCTATACTATAGAAATGTGCGTGAGATTGTTTGGGGTAGCTAGGTTAGCTTAGGTAAGATAAGAACATAATTATTAATAATGGATTTTCATCCCTATGGCCAACTAATTGGCATTTTCCAACTTGTTCTAGGTCAAGAGTTACTTTGAAAAAAATTATTACAGTCCTAACTAAGCTTATAGTGGCCTTTGTTTGATTGCCAACACTAGATTGGCATTTCTATTATCGACCTTTTCCCATAGCTTCAATAACTCATTATACTTCTCCTAACCAATATTTTCTAGGGCTAAATCACCAAGGCCTAGCCCATTAAGTTTAAATATTCAAATAATAGGACTAGGGCATGAACATTTCAACAGTTATCTTAATGATAACTAGTTAATCACCTACTTCTTCCCATGATTTGCACATAGCTAATTCTAGGAGATGTTACATATCATTAATAGTTCAGCTACCTTCTAATATGATTATTAGATAAGAGTTTGTAAATATCAGTGATTAACCACTATAAGAACTCTTTCTAACCACTATAAGAACTCTTTAAGCTCTCCACTCCTTCACCTATTTTTTTTATTCCTTTGAACACTCACCTACTTAGACATCAGAGTGGCTAAGTCGGACTAGCCCTTATACCCCCAAAGCCTTATGTATGTTCTTTTGCAAATTAAAAACACCAACCTAAATTTTGACAACAACAATAATTTCTACCAATAGCTAACTACATTAATCATAGTAACAAAAAGTTTTTCTAATATAACTACTGGGCTTATTCCATTTCTTGTAGTGAGATATTGATGCAAAAAGTAATGAAACTTAAGATTAAGCTATACATTTTTAGCTAACCAATGTTGCACTTCATATACATGTTATATACATAGGTAAGTAAGAAGAGAATGGCAAATCCATGACTTTTATGTCTCTTTTGTTGAGTCTCTTATATGCTACAACTCTTATGTTTGTCTTATCATTTCCCCTATCTTGTTATTGATTGTGTATCATGTTAGTCAAAGTTGTGTCATTTTTCATCAAAACAAGTTGAATCCAATTGATTCGAGACATTCTCTATCTCAGTTAAGTTCAAATCAATAGAAAGTTCATATTTTTCAAACTCATTCCTACTAATATATGTGTTAGCTATACAAAATACCCGAGTCCTTAACTATGATAAGGGCATAACAATTATAAAATTATAACATGTAAACTTAAGGAAAATGAACTTGTCATATATTATATCTCGATAATAACAATATTGCTAAGATTGATCTTGAATAAGACCAGGAAGTAGGTATAAGCAACATGGCAAAAAATAAGTCAAAAGATGCACTTGATTCATAGTAATAAAACTATAAGATGAAAATTAAGATTATAAGAGAAGCGATGGATATAAACCTTAGTAGAAATGAGTCAACTTAGATGTTTGATCTAACTAAGAAGAAGTTTTAATCAAAGTAGTAATTAGAGGAAAGCTCAAAAGTTTGTTACTCTTTAAAATGGAAAAGGGAAATGGAATGGTATTCAAGGGTAAATTAAGGATATCACATGATTATTATATTATACATATAAGAATGTAATATAACAAAGGTGATAAACTAATTGTACTAACAAAAGGAGTCCAACTAAAAGTAATCTATGAAAGGTAAAAGATTAGGGGATATTATAGAAGATATTGTAGAAGATGAAGCAAGAGATATTAAAGAGCCAACTGCATTAGGTTCATGACATAAAAGTTATGTAAAAGATAAGAATAACTTAATAATGATAAGTAGTGAGATGGAGAAGATAAAGCAGCTAGTAATTAACTAAGGTAATAGTGTTAAGTTTAGAACACATAGATGTATAAGTAGAAGATAAGTATAAAGAATCAAAGATTAAAGTAAAAGATCTTGGTAACATAGGAAGTAAAGATTTTGTTAAGCAATAATTTTATTAAGCTTTTGACTTTAACAAAAGTTGATGACTATGATGTGATTTGGGCATCAAAGTTATACAATAATAGCATAGCGGTAGGTTTAAAGCTTGTATGTTATAGAATTCAAAAGTTCCAAGGATAGAACCTTTTGTAAGGAGGGATGGAATGTGAAACCTGATAGATTAGCTACTATGTTAATATCATTTAGAATTGAGTGCGCTTGTAAAGGAGTCCCTCATGTAAGCTCAAAGTTACAATGAAGTTATAAAATTAGTTGAAGCGATCTTAAGAGTTTAGATTTTGAAAATGAAACAATAAAATAATAATATAAGTAAAAAGCTAGTGTAGTTATATTAATGGTTATTTATCATGTACTTGGAATTTTAACCTTAATAATTAATAAACCCTTAAAGATAAATTATTTGAATACTTACATACATGAATAAAATGAAATAATATATAGTGAACACATATGTACATCAACTATATTTATTATGTGTATATAAACTCACAAATAATGAGAAACCTTTAATATATATAATATACCAAAAATACATTAAAATAATTAACAAATGCTACCTTGAATATTAAATTATTATTGGACCTCAACATGACGACCTATAAACAAACAAGATTAGTGAATTAACATTGAAAGCTAGTGGAAAAATGATACTTAAGCTACACTTATATTCATAGTTGGCCACGTAGCTAACATAAGTTGAACTCTACTACTTAGAGCATTATACAGCCATGAGGAGCATCACTTGAAATCTTTTTGAAAGCTACAAAATAAACACACTTAAGCAATTGAATATATTTTTAAGAGAAATATAGGAAAATTAAGTGTAGACCCTACCTTTAGTAGGCTTATAATTTAACTAAGAGTATTTCTTGAATGTTCCAAATGATCAACTAAACTAAGAACTCAAGTTTTCAATTAGAAATGAACTTACTTTTCCAATTCGAAAGCCTATCATCAATAAAACCCGAACTTGAAAAACTACGAACTCTAAAGTCACCAAAAATCCTAAACCCTAAAAAAATTAAGGACTTTTAACCTTAAGCAACTAATCGATAATTCAATTTGAATAATTTCATTCAATTCTAGAAAATTTCATAAGAATTAAATCATCATTTACAAAACAATTCAAGAAGTAAATCCTAAAACAATTTCTTATAAGACATTGTCCTTATCTTTATGCCTAAGCCTTACATATAAATAAGTAAGCCAACAAATCACCCTAAATGACTTATCAATTGATAAATTGAAAGTTAGAGTCATTTATCAATTGATAACTTATCAAAATCTAGCAATAAGACACTTTCCTTATCAACCCTTCACTTATGCTACATATGGACAAATTATCACAAGATTTCACATGCTTAATTTCAATAAATGAGACAAGACAACTCTATGCCCAAAAGGACACTTTATGGCCAGTTTGTACAAGCTAGAAAGGGGAGTCATACTCTTGTCTTTTATCCATCAATTAGTTTATCTTACACTTCACTATTCACCCTTTAATGCTTACATCATCAATAGTTACAATTATTGACTTTTGTATATGCTACAAGACAACAAAATGAAGCTTATTAAACACACTTCCCACCCCATTCCCAACTGGCTACTCTTTCTTCCATTTCTCTCACTTTCACTATCCTTTCTCTTGCTTTAAAAACAATACAAAAGAAGAAACAACCATAGCCTACAAAATCAACTTTGTCGCCACTCCTAAGCTTCCACTCACGGTACTTTCAACTTCTTTTTTTGTCTTTCTTTTTCCAACACTCAAAGCTTCTTTAGGATCCTTGGAACACTCCATAAACCCCACCTCAAAGGATCACAACTCGGGTTTCAAAAAAAGGGTATGAGAAGGAGGAAGTAAGATAAATAGCATAAGTAGAACCTTAGTGCACAACAACCATATTTTTCTTTTAGGATGAGTAAGTATATCTTATGTTAGTAAGTTAGTATTCATGTTAGAAGATATGATTTCTTGAAGATATGAGTATCATGAGTTGGTAAAACATTAAAGACCACCCTAAAAAACAAACTCATGAAACCCGTACATGAAGGTCCAATATGAGCATGTAAAGGGAAGGTGGTACTCGGAATGGATTGGTTGTCTACATATTATGCGAGTGAGGATTGTGAAGGGAAGGTGGTGACATCTAAGAATTTGAATGGAGAAGAATTTTATTTCAATGGAAGTTCTAAAGGGGTCACTCCTTGATTAATCTTAACAATTAAGGTGCAAAAGTTGTTGAGAAATGGAAGTGTTGGTATTTAGCCACAATAGTGGATACACAACCTAAGGCTGTAAGATTAGAAGATATATTAGTGGTGCATAAGTGATAGGCCGTACTAAGAACTAACAAAGCTAGTTTTATTGGGGGTGAGTCCAAGCTTTCCAAGGGCTTGAAATGGAACGTGGTGAAGTGCGAATAAGAATAAAAAAAGTAAACAAGTAAATACCCCAAGAACAATTCGAAGGATGTGACATGCTAAAGAACATCTGTAGACTCACAAAACTAACTTGATTAGTGCACAAGTTGTTTGGTGAGGTCACTCGCTACCTAACCTTACTCAAGGGTTAGAATAAGAGTGGGAAGGAAGGAGTAAGCATAGTAGCTGACAAGGCAAATGTAATATATCAATATCAGATTGTTTGTCTTGACTACACTGCGCAAGGGCATTTATACCCGATGTTTTAACGCAACTTACCAGAAAAGGAAAAGATAAAAAGAGTATTTTCTAAAAGAAGAAAAATACAAGGAATGTAAAAGGATAAAAATGAAACTGGTAGTCATTGGCAGTGCTTCTAGCAAAGTAGACAAGATTATATAGTTCGTCGGGTTGTTGCCAAGCATAGATATTGAGTAGAATTGAAGATTCTTTTGGGGTGATGTTAGCTCAAATGTGCTCAAGAGTACTCGGTACAAGTTTTGCTAAGTTGTTGAATAGGCATGGCTGAGTAGATGAGCGAATGGGCCAAGCTATTAGTATAGCATAACTCAAGTTAGCATTCAATTACTAACAAACGTGAAGTTGCTTAGCTCAACATTCTCGATAGGTCAGCAGTTAAAATTAACTTAGCTTCTTTAGTTGTAGGTTGGGAGGAGAGGATCCACTTTGTCAATCCTTCAAGACCTTGAGCTTAAGTTTAGTTCTGTAGTCTAGTGGTTTGACTCCTATCATCCCCTCTAGGTTAATTTGGATTTAGAAGCAAATCTAGCTAGTCTTCACCCTATTTTCCCTCTAGTCGATAAGGGTTGAAGTTGGTAATATTTAAAGTATCAGAAACTCCATAATCTTTGGGTAGTTTCAGTTGGTAGGTATTGTCATTGATCTTTTAGAGTATTCTGAAGGGACCTTTAGTTCAGGTAAACAACTTGCTTTTCCTCTTGTTTGGAAACCTTTCTTTGCTTAAGTATAACCATACTAAGTTGTTGGGCTGAAACTATACCATCTTAAGTGCAACCATACTAAGTTGTTAGGCTAAAACTGTACCATCTTCCTTCCTTTACTCCCTCAACTTCTTGACAGCTTAATCAATTTATTGAGCAACCTTCTAACAAATCTGTTGAAGGGAATGTGCTGGGCTCTTCCATCAGGGTCTTCTTGCTCAGATATAGATGTTGGGGCATAATCAAGTTGTTTAGTGGTGCCATATACTATTTAGTTATAAGAAAATTCTACTATAGGAAAATTGGTGTCCCAATCAGTTAAGTTTTTCCCAACTACAGCTCCAAGTAGTGAACTTAAAATGTAATTGACAACTTCTATTGAGTTATCTATCTATGGGTGGTAGGAAGTGCTAAAAAGGAGTTTGGTTCCCATTCAATGCCAAATAGTCTACCAAAAATGGCACAAAAACTTGAGGTCCTAATTTGTTACCATACTCCTCAATATGTTGTGTAAACAAATAACTCCCTACAAAAATAGAGAAGCAATAGCTAAACCATAGTTAGTTTTAGAGCAAGTCACAAAGTGTGTCATCTTATTGAATTTGTCTACGACGATGATAATAAAGTCTTTACCTCCAGCAATTTGTAGTAATCCTAGTATAAAATCTATGCTTAACTCAGCCAAAGGTCTAGCCAGGATAGGCAAAGGCATTGCTTTACCTTGTTTGGCTTAACTTTTAACCCTCTTGCAAGTAGCACAATTCTCAATAACCTGATGCATATCTCATCACATCTTAAACCAAAAGAATCTTCCATTCAAAAACTTATGTGTTTGTTTCTCTCCAAAATTCTAGAAAGCCTACTAGAATGAGCTTTTCTCATAAGAAACTCTCTTAAAGAATAAGTTAGCACACATAATTTGCCTCCTCGAAACAAATATCTATCTTCTACGTAATAGTCATCTATTGTTCTTCCCTCCTCACACCATCTAATTATAAGACCAAAATGGGGGTCTTTAGGATATTCCTCTTTAATGCTTCTAATTCCCAAAAGTCTAGTCTGTAATTCAATAAGAGAATATGTCTTCTTGACAGGGCATCAACAACCACATTTGTTTTTCTTTGCTTGTATTTAATCAAAAAATTAAAACCTTCCAAGAATTTAACCCATTGAACTTGTCTTTTCGATAGCTTAGTCTAACTTTTGAGATGCCTTAAGGAATTATGATCTATATAAATGACAAACTCTTTAAGCAATAAATAATGTTGCCATACTTGGAGTGCTTAAATAAGTGTTAGGAGTTTTTTTTCATATAAAAAAAAAATTCAATTAAGGTTGTCGTAGCTCATCACTATAGGAGGCAATAGGTTGGCCTTCTTGCCTTAGTACTGCTCTGATGCGAGCACCTAATGCATTACATTCAAGCTCAAATATTTTCTTGAAGTCAAGTAAGGCTAGTATAGGTGCAGAGGTTAATCTCTCCTTTACCTCAACAAAACTTCTCTCTTCTTTCTCTCCCCATTTAAAGTTAATGTTCTTCTTTCTCAACTTGGTAAGGGATTCAACAATGGTTTTGAAACCCTTAATGAATAGTTGGTAAAAGGATGCCAGTCTATGGAAATTCCTTTCCTTGACATAAGTGGTTAGGATCAACCATTTGATAATTATTTGAATCTTCTCATCATCAACTCATAAGCCTCCTCCGCCAACTACATATCCTATATAAACCACTTCCTCCTAGCAAAAGCAATACTTCTTTAAGTTGCTAAACAGTCACTCATCTTGGAGTACATAAAATACAGCTTAGAGATGATCTAAATGGCTCAATAGGTTGGTACTATACACAAGGATGTCCCTAAAGTAGACCACATAACGCAACTTCTAAACAAATTTCTTAGCACATGATTCATCAACTTCATGAAAGTGCTTAGGGCATTTGATAAGGCAAAAGGTACCACCATCCATTCATAAAGAACATGTCAAGTCTTAAATACAGTTTTCCACTCATCACCTTGTCTCATACAAATCTAGTGGAAACCTGGCTATAGATCGATCTTGTTGAATACTCTAGCACCACTCAATTTGTCTAACGTATTATCTAGCCTCTAAATGAGGTACTTGTACCTGATCATAATCTTGTTTATAGTTCTATTATCTACGTACATACATTAAGTACCATTTGTCTTTGGCATAAGGAGCACAAGCACAACATATCAGCTAAGGCTTTCTATTGCATATCCTTTCTTTGATGGTTCATAAACTTGTCTTTAGAGATCAACAACTTGCTCAAGATTCATCTAATAAGTAGGCTTATTCAGTAAAGAAATACTAGGTATTAAGTTAATGTAGTGTTCAATGCCTTGAAAATGAGGTAATCCCTCAAGCAACTGCTCAAGAAATGGGTTGACATAGTTACCCAATAGCTCTCAAGTCCCCTCAAGTAGCATATCTTGATCCTTCAATTCCAACAATCACTTGATCAACAGGAAGGTCAGCACATCAGACTTAATTGCTTCTTGAAGCTTGACTTCACTCAAAACTAAAGCCTTCTTTGATCCTTAAGCTTATTTAACTTGTAACTTGCTCACTAAGCTAAGGGTCAAGGGGTCTTGAGTGATCTTCTTTCCATCTTTCTTGAATGTATACATATTTTGAAACCCATCATGAATAACCCTCCAATAAAAAAGTTAAGGTAGACTTAGCAATACATATGATGCGCACATAGGTAGTACATTGTAGAGAATTTCATTAGAAAAATTCCCAATTAAGATCGGTAGTAGTAGTTACAAAGTAACGTACAATGCTCCCTTCTCATTTATCCAACGTAGCTTATATGGCTTCAAATGTGAGATAGTCGATAACTTGAGCCTTTTAGCTAGTTTGGAAAATGCTACTTTATTGTAACTCCTTGTAACTCCCACTCTCTACTATGAGTACACATTCTTGCTTGTTTACCTTACAGCTAATGTGAAACAAGTTCTTATGTTACTCTTCCTCAATTAATGTTTCAATGCTCATTGTCCATTAGATGACTAAGGTTAGCTTATCCAAGTCCTCAGCAACCATATCCTCAACTAGCTCATCATTAACCTCAACTTCTTCCACTAACTCTCTTTCTTCTCGAGTTCCTCATCCACGATATCTACTTCAACATTCGGGGTATCTCCCTTGATGATCATAGTTATTCTATTTAGGCATTAGGGGGCCATGTTGATAGGTTACTGACCTCTGGTCCACTTACTCGTACACGCTTTAGAGGCCTCTAATCCCTCACCTAAGGAATTCTCTCTTGTCAACTTGCCGATGATAAGAAACTATACATAGAAAGAGAGTGGTTGTACTAAGGATAAAGGACCAATTATACGCTCTTGAGCCCAAGAGCTCTCTCAAGTAATCCATCGAGCTGTCCGAGGAGATTTAAGCGCAGAGGAGCAGTACTTGCCCTAGTCCAATCTGAGAAGAACTATCAGGAGCCAACCATCTAAGGCTAACCCAATGTGAGCCATCCCTGAACCGACTACTATACAGCCCCTTCTGGTGATGAACAGGCCTGAACTAAGGTCTACACCTACCCGGACCACAATACTATCAGAATCGAAGTAAAAACACATGCACATTATCCTTTACTGATGTCCGTACTATCCTTTCTAACAAAGGACATTCGCATTCCTTCTTTTGCATAATTTCATATTTTCCTTATAAATTATTCTTTTTGTTTTTAGTAAATAAGGACCATTCTTTTCCAATTTCTGTAACTTAGGATTTATCCTAACGAAATGATATAAATACCATCATGTTGTAAAAGTTAAGAACATATTAGAATATAGAGAATACACTGAACTTTTTTTACTCTCGAGCTAA
Organism: Lumnitzera racemosa; assembly: GCA_024138005.1. Lineage (NCBI taxonomy): Eukaryota > Viridiplantae > Streptophyta > Magnoliopsida > Myrtales > Combretaceae > Lumnitzera > Lumnitzera racemosa. Next base: position 65,435,373 of record JAMXBC010000010.1, on the reverse strand, counting down.
GTGTCTCTCTTACCCTTGAGTTACTCTTGTCTATCCCATTTGAGTGTGGACTAGTGGCGAGTGACCTCCGGTCATACTTGTACGTCATATCAAGTGTAACCTGAGCTCCTATGATGCATTGGTGTATCATATCCTTCATTGGTACACGGAAACCCCTTGCTCGACCTTCGACTATCATTTATCTTTCAAGCCATCTTATGGCTTAGACCCACCCCTTTGGTTACGTATGATATTGGGTTCATGTGTTTATCCATAGATCCGTATCATCTTAGTATTAAAGCTTGGCTATGTTCGAAGCTAGATTTTACTACTGTGTTCCTTTAATAGTTTGTCACTACTCTCGTGTCATAGCGGTTTTACTATTAGCTTTGAAGTTTAGTAGTGAGAAGTATTTTTGTACTCTATTTCCCCCTATTTTTGATATGCTGAAACAGAGTTTGGTTGACTTAGTATTTGTTGAGAGATTATCATTGTGAAGTAAACATCAGTGTCAGACTCAAGTATACAAGGAACTTTAGGAAACCAAGAAAGTGGTACTCGACATGGTCAAGGACAGGAAGGAAGCTCTTCATCTCAATTAGAAGGTGACCGCTTGGATAGGCTTACCAATTTGGTAGCTAACCTAGTAACTGTTATCCAAGAAGATAGAAAACACGCTAGAAATAGCCCTACTGGAAAACGAATGCAGCAACAAAGGGGTAATGGCCAATTTGGTTAAGTTAATGCCTTAACCCGCCCACCTCAAGCTAAAGAAGTTGGTAGGGATACTAGAAGTAGGTTAGCACTTGAAGAAATTGAGGAAGAAGTAGAAGGAGATTATGATACAGAAGAGTACGACGGAGCTACAGAAAAAAATGTACGAGCCCCTAGAGTCGAAGGACTCAAGATGTGTATCCTAAGTTTTTTTGGAAGTGATGATGCCGAAGACTTCCTAGATTTGGTAAATAAGATTGAAAAGAGATTTGAACGGCACGATGTGCTTAACAATGCAAAGGTTAGACTTACGATGTTGGAGTTCACTGGTTATGTCCCCTTATGGTGAAAGAACTTGCAAGCCACTAGAAGAAGGAAAGGAGATCAAGAGATTAGGAGCTAGGACGATATGAAGAGAGTCATGTAGAGATGGTTTGTGCCAAGCTATTATCTACAGGATGCCTTCAAGAGATTGTAGGTATCTATGCCAATCCTTATAGGTAGGTATCGAGATGAAGTGCTTTGTGATGTGCTGCCCATGAGTACATCCTACATTTTACTTAGATGACCATGGATGTTTGATCGAGCAGTTATGTATGACAGTAGGAAGAACAAATGTTCTGTGGAGCATGAAGGAAGAAGGGTAAAATTGAGTCCTATGACTGCCAAGCAAGTAAAAGTCATGCAGTCCTAGCTTAGCCGTACCCTAAAGAAGGAGGCTTTAGTACTAATAGAGTTAAACTGAAAAGAGAGATGGAGTTTAAGGGGCTTACCTATCTGCTTGTTAGGAGGCTTCTAAAGATGAAACTTGAGGAGCAAGAGCTACCAACCAAGGTAAAAACCTTATTGGAAGACTTTACCAATATGTTTCTAGAGGTGTCGAGCATGCGATTAACCTGCAATCACGAGCTGCCCTGCTAAATAAGCCTGCCTATAGGCTAAACCCTAAACAGGATGTCGAGCTACAGAAGTAAGTAGATGACCTCATGGAGAAATGGTATGTATACGAGTCCTTGATCTCTTATGTTGTATCAGCCTTATTAGTGCTGAAGAAAGATAGGCCTTGGAGGATGTATATGGATAACCAAGCCATCAATCAAATTACCATCAAGTATAGGTATCCCATACCTAGGCTTGATGACATGCTAAACGAGTTAAGTGGAGCAAAAGTATTCTCCAAAATTGATCTCAAATCTAAATACCATCAAATTTGAATGTGTGAAGGTGATGAGCGGAAGACCGCCTTCAAGACACGACATGGTATGTATGAATGGCTTGTAATGCCATTTGGGCTATCCAATGCATCGAGCACATTCATGTGACTTATGTATCATGTACTCTGAGAGTTACTGGGAAGGTTTGTTGTGGTTTATTTTGACAATATTCTAGTATATAGTCCCAACTTAGAGACGTACCGAAAGCACCTTTGATAAGTGCTTGTAAAACTCCAAGCCAAACAACTCTATGCCAATCTGAAGTGTAATTTCTACAAATCCAAGGTGATCTTCTTGGGATTTATTGTGAGTGGAGGTAGCATTTGAGTTGATAAGGTGAAGATAAGAGCAATTACAGAATGGCTAAAGTTGACTTGTTCTACGGATGTGAGGAGTTTCTACCACCTAGCATCATTCTATTGTCGATTCATAAAGAACTTTAATACAATTGCGGCCCTACTCAATGAACTCTCAAAGAAAAATGTTGAATTCAGATAGGGTAAGAAAGAGAGGAGGAGCTTTGAAGAAGTGAAGGAGAGACTAACTACAACTCCCGCCTTAGCTCTACCAAGCTTCGATAAGGTATTTGAGGTAGAATGTAATGTGTCTGGACTAGGCATAAGTACTCTGGTGATGTAAAAAAGCTAACCTATTGCTTACTTCAGTGAGAAACTTTGAGGATTTACACTCAACTATTTCGTCAATGACAAAGAGTTCTACTCCTTAATCTAAGCCCTAACGGTATAGCAACATTACTTACTGCCCAAGGAATTCATGATCTATACTGATCATGAATCCTTAAGATATCTAAAGAGCCAACCGAATTTGTCTCGGAGATAAGCCAAGTAGGTTAAGTTCATGGAGGGTTTTTCTTATGTCGTAAAATATAAGAACGGAAAGAACAATGTAATGGCTAACACCATATCGAGACGACATACCCTCTTGATAGAATTGCAAATTAGGCTACTTAGTTTTCCAACCATCAAGAATTTGTATGCCAAGGACCTACACTTTGGTCCTATCTACATCTATTGTGAGGAAGGACGGATGCTGGATGACTATCACAAGGAAGACGAATACTTATTCAGCCAGAGGAGGCTATGTATCCCAACCTATTCCACGCAAGAACTGTTAGTGCTGAACTGCATGAAGGGGGATTGATAGGACACTTTGGCTAGTGTTGAACTTATGAGGTATTATCCTTCAAATTATTTTGGCCAAGGATGAAGAGAGATGTGTAATCCATGTTGGAAAGATGTATGACCTACCGAAAAGCAAAGAGTCAAGCTAAGCAAGGATACTACCAACCCTTGCCGATCCTAACCAAACCATGGTCTGAGCTGAGTATGGACTTCATGTTAGGATTACCAAGGACATCCTGAGGGAAGGACTCCATCATGGTGGTTATAGATCGATTTAACAAGATGGTACATTTCGTGCCCTGTGCCAAGACTAACGATACTTTGGCTACGTCTTTTCTTTTCTTGCAAGAGGTAATTAAGCTTCATGGTATACGTAGAACCATAGTTTCAGATTGAGACCATAAGTTCATGAGCTACATTTAGAGGATACTTTGGAGGCGACTGGGAACCAAGTTATTATACAACATGTCTTGGCATCCACAGACCAATGGGCAGACCAAAGTTGTTAACCGAATTGTAGGAACTTTGTTGAAGGTTGCTGTTGGATAAAACATGGCCGATTGGGATCTGTGTCTGCTAATCATCGAATTCACCTATAATCGAACTACCCACAGTGTCACAAGCATATCTCCATTCAAAGTCGCTTACGGGTTCAACCCCAAGCTCCCATTCAACTAAGCACCCTAACCAAGAACTGATGATGATGATCAACCAGTCGTTGAGAAAGTTGAAGCCATCAAAACCATACACTAGAAGGTTGTTGAACAACTGGGTTGAGCTACTATTAAGCTTGAGAAGCGAAGCCGAAGATAGAAGAAGAGAGAATTTTGACCAAGCAATTTGGTCTGGATACACCTTAGTAAAGAATGATTCCCAAACTTGAGGAAGAGCAAGTTGTCTCTCAGAGTTGACGGACCTTTTCAGAGTGCTTGAAAATATAAATCCTAATGCCTATAAGATAGAATTACTTGAAGGATACGGAATCTTAGACTCTTTCAACATTGTCGACCTCCAACCTTACACTCCCGAAGATAAGCAAATTAGACCTGAATTAGATTTGATCCCAAATCTCAAATAACCAAGAGGGGATGATAGGGATCAAAAACTAATTACATACTTTCAAACTTAAGGACTCTCTCAAGTGGTCTACCAGCTACCTGAGGAGAGTTAAGCACTAAGGAGTAGTGCTTGCACGAGTCTAATCTACCGAGCTACTTTGCTCTCCATGCCATCCAAGATGTTGCCGAGGTGATTAACTAACATGCAAAGCCGAACACTCTACTAAATCGTAGTCCCAATGCCAAATCTGAATGCAACAATCTCCATTATACCAAAGTTGAGAAGAAATGTCAGGAGCCAACCATCCAAGGCTAACCCCAATGTGAGCATTCCCTGAACCAACCACTATCCAGCCCCTTCTAATGAAGAACAAGCCTAAACTGAGGTCCATCCTTGCCCGAACCATAATACTGTTAGAATTGCAGTAAAAATACATGTATACTATCCTTTACTGACATCTGTACTATCCTTTCTGATAAAGGACATCCACATTCCTTCTTTTGCACAATTTCATTTTTTCCTTGTAAATTGTTCGTTTTGTTTTTAGCAAATAAGGACCATTTTTTTTGTAATTTCTATAACTTAAGGTTTACCCTAATGAGATGTTATAAATACCATCATATTGTAGAAGTTAAGAACATATCAGAATATAGAGAATATACTGAACCTTTTTTACTCTCAAGGTAAGTATCCCTCTTACTTTCGAGCTACTCTTGTCTAGCCCATTCGAGCATGGATTAGTGGCGAGTGACCTCCCACCATACTTGTGCTTCATATTAAGTGTAACCTAAGCTCATGTGAGGCGTTAGTGCATCATATCCTTTGTCGGTGTACGGGAACCCCCTGCTCAACCTTCAACTATCATTTATCTTTCAAGCCATCTTGCGGTTTACACCCACTCCTATGGTTACTCGTGATATTGGGTTCATATGTTCATCCATGGATCTATATCAGATTGAATTCCTTAAGAGCTCTAGATGGTTATAATATGCTCTGTTCTCTCTCTTATACTGATGTCGACTATTTTCTAGCCAAGGGCTCTATATCGAATGATCAAACCTTTAGTTGTTGAGAGCTTCCAATTGAGTAATGAGATATAGCCTCCTACTGGTTGAGTACTTCTCTCCCAACCTCCTATTACTAATGCTTACAGCATCCCTTTCTCGTCTCAGCTATCTTTGATACCACTACATCTTGATTCTACTTGACTACTGTACCTAAAGAATCTTTTGTACGAAACTAATGTTACACTGCCACCTATTCATCTCATCTAATATAGTACTATTTTTCTCTTCTATCATTTATCCTATTTACCTTTTTCATATATACTAGGAATCTCTTTTCATGCATACTTTTTTTGTAATTTTCCTTATTTGTGTTACTGTCCTAAGGACTTACTATAAATGGTCCCCTTTTCTTTGTAGCTGCACATCTTACATTCCAAACAAACATTGAATATACTCGTTCTTACGAGACAACTCTCCAGGTCCATTTTCTTACACTCTTATCTAATCTAGCTAAGTTGCTCAAGATTAGTAGCGGGTAGTCCATGACATTAACTTATATGTCATATCAAGTGTGATAAGTTATGTTGTATTTGTTGGTAGGTCATATCCTCTGAGTAACTTCACGTCAACTACTATATTTCATTCGTCAACCTACTCAATCTATTTTCTTCAATATTTCAGAGGACCCATTGGTTTCTCACCTCTTACAATAATTCTTAGTGATAACTGAGCTCCTACTTATATCATATAATCCTAGTATTAGAGCTTGAGGTTGTGATCAAGAGTTGTGTTGTAATAGTTCCTACTAGTCTATTGTTTGTTATATTCTGTTTTCATTTGGAAGAACAAAGTAAGTCCATAGTTCACTATTTGATTGGTATTTTCTGTGAGTGGTAATTTCCTACGTGAAGAGTATGTTTTGAAACTTATTTTTGGGAATGTCCAATCCTAGTGTTCAAGGAGAAATTAATGATGCTGAGAGTGATGATCAAGGATGTGGTTGTGTTACCCAATAAACACCATGTACTACTGATGAGTGGATACAAGACCTTACTTTTATTGTGGCAATCTAACTATCTCTATGCAAAGAGTCTTAAAGACTAGACCGCAAGATAAGATTGCCATTAAACATGGTCGAGAAATGAAGGATAGCTTGAGAAGGCAAATGAATGAACAGCGAGTAACAAAGCCCCTTCCTATGAACTAAGCACCACCCTATCATGCCGATAAAGTCACAAGAAAGAGGTTAGAGTTAGATGAAGTGGAGGAGTATGAAGATCAAGAGGAGCAGTATGTTGAAATTGATGACCATAAGTTTAGAGCTCCTAAGGGCATTAAACACCTCAAAGTACAGATTCCAAACTTCGACGGGTCAAGTAATGTTGATGACTACTTGGATTAGGAGGGGAAGATCGAAAAGATATTTGACTTTTATGATTATGAAAATGCTATTCATATTCGAGTGGCTATATTGGAATTTCTAAATATGCAACAATGTGGTGGAAAAAGCTACAAAATGTTCGTTTGAGAGCTCAACGCGAAGTCTGAACATAGAATGAGATGAAGAGAGTTTTGAGAAGTAGGTTTGCTCCTAAACACTACGGGCAAGACACTTTTCGGTGTCTTCAAGACTTAAATCAGGGCAACAGGTCGGTAGTTGATTATGTTTGAGAGTTCCAGTTGCTCATGATCTAATATGATGTTAACTAACCAGAGACGCGAAGTATAGCAAGGTTCATTTCTGGACAAAGAATTGAGATTGGTCATATTATGGAATTACAGAGACTAAGAAGTTTAGATGAGACCATCCACGTAGCATAAAGGCTTAAGTAGCAAACATGGAGCTAACCCAACCAACCAAGATTACCAAGCCGAAGAACATCTCGAGCTGATTAAACTATGGCTGTACACCGAACAGTTTTGAGGTAGGTCATCGAAGATAAGTATCAAGCCGACCTAAGAGGTATGAGGTAAAGGCAAAGTTAAGGAACCTAAGGTCTAAAGAGACTAAGGTTAAAGCTCTAGAAGGAAGACTCGAGAGATCGAATGCTTTAAATGTGTCGATTATGAATACGTAACTAGTCAATGTCTGAACCAACATATCATGATGATCAAAGGAGACAAGATTCAATCAAAATGGAGAGTGCTAGTGAAGGAGAGGAGGAGGTTGAAGTTGGCCCAATGCTAGAGGAGTTTCATGAAGACCCCAATGCCCTTACACCTCTCGAAGTAGGAGCTGAATACTATTTTGTTGTGCATTGATCTCTCAGTACTTTTGTAGCCAATGCAAATGCCCAAAGGGAGAATCTCTTCTATATAAATTGGTAAGTGAATGGCAAGCTATGTTCCTTAAACATTGATGGAAGAAGTTGTACCAATGTTATAGTGTAAGGAGTAATGAAGGCTATGAAGTTGCCGACCCTTCCACATCTTAAGCAATATAAGATTCACTAGCTCAATGAGAAAGGAGGTTTGCCAATTATTGAGCAAGTTAGAGTATCGATTGCCATTGGTGATAGGTATAAGGATAAGGTGTTGTGTGATGTCCTACCTATGGGTGCTTCTCACATCTTACTCAACTGACCTTAGCTGTTTGACTTGAGGGTATTATACGATGAGTATAAGAACACCTACATGTTCTAAAAGGACAGGAAGAAGATTATACTGACCCTCATGAGCCTTAAAGAAGTATAGGAGGCACAAGAAAAGGTTACTATATCAATGGAGTGGAAGTCCTTAGTGATTTCCTAAGCACAATTTGCTCGAGAAGTCATGGCCGAAGAGTGTATACTCCTTTTAGCCTGAAAACTCTTGGAGTTAAGAGAAGCCAAGAGCTTACCCACTGAAGTTCAACAACTACTACAAGAGTATGCCAACCTATTCTCTAGTAAGATGTTGAAAGGTTTACCTCCCTTAAGAGGCATTGACCTCCAGCTCAGAGCTACCCTACCGAATTGACCTACATATAAGCTCAATCTCGAGTAAGCTATCGAGCTAAAGAAACAAGTTGATGAGTCAGTGGATCACAAATACGCCTAAGAGAGCAAGAGCCCATGTTCTATAACCGCCATACTAATACCTAAGAAAGATAAGTCATGGAGAATGTATATTGATAACTGTGTCATCAATAAAATTACTATTAAGTACCAATATTCGATTCCACAATTGGATGATATGCTCGATGAGCTGTATGGCACCCACATCTTCTTAAATATTGACCTAAAGAGTGGCCACCACCAAATACAAATGAGACTTAGAGATGAATGGAAGATGTCCTTCAAGATAAGTGATGGTCTATTCGAATGGATGGTAATGCCGTTTGGTTTAATTAATGCGCTGACTATTTTTATAGAGCTCATGAATCATGTGCTAAGACCATTGATCAGAAAATGTGTTGTGGTTTATTTTGATGATATTCTGGTCTACAATGTTGACCTCATCACCTACATTAAGCATTTAAGATCGATATTCGACATCCTTCATGCTGAGAGATTATTCGGTAACCTAAAGAAATGCGAATTCTATCAAATCAAGGTTGTATTCCTCAAGTATGTTGTTTCAAGAAAAGGAGTTTGAGTTGATAATGAGAAAGTCAAAGATATCCTTAAGTGGCCTACATCGGCTAGTGTTGTTGAAGTTAGGAGCTTCTATGGTCTAGCTTCATTCTATCGAAGATTCATTTAGGACTTTAGTTCCATGACTATGCCTTTGACTGAATTGACTAGGAAGAACACTGAGTTTAAGTGCTTAGAGAAACCTTAGAAGAGTTTTGTAGATGTGAAGTCTCAATTGACATCTGCTTCGGTACTCATCTTAGCAAATTTAGACAAAGTTTTTAAGGCAAAGTGTAACGCATCTAGAGTCGGCATTGGTGCTGCCCTTATGCAAGAGCGTCAACCAATTGCCTATTTTAGTAAGAAACTTTAATGAGCTACCCTGAATTACTCAACATATGATAAGGAGTTTTACACCATTTTCCGAACACTATAAAACTAGCAGCATTATTTATTGTCGAGAGAAATCATCATCTACTTAGATCATAAGTCTCTCAAGCATCTCCATAGGTAACAGAAACTTTCTCGACATCATGCCAAATGACTTAAATTCTTGGCATCTTTCTACTATATCAGCCGGTATAAGAAGGGGAGCATGAACATTTTAGCAGATGCTTTCTTATCATCATACCCTTATTACAACATAACAAGCCAAGGTACTTGGATTTGGTACTATAGCTAATCAATACGAGCATGATCTACATTTTAGGCCTTTAGTAGCCGAGTGCAATGTTAGAGGAGCTATAGATGGTTTTTATTTGAATAAGGGGTTTCTGATGAAGGGTAAGTAAGTTTGTGTACCGAGTAGTTCAGCAAGAGAGCTACTCATCCAAGAAGCTCATGTTGGGGGCTTGGCCAACCATTTTAAGGAAAAGAAGATGACTGAAATATTGAAGGAACACTTTTACTGGCCTGGGATAATGAAAGATGTGCTCCGAATTCTTAAGAGGTATAAGGTGTGTAAACATACAAAAGCAAGGAGAAAGCCATATGGAGAGTACATACCCCTACCCATACTTAAGCGCCCATGGACCAACCTAAGCATAGATTTCATGTTCGGCTTTCCTCGAACGCCAAGAAGACATGACTCAATTATGGTTGTAGTCAATCGATTTAGAAAGATAGCCCACTTCATTCCTTGCCATAAAACTAATGATACTTTATTTGTCGCTAACCTCTTTCTATAGGAAGTTGTGCAATCACATGGAGTGCCAAGAAGTATCATGTCAAACCATGACTCAAAGTTCACGAGTTTCTTCTAGAGGACCCTATAAAAGAAGCTCAGCACTAAGCTCATGTTCAGTACTTCTTGCTACCCCCAAACGGACGGCTAAACTAAAGTTGTGAACAAGACAGTCGATAACCTCTTATGAGTAGTTGTTGGGAAGAATTTACATAATTGGGATTTATGCTTACTTTTCATTGAGTTCGCCTATAACCACTCAGCTTACAACTTGATAGGAAAATCACTGTTTGACGTCATTTATGGACTTAACCCAAATTACTCTTAAATTTAATTATCATCCCAACTACACAAGAGGAAAGCTAATCGGGTCTATAGTGTGCTGAGGAATTCTAGAAGCTACATCAGAGGGTTGCTAAACAACTAGCAAGATTGTGGCCTGATTAAAGAAGCAAGGAAGTCGAGGAAGGAGGTAAGTCATTTATATCCTCGAAGACCTTGTCTAAATCCATCTTCGTAAGGAACGGTTCCCTGGCTGGAGGATGAACGTACTGTCTCCTATACCAGATGGACCTCACAAGATCCTTAGATGTATTAATGACAATGCCTATGAGGTTGAGCTGCCAAAGGGTACGGCATGTCTACCACATTTAACATCGCCGACTTAATTCCTTGTGTGTTGGATGCCAATGAAGGTCATGATTTAAAGGCAAATCTTCAACAACCATGTAGAGTTGATGGGTTACCAAGCTTTGGCCTATTCAGTTGTGTACGCCTCAAAGGTCTTCAATCCCTCACTCAAAGAATTATCTCTTGTCAACCTACCGATGACAAGAAACTATACATAGATGAAGTGTGGTTAAATTGCCTGAGAGCTCTAGATGGTTATAATATGCTCTATTCTCTTTCTTATGCCAATGCTAAATATTTTCTCGCTAAGGGCTCTATGCTAAATGATCAAAACTTTAGTTACTGAGAGCTTCCTATCGAGTAATGAGACATAGCCTCCTATTGGCCGAATAGTTCTCTCCCAGCCCTCTACCAATTCTTACTACATCTCTTTCTCATCTCAGCCATCCTTGATACTGCAACATCTTAATTATACTTAGTTGTTGTACCTAAGAATCTTTTGTATGGAACTAACGTTGCACTACCGCCTATCCATCTCATCTGATACTGTACTATTTTTCTCTTTTGTTATTTATCATATTTACCCTTTTTTGTATGTACTAGGAATCTCTTTTCATACATGCTTTTTTTTTTAATTTTCCTTAATTTCTCATTTTATAATATGTACCATTGGACTTAGCATGGCCTTCTTTATTTTTATCTTATTTGTGAGTTTTCCTTCAACCTATCTTTTAATTGTCTTGCTAATGTTGGCCTTAACAACCCCTCTTGCTATCATCATGACATGTATGAAGCTTATATGCCCCCCTATATATATAACTATATTTATCCATTTGTTGTTCATGAGTTGCTATATCCATTAGACTTCTTCATTATTGTGGCTACATATGGAGATTAAACATGTAGCAAAGAATATGATGCTTGTTGTCTATGGAGATGTTTATGGATTGCTTTTTATTACACTATATTTGTTAGAAATTGCTTAATGAATGGTAATGTCATTTGTAGAGCCTCATTAGGCATTAATGTTGCTTGTTCTCTTGATTGGAAGAAGTTCTTACCCTTGATATTCCTTGAAGTGTTATTTTTACTTCTTTTATAGGAGGTAATTCCTAAGGCTTAAGTCGGAACTATTATGAAATTCTAACTTCAATAATTATTTCCATTCACCACCTAGATTACCTTATCTTTTTAATGAAGCTAAACAGGGAGAAGAGTTCAAGCTACTTAGAGATTCTTAAATTTAGCAAAATTTGACTAAATTGTGTTTAAGTGAACTAATTAAGAATTTAGCTATTGGAACTAAACTATACATCTCCTAATAAATAAGTACTCTTAATGTTAAGTAATCATTTGACCTTATATCTATATAAATCTTTTTAAAAACCGAATGCTTCATTAATAGGTAGTTTTAGCTTGAGGGGGAGCATTTAAAGTAGAAGGTTTTATCCTCATAAAAAAGGGGAAGATTGTTGAACATGGGGTTCATTATTTGATTTTGTTAGGAACTAATCAAAGTAATTAGAAACTTGAATCAATTATAGAATTGAGCTTTAATTTGCAAACATTTTCATATAATAGTTAACTCTTAAATCAACCCTATTGGACTTAATTTGCATTAATAAAACTTGAAAGAATTGTATATTTGCATGGTTCTATTTTGCTCTTGCATATTGCATTCAATAGGAGAAGTCTATTACACTTTTGCTCTACGAACTTGACAGTAAGGGATGAAACCGACTTAATGATATGGCACCTTGGAGAAAAAAGTTGGATTACTTATGATCCTTGAGCTAGCTTAACAATGGACTAGCTAGTATTGGAGTCGATTCCCTTTATGCCTATTAACATAGTTGTTAAAATTGTTAATCAAAAATATGATTCTATGAGTTCATAATGTTTTTTCAGTTAAAATGGATATAAAATCATTTATTTGCAAACTTTTTGTAAAATTATAAGCTTTGATATACGATTCTTCAAACCTACGATTTTACCGATTTTATACAATTCTATATAATTCTACCGATTCTATGCATTCAAATGAACAGTAGAATCATGATTTTGAAAACCATACTACTATCTTGACAGTAGGATAGGTTACTGACTTGATAGTGACATGATTTCAACTAGCAGTTGGGGCATTAAATGCATAGTAAGAGAAGAATTTTTGGAGATGGTATAAATGCTTAACTACTAAGCCAAGGACAATTAAGAACTAATGTTTCACTGCAACTTATAAACATTCTCTTGCATTCTTTGGTCTACTAACATCCAATTTGTCTATTGTACATTCACTTGCAATTTTTTATGAAACATAGATATAGTAGTTTTAGTAAGTCTTCTCGTTGCAAATATGTAGAGAGAAAAGCATTATGCTTAAGATATTATTGTGTATTTGTGATTATGTAATTGTGATTGAAGTGTATTGAGTTCTGTGTAGCTCTTGGAGCATTCAATTGGTGATTAATAAAAGTGGTGAAAAATTCATGGTTAGAGACTATGTATTTGTGGAGAGAAGAGAGAGGTTCGAACTCTACGTAATATCTAAGCTTGATCTTCTCTATCATTATCTTCTTTAAATTCTACATTTATTATTATTATCACGTTTTCTTTTTTACATTCTTTACTACTACCTAATTTTTAAAAGTTAAAATTTGTCCTTAATACTTAATTCATCCACCTCTTGACTAGTCGCCTAGTAATTGAAGATTGTTTTTATATATGATTTGATGTACTCATAACATGCCATGACAATGGCATATGAGTTAAGCTTTTTGAAAGTGAGAACTTGCTAAGTTGAGTTTTTGAGCATCTAGAATTCATTTGCTTATTAAATTCTAATCACTAATGTGATTGGGTAAGCTAGGTTTGGCTGCTTACAATAGCCTTAGGTTTTTGGAATTTATATGTAGATGCTTGAAATTGTCAACTCATTGGATAAATGTTAGGCTAGACTAGGATATTGGTAACAATGCAAGTTACATACATAAGCATAGCATAAATTATCTATATTAACTTCTTGCTTAGGATATAAGAAAAAATAACTTGAATAACAACTTAATTGAAGGGGTAAGTTATCTTATCCTCATGTCAAGATAGGAACTTTGAATAGGACATCACACCAAAGGGGCAAAAAGACACTATTACATTGAATGGAGTTAGTTTCCTTTGAGGTAGAATGAGTAGCTATAGGTTTTGATTCATATTCATATTCATGGAAGTAGTTCTTTAAGGAGATTGTCTTGTTACATTATGAAGATTTCAACATAAAGGTTATAGAATGTAACATATAGACTTTTTGATGGAATTATGTATTGAATAGGGATTCAGTAGTTATGATAGTTTGAGTATGGCTCACATATTCATAGAATTCTACTATTATATTGCAATGTGAACAAAGGATTAGTGAAGATTTAAATTTAAATGTTCTATGAAGCTGAATAATTGGTTTGCTACAAGTATTTACTCTTAACTCAAAGATGGCATAACAAACCATCTTTTAGGCACCAAATGTCAAGAAAAATTTTAAGCGAATGCCTAAAAGGCAAGGTGTTACATTTAATTGAAATTCATATGGGGATTTAAAGGGTATTACCTACTTGTGCTTAATATTATATGGTTTAATCTCACTAAAAGTTAATATGGAATTAACTTGGTTGTGGTGTATCTTACTTTACATGTTGATGCTAAATGTCTATTGTGAATTCGAATGATTGCCTTATGAACTAGATTAATTAAAAGATTGGTTGAGCAAATGTAGTCAAAAATACATAGCATCCTTTTCATCTTCTAAAGGTTGTTAGCACTATGTAGTGCAATAGAGATGGCATATAATGGTGATTCTCCATATGTAACCATCTTCCAATCTTTGGGAACTATAGTCATGCCACATCAACTTTCCAATAGATCATGAATTTAGAATCCATCACTAATGTATAGGAATGATATGTCAAACCCTATGGCTTCAAAGGGTACAAGTCCAGCCTTGCATGATATCTAGAAGGTTTACTAAGTATGTTACATAAGATTGAATGAACACATAGCATACAAATTGACAACTTGCATGACTTGCTATGTGTTCTATGATATTTGGGTAGATCTTACTAAGATGTCGTTTTGCTCACTCCCTTATAGCTTTCTTTGTAGCTTATAATTAAAGTTAGGTAGGCTAGGAATCTAAGCAAAGAGCGATCATTAAACTTTCTAAAAGTCATATAGGATATGTTAGCTTATGTTATAAAAATTGTCGGGTTGAACACTAAATTATAAAGTGTATTGGTCATATTTGTAATCTAGAACAAAATAATAATATAAGTATTCTAGTTATTTAGGCTGGATTCTCAAAACGTTAAGTATTAATTGTTCCTTATATCATTATTTTTGTAAAGGATACCAACTCACTATGATCCTAAAAAGTCTGAAATGTGCAACTATAAATGTTTACATATATGTACACATATAACAAGATATAAGGTTATACACATGTGCCACAAATCTCATGCACTTTGACCATAAGATGGTTGTCATACAATAGATGCATACCTTAGATGATGGCTTTTTAGGAATGCTACTACCAAGCCCCATTTAAAGGCGTAATAGAATAAATACAATTAGATTTATTTTGTATAGTATATAAAATGTAAATAAGCATGGATTAAGACCACAAATCATATCTTTATTTATTTATTTATTTTATAAATAAAACGATATATTTAGACTTTTCAAGATTAATAAAGTATTGCTGTCCATCATCATTCTCAAAAGGCTGATGAAATTTTGACACTTCTTTGTAGAGAAGAAAAGTATTTTCTATTTTAAACTTTAGAAATAAATCCAATTATGCCTCCATATAAATTAATCCAAACTTTTTACTTCAAATCCAATTGGTTGCTTTTAATCGATTGAATATATCTATATATATATATATATATAGTATCTTTGATTGTCCTTTAGTGTCAATCAAATATCTTTACTAAAATTTTCTATCAACCAATTAAATATAGTATAATATGTTCGATGTAATTTCTGTATACACACTCTAAATCACCTTAAATATGCATTAATGAAAACAAATTATTTTTCAATAAAGAATAGAGCTTCTATTAAATTGTGTTTACTCTATCAATAACCATAATGAGATCATATTTTTTTATCTCTTTCAATTATGCAAATAGTACAGTTACATGGATTTTTTAAGACTAACAAAACATAATATATGTTGTTTATATGAAAGTTATTAAAATTTAGGGATGTCAACACTCAAATTCACAGATACGGGGTGCGTTGACATAAAGCAAATATTATGGGATATAATTACAAATTACAAAATCTTTTATTCAAATTTTCAAATAGATATTTCTATGTAATTGGAACCACCCCTTATCAAATGAAGATGGCTTGATGAATAATGAAGGAAAACTGTAACATAACTACCCTCCTGTTAAAACTGGATAGGTCATTTTTTATTAGTTTTAATTTTTCAAAAGTTACATAGTTAATAATATAGATTGTTATACACACACTAAAATAAAAGGCATGAACACTCAAATGGTCCATTTGCTAGGACACATCAACCATATATGTCAACCTATATTTATAAATTTTATTCTTGCATGTAATTAGTTATGTGCATGTTTTAATATTTCAAGTATGTAGTGTCAACTTTGCAAACACATCATGGGTCTAGTGCCTACTAGTTTTCAGATAGAAGGAATTAAACTTAAGGTAGAGAAGGTGGTTAAAACTATTGAAGGATTGTGACCTTTCCATTAACTATCATCCTATGAAGGCTAATGTAGTAGCCAATGAATTAAGTAAAAGGAATAGTGTTGCTAAACTCATTGAAGGCAAGCCTTGATTGATTAAGAAAAAGGAGAAGCTAAGCTTGGAAGTGAAAACCGGAGGAAATGGTCTTATGTTAGCAAATCTAGTAGTAAAACCCACACCCCTTGAGCATATTAAGGAGGATGCAAGGCTATGGAAGACCAAAGATAATATTAAGAAACATCCCTACTTCAATATTGATGGAAAAGGAAAAGTAAGGTTTAAGGAAATGCCTTATGTACCAAAGGACTTGAAAATAGAAAAGGTGATTTTAAAAGAGGCGCACAATGCAAAGTATTCCCTATACTAAGGAAGTAATAAGATGTACAAGGATTTAAAATAAAAACTTTAGTGGATGGGAATAAAAGTAGATGTAATATAATATGTCAAAAAATGTGCAACATGATAGAAAGTAAAAGCTAAACACTATAAACTTAGAGGAATGTCGTAATCTTACCCATACTTGAGCAGAAGTAGGAATATTTAACAATGGACTTCTATTGCATGGGGTAATGGTTGATAGACTCACAAAATTGGTACATCTTTTAATGGTGAGACAAAGTAAACCCTTATCACAATTGGCAAAAGTGTATGTTAAGGAAATAGTTTGATTGCATAAGGTAATGTTACTAATAGTCTATAATTGTGACTCTCGTTATATATATCAATATTAGTAGTCACTATAAGGAGTAATAGGAGAAAATCTCAATTTTACTGTAGCATATCATCTACAAAGTGATGAGTAGTCTAGACAAACAACACAAACTCTAAAGCATATGTTTGGAGCTTCTATATTAGATCTTAGAGGTTGCTAGATGGTCATCTACTATTAGTGAAAATTACTTATAATAATAGCTACCATAGTTCTATCCAAATGGCTCTATATGAATCATTATATGGATGTAAATGTAGATCCCCAAATTACTAGGATGAAGTGGGGAAGAAGTAAACAAATTGGACCAAGATGTTGCAAGATCGTAAAGAGAAAGTACAAATTATTAGAGTAACAAATACAACCTATCTAAAGCAGATAGAAAAGCTATACCAATATTAGAAGAAAGCTGTTAGAGTTTCAACTGTAAAGATATAAGAGATATTTAGTATAAAAGGGATGCTAAGTCCAAGATACATCAAGCCATATTGAGTTAAGAAAAGAATTGGAGTGGTAGCTTTGAATTTACGTTACAAAATGAGATGGTGGTAATACATAATGTTTTTCATGTTTCAAACCAGAGGAAGTTTATAGGTGATCTAGTAATGGTACTAGATAAACCCTTGATGAAGTTAAAAGGAAAATTCACATATATAGAGTATCTAGTTTAGGTTTTGTATACAAAGGTTCAAGGGTTATGAAACTAACAATGGATACATTAAGGTGTTATGGAGTAGACATACTACTGAAAAGGGTAACTTATAAATCTATGGACCTAATGAGAACTCACTACCCTGAGCTATCTACTTAAGGTCGGTAGTTATATCATTAGTTGTTTCCTTTACTAGGAAAATGCCATGATTATATGTTTTTCAACCGTATGGTTAAGTTTTAATGATGAAACATTTTGTAAAGAGGATAAAATGTGATACCCTAATAGTTAAGAACCCATAGATTTAGAGCTTTTAGAAAATGTTCTCTAAATTAACTCTAACCTTACCACAAGGGCACAAAAGTTGGAAATGACCTAGTAAAGTTCATTTTTCAAAATAAAGTATATGAAGAATTTAATTATATATATATATGTTTACTAATATCGCTTATTATTTATTGAAACCTTAACATTTGAGTTCTAAAATACAATAAGACGTTAAAAATAAATTACTGAACTTATAAAGATAATAATAAGAATAAAGTTGCTTGTAAAAGTAGATATATTATAATCAAAGGTACATAGTATGTACCCAATATGCACATATATTAAGATAAAACCTTAATGTATAGGTAAATTACGCCTTAAACCATTGATGTTACCTAAAACAAATCTATTGAATTATTGTCTAACATCTGCTTGTAGGAGTGACAAGGTTGGAAGAAATGGGAAATATGAGTCAACCCTATGGAAATAGCGACACCTATCGAGTACATGTTGTTTTGGATGTAAAAAATCACACTTATTCATGGCAAATGAACTCTACCACCTAAAATAAACTATTAGAAAAGCTCAACATCTCATTCTAAACACCTTAGCAACTATAACATATAGACATAATTAAGGAAATTAATTTTCAACAAAATTTGAAATTTGGGACAAATATTGGAAAATTGAGGGCATTTAAGATTTTGTGCATCAAACTTAAACCCGATATTGAGTGGCTTTAGGGTTCGAATGAAGGTAGTAAAGGAGGAGCTACCAACAATGTCCGCTAGCTAGAGGTTTATAGAAGGTAGCTGGAGGCTAGTGAACACAGGTGATCAGTTTTTCATCCAATATTTCTTAATCTGTAAGAATATTAAACTTTCAAAATTAATTATGGAAATTTTTTTTTGGTTTTATTTTATATTTACATTAGTAAAGTATTTTTTTTATGGTGAAATTATGTATGACCCTTAAGAACTCAATATATACTCAATGCATGTATTTAATTGTGGTAAAAAGAAATTGTGAAAATCTACACATTTACTAAAATGACAATTTTCTTAATTTAGTTGAATAATTAGTTTTTCATTGATTTATGTAATGAGTTTGACATATTATGACTTCTAGAAGCTTATAATTATATTAGAAACACTTCTTTCTATTTTTGTGTATGAACTTATTTATTTATGTACTTATCAATAATTACAAGCCTAAAATATAATTTTCATAAAAATAGGTAATGAGCTATCTTACTACATCCTATGGTCAGTATTAAAAGGTATATATTTTTATGAGTTTATAGTAATTTTTTGCTAGCTTAATTAGGTTCATATGCTATTTGTTATGTAATTTCCTAATATTGACTTATCTATTAGCTTAATTAGTTAAATAATAACTAATACTATTAATATTCTCACTAATATTATGTCGGACTTAGTATTTTACTAAATTATTGTATATAAAGTAGTGATGAATGATGGAGCATTCAAGTTATTAGGTGAATGTTGAGCTTCATTGATTGTATTACCTAATAATAATAACTTACTTTCAAAGTGACAACTTGAAAGGTAAATTTTTGTGATTTTCCAATTCTAGACATACTGATAACATACCCATTTGAATAATACATAGGATAAGAATTGTAATGATATAAAGTTTACTATAATCTAATAAAAAATGACGAAGTTACAAGAGTAGAAAGTTTTGAATTGTGACATCAATAGGGTATGTAGAAGTTAGTTAATAATGGTTGTATTCAACATATGGTTGACTTGTTTGTTATATGTATTGTTTTTAGGTGTGAAAGGAGAAGAGGAACCCTATGTTAGAGCATAGGTTTGAGCTACTATTAAGCCTTGGTAAGTGGATTTTGTATGCTCGAAATTAGACTTATGTTTACCCATAGTGTATCGTGTGATGTAATGTATTTGATTGACTGAGCTTGTAGTTGTGAATCCTGAATTAGTTATGAGGGACTTTAGCTTTTGAGTGTCAAATGCTTTTTTCTTTCCTTGTAGGATTAAAATCTTAACCCAAAATCACTTAGTGTCATTTGGCACCATCTATTTTTTTTTTTTTAACCCATCCATATGGCTAAGATAAAATTAACTAAAAGTGCAAGTGCTGATACTTCATCCCATGACCTTGAAGGGGGAAGTAGGTACACTGACAAACAATGTTTGGCTAAGTTCTAAGTTGGAGTAACTTACCTCAACTTGGCTAAAGAACACAAGGAATTAAGTAAAAAAACATGAAGAGATCCTCAATCTCCTTCATAATAATATCTATCAAAATCAAAATAAAGAGCACAACAACCACAATGCCAAGAATAGTGACGACTCAATCGATTCACTCGAATTGCCATAAAAGCAAGCCAAAGTCATAATGGGACCGTCAACTCTTATACTCAAGAAAAATGATAAGGGGAAGCAACTACAGCAGATCAAATGAATCTATTAGAGATTACCTGACCAAGTTTATGGTCAAGATGATCCAAATTCTAAAGCTTGACATGAGTGTAGCTCTTAATGCGGTAATTGATGGTGTAAAGCCACATGGAGACTTTTTCAAGTCTATCACAAAAAATAAGTTGAGAACTTTTGTCGAGTTCAAAGCCAAAGCCAAAGCTAAAGCTATGTCTTACATATGATAAGAGGATAATATTAAAGCTCATAAAGAAGTTGATCAGAATAGAGGAGACAAGAAGGGCAACAAGAGGACGAGTACAAAAGATCGACTTGGAATGGACAATGACCAATATCATAACTCCAAGAAAAAAAGGCTACTAATTCCAACATATTCAGTCCACATAGCAATTAATCGTCCAATTTTAGACTTATTAATGGAGGTGAATAGGTAAAGGGGCATGTTGCAATGGCCAAAAAGGATGAGAGGAAACCCATCGCGGTGAAATTCCAATAAGTATTGCGATTTCCATCGCGATAGAGGCCATAACACTGACAAATGCATCTAACTTAAGAATGCAATCCAGTAAGGGCACTTGCACAAGTTTTTAGCTCAAGATGCCGAGAATATTGAGCAACCATCTTAGAGAAGACAAGAAGACTAGCTATTGTCGATAAAGATGCAAGAGATGGAAGCACCAGTAAAGCACCCAATGGTGCGATTAATACTATTGTCGGTAGCCCTTCCATCATAGGTCAGTGAAGCTCCTTAAGCTTGACTAATGCTATCCATTATGTTTGTAATGTCTAGGGAAAAAAGATCAAAATTGACAACACAATTTCCTTTTCAAAAGAAGATTTTGAAGGCATTCAAAGGCCTCATGATGACGCAATTGTGATTAGTACGAGAATTGCCAACTTCAAAGTCAAGAAAATACTAGTTGACACTGGAAGTTTGATAAACATCATTTTTCAACATGCTTTTGATCATATGAGGCCGAAAATCAAGGTATAAATAAGATCTTATGGTGACAACTTATATACCTTCAACAATCTACCGATTCGTATAACTAAAGTAACTTCTCTACCAATTCAAATTAGGGATGATGACCATGTGGTAGAGGATAAAATGGATTTCCTCATAGTCAAATTTTAGTCTCCATATAATTTGGTCATGGAAAGGCCATGTTAATATTTATTTGGCATTGTCCCCTCTACCGCCTACCTCAAGGCTAAATTTCCTACTTTAACTAGAGTTGGGGTATATAAAAGGGATCAACAGTTGACAAGGTCATTGTACATGAGAGCGTTGAGGCAAGAAAAAGTTTTTTAAGTAGAAACTTATCTAGAAGGGAAGTTAGTTGGCATCAACAATGCCGAGGATGAAACAAAGGAAATTTCATTGGAAGACGATCCTAAGAAGACAACCAAGATAGGAAAACCATTACCAGTAGACATCCATCAAAATTTAATCAACTTTTTACAGGATAACGCCGATGTATTCACATGGTCCCCCTCAAACATACCGAGTATCCCTAAAGACGTTATGGTATACAAGCTTTAAATTGATCCAAGTGCAAGAATGTTCTAACAAAAGAAAAAGGCATTTTTCCCCCAAAAAGCAAGCAGCCATAGAAAAAGAAGAAGTCCATAAACTTTAAAAGGCAAGATTCATTCAAGAAGAGCCTTATCTAACTGAGCAAGCCAACTATATGTTGGTCAAGAAGTCTAATGGCAAGTGACGCATGTGCATACACTTCATAGATCTTAACAAGGTCTGTTCCAAGGATTGTTTTGCCCTACCAAGAATTGATTACATGGTTGATTCAATTGTCGGGCATGCATTGCTCTCTTTCATAGGTGCTTTTTCTAGCTACAACCAAATTGGAACGGATGAGGAAGATGAAGTTCACACATCATTTGTCACTAATTTTAGAACATAGTATTATATGGTGATGCCCTTTAGGCAAAAAAAAAAAATGCCGGTGCAACTATCAACGACTTGTCACTATGATGTTCAAGCCTTAGATCCATCAAAATGTCGAAGTATACGTAGATGATATGATCATGAAAAGCATAATAGAAGATCAACATCTTACTGATCTTAAGATGACATTGGCTACATTAAAGAGATACAACATGAAGCTGAATCCGTAGAAGTACATCTTTGGTGCTACTTCAAGAAAGTTTTTGGGGTACATGGTCACTCAACACTGCATTAAAGCTAACTCGAGAAAGATTAATGTGATTAGACACATGAGATCTCCTCGTACTGTCAAGGTGATACAAGAACTCACTAGATGAATTGTTACCCTTAATAGTTTCATGTTAAGAATCGTAGATAGGTGTGTAGAATTCTTTAAAATTTTAAAGAATGTAAGAAATTTCAAGTGGACGGATGATTGCAAGAGGGTATTCAACAAACTTAAAGAATTTCTTGCATCACCTTCAATACTCTCAATACCTATCCTAAGAGAAAATTCATATTTATACTTATTAGTTAGTTGTCGAGCACTTTCCTCTGTATTAGTCTGAATCAATAGCAAAGAGCATTGACCAATCTATTATGTGAGTCATGTCCTTCAAGGATTAGAACATCAATATACGAAAATTGAAAAGTATGTGTTAGTAGTGGTTCTCTGAGCAAGGAAGTTGAAACCACAATTTAAAGCCCACCAAATTGTGGTCCTCACTAATCAACCTTTGCAACAGGCATTGCAACGGCTAGATTTCTCGAGAAGAATGATGAAATATACCTTGGAGCTAAGTACCTATGGTGTATAGTACAAACCAAGAACACCAAAAAAAGCTCAAGTATTGGTGGATTTCCTAGCCAAGTACATAAGTGAAGAAGATAGCGTAGAAATTGTTGAGAAACCAATTTGATATCTTTATGTCGATGGTTCCTTCACTAAAGAGGGAAGTCATACGAGCCTAATACCACAAGGATCCTATAATGTCATGGTTAATTATGCTTTGAAATTTAGATTTTCAGCCAACAATAATGAAGCCTTAATGGCTAGATTTAAGTAAGCAAAGGAAGTTGGTGCTAAAAAACTCAAAATCTTCTCTGATTTACAACTTATAGTAAATCATGTCAAAAGGAGTTATGCAGCAAAGGAAGAGGAAATGAGCAAGTATTTGTTCGCAGTATGAATGCTCATGGAATAATTTTAGTCCTTTACAATTCATAAAATACTAAAGAGTAAGAACATTGCTACCAACAAACTTTCAAAGCTGGCCAACATGGCGTTTCTCGATTTGAGTGACAAACTCTTTATTGAGTTTCTGCTGCACAAGAGTTTATCAGTTGCTACACAAAGCTATGAATTAGCTCATTGCTTGAAAGAAAAGTATTAGATGGATCGATTGTAGATTGTTCGAAGGACGGTGTCCTCCTTAATGATAGGGAAGAGGCTTGAAGATTGATTTATCAAGCCAAAAATTACACATTGATCGATGATCAACTATAGAAGCACAGTATCTTTCGACCTTATCTTCGTTGCCTCCTACCGAATGATGCACGATAAGTGTTGTCTGAGTTACATGATGGGGTATGCAGCAACCATGTGAAGGTATAAACGCTATATATCCATACCCTATGACTTGACTATTATTTACCGACAATGAAGGAAGACACAAGAACAACTGTTCAGCATTATCTACAATGCCAAAAGCATGAGGTGCTAAGTTATGCGCTATCCATTGAATTATTCTATTTGACTAGTCCTTGGCCTTTTGCCTAGTAGGGATTAGACATACTCGAATCATTTTCAAAGTCTATTACCCAACGATAATTCATCATTGCTGTTGTAGATTATTTTACAATATGGGAGAAGGCGAAAGCATTAGCAAAGATAACAGAACAAAAGGTTGAAGCCTTTGTCTTCAACTTCATTATATCAAGGCTCAGCATCCCATTCACAATAATCACATATAATGGACCACAATTCAATAACAACAAGTTTTGAGCATTTTGTGAGAAATACAACATCTACCTTAATTATACATAAGTAACCTACCCTTAAACTAATGGGCAAGTAGAAGTTGTCAATAAAATTATCTTAGGCAGCTTAAAGAGGAAGGTTAGTCAAGCAAAGGGAAGATGGGTTGACGAATTACAAGAGGTTTTATGGGGATATCGGATTGCTCATAGAAATGCAACAAAGGAAACACCCTTCAAGATGGCTTATGGTTCAAAAGCTGTACTACGGATTGAATTAGACTTACCAAATCTTCATACACAAAATTTTGATGTAATGACCAATCAAGTTGGGTTAATGGCTAATTTAGATACAATCAAGGAAATCAAAGACGTCGTAAGAGCGAGAGTTGTAGCATACCAACATAAGACAGCCAGGTATTATACTCAGAAGGTAAGACATGAAGTCTTTGAGCTTGGAGATCTAGTTTGTGAAAAGTTAGATGCAATAAGCATGTAACAAAGATAAGGGAAACTCAATGCAAATTGGGAAGACCCAATTAGGGTTCGAGAAGTCATTGGTGAAAGGGCATATCAATTAGAATGGTTAGACAAAACAGTATTCCCTACTTGAAATTTTATTTTAATTAATTCCACAATGTTGTGAGCATTTTCATTTGTTCTGTAAGGTGACAGCTTAGTTGTTTTGAAAAACAATCATGCTATATTCAAAGTTTCGACCTTGATTTGTTTCTCTTCCTGATTTGATGTAAACCATAACTAAGAACAGATAAGGCCAGTCACTGAATAGGTCCAAGATAGCAAAAAGCTCAAAAATGGGTAATAGGGAAAGGTACGAAAGGTAAAGAAATGAAGAATGAAAATAGTAAGCAAAACCCATGAACAGCTCTAGAGGATATGACGCACCAGTGGAACTTCTGAGGACTCACAGCACAATTTGATGTGACATACTAATTGGTCTAATGAGTTACTTGTTACCTAACCTTGCTAAGGGAAAGGATAAAAGTGATGCCGATAGTAAACAATAGTGTTTATGTAAGGAAAAAAAGTACTCAATTATATTGAAGGTAATCTGATAATTTACAGCTATAAGTATAAGGGTATTTATACTTGTAAATTAGGGCAACTTACCTAAAAGGGAAAAGACAAAAAGGACATTTCCTAAACAAGCAATGTACATGATACAAAAGGGTAAAAATAGATATAAAAGGAAAATAATCATTGGTGCTATAGATTCTACACATGATACAGTACACGTGGCGATGCTACATTAGCAAGAAAGTATTCGACCTCGGTAGGGGATGGTTGGAATAAGAGGATTCGTCGTGATAGCCCCTCTAGTCCTCTAGCTTGGTTGTGGGTAAGAGGTCCAATAACTTGATTCCCATCATTCCCTTTGGGTTGTTCTGGATTTGGGATCAAATCTGAATGGTATTTGCTCAGTTCTCTATTAAGGTGATATGGACTAAGGTCAACAATGTTGAAGGCATTAGAAACCCCATAGTCCTCAAGTAGTTCTAACTTATAGGCATTTTCACTAATTTTCTAGAGGATTCTAAACTATCCTTTTGCTCTTGCAAACAATTTGTTCTTCCTTTTGTTTGGGAACCGTTTCTTGCTAAGGTGCAGCCATACCAAGTCTCTCAACTAAAATTGTTTGGCTAATCTACCCTTAGTCTTTTCTCGCATTCTTCTGGCAGCTTGGTCGATGTGCTAAGTGACCTTATAATAAATGTATTGAAGAGATTATGCTCTGGCTGAGGCGTCGAGGTCCTCTTACACAGGTGCAAGTATAGGGGCGTAGTCGGGTGACAATTCGAGATTAAAACCATAGACCATTTCGAAGAGAGTCTACTTAGTAGTATCATGTACGCTTCAATTATAGGTGAACTCAACTACTAGTAGGTAAATATCCCAATCAACTAAGTTCTTACCTACTGCAGAAAGAAGCAATGACCCCAAAGTACAATTAACCACCTCTGTTTGGCTGTTAGTTTAGGAGTAACATGAGGTACTGGACAGTAATTTGGTTCCCAACCAATACCACAGAGTTCTCCAAAAATGGCTCAAGAACTTCAGGTCTCTATTAGAGACTACACTTCTTAGCATGCCGTGTATTCGCATAATCTCCTATAAGAAAAGAGAAGAAATAGCTAAAACATCATTAGTTTTGGTGTAAGGCTCGAAGTATGCCATCTTACTAAACCAATCTACGATGACCATCACAAAATCTTTGCTTCAGGTAGTTTACGACAATCTAAGAGCAAAGCCCATACTCAATTTAGTTTACGGCCTCGTCGGAATAGTTCACAAGTCCTTCTCTCTCCAAAGTGTCCGAAGAGTCCTCCGCTATAGGCTTCCCTAATTAATAATTCCCGTAGAGAACAAGTCACATGCATAGTTTCCCCCCTCAAAACAAATAGCCATCCTCCACAAAATACTCATCTACTATCCTTCCATCTAAGCATCGCGAAATTATTGGTCTAGAGTATAGATCCTCAGAGTACTATTCTTTAATACTCATAAAACCAAGTAGCCTAGTCTACAGTTTTGATAAGAGTGCATGCCTCCTCGAAAGAGCATCTATAGCTACGTTGCTCTTTCCTTCCTTATACTTGATCATAAAATTAAATCCCTCAAGGAATTCAATCCATCTTGCTTGCTGCTTAGATAGCTTAGTCTAACTTCGAAGGTACCACAGTGACTCGTGGTCAATATATATGACAAATTCTCTCGGTAGTAGATAGCGTTGCCATACTTACAATGCTAAAATTAGTGCCAACAACTCTTTGTCATACACAGAGTAATTTAACCGGGGTACCCAGAGCTTCTCACTATGGAAGACAATTGATTGGCCTTCTTACATCAAGACAGCACCTATTCCAATGCCTAACACATTGCACTCTAGCTCAAAAATTTTGTCAAAGTTATGTAGCACTAACACCAGGGCATAAGTCAACCTCTTCTTAATCTCAACAAAACTCCTCTCTTCCCTTTCTCCCCATCGAAAGTTGGTGTTTCTCTTCGTTAATTCAGTAAGTGGCGTAGTGAGGGTACTGAAGTTCCTAATGAACCTTCGATAAAACAAAGCCAATCTATGGAAACTTCTCATGTCGACACAAGTAGTAGGGGTCAGCCCTCAACAATTGCTCAAATATTCTCATTATCGACTTGCAAGCCTCCTCTACTGACTACATAGCCTCAGAATACCACTTCCCCCTAGTAAAAACAACATTTCTTTAGGTTGCCGAATAATCTCTTAGTAAGGAGAATATCTAAGACTGCTTTGATGTATTTATAGTAACTTGGTATGGCAGCACTGTAGATCAAGATGTCGTCGTAGTACATTACAACACACTTTCCGATGAGATGTCTCAACACATGATTCATAAGTATCATGAAAGTGCCTGGGGCATTCGACAAGCCGAAGGGCATGACCATCCATTCATAAAGTCCATGTCGAGTCTTAAACGCAGTCTTCCACTCGTCTCCTAGCCTTATGCAGATTTAATAGTAGCCAAACTTAAGATCTATCTTGCTAAAAATTTGGCTCCACTCAGTTCATCCAACACGTCTTCTAGCTTCGGGATCGGATACCTGTATTTGATCATGATTTTGTTTATAACTCAGCTGTCACAACACATCTGCTAGGCTCCTTCCTTCTTCAGCACTAGAAGTGTAAGCACAACATAAAGGCTGAAACTCTCTCTTACATATGCTCTTTCCAACAACTCATTGACTTGATGTTAAAGCTTAGAAGCCTGCTCAGGATTCATCCAATAAGCTAGCTTGTTCGACAGTGCAACACCAGGTACTAAGTCAACGTAATGCTCAATGCCTTGGGTCAGAGGCAACCCTTTAGGTAACTATTTTATGAACAAGTCGGCATATTCATCCAACAGTTCCTTCACCTTTTGGGATAAATCATCCCACTTCTTCATTTCCAGTAGTTGCCTAACCAACAGGAAGGTCTACTCATTGGCATTAATGGCTTCTCAAAGCTCGACTCTACTCATCACCAGAGCCTTCTTAGATCCGCGAGCAAGTTTCTTATATAACTTATGAACTTCTCTTGGCAGGATCAGATTTAGTGTAATCTTCCAATCATCCTTCTTGAACATATAGGTATTCTTGTAATTGTCGTAGATAACTCTCCTATCAAACAGCCACACTCTTCCTAGCACCACGTAGAAAGTGCACATGAGCAATATATCGCAAAGAATCTGGTCAAAGTAATTGCTGATAGTAATCAACAATAGTATTTGCTAAGTAACATGTAACGATCTCTTCTCTTTCAATTAGCGCAACTTGTACGGCTTTAGATTTGTAACAGTTGGCAACTTCAGTTTTGAAATGAGGTTAGCTGACACCACATTAATGTAGCTCCCACTATCCACGATAAGGGAGCATATCTAATCATTCATCTTGTAAGTGATGTGAAATAAGTTCTCTCTTTACTCCTCCTCTCGTAAAGGTTCCTCACTTATAGTACATCGGACAAACATAAGTAGTTGGTCCAAGTCCTCAGCATACACATCTTCCTTAATCAACTCTTTCTCAAAATTCTCATTCTAGGTAAGAACCTCTTCCTTGGGTTCCTCACTTGTATGCTTTACATCTAACAACAAGATGTCTCCCTTAATAACCATCATCCTTCGATTCAGGCACTGAATAGCTATATGTCTAAACCTTTAACACTTAAAGCACTTGATTTAGCTAGTCTTCCTTCCAAACCCTTACCCCTTCTCATATGTTTAGGTTAGCACTACATCTTCTGGTCAACTTTTCTACTCGACTCTGACATTAACCCTTTTGCTTAGCTCGGTATTAGACAGAGTCTAGTAACTTGCTTGTTTGGGTTAGCTAGTCAGCATTCTAGTCATTACTCAGCTCCCTCTCTACCTCTTTACTTGTTTGGCAATCCTAACAGCTTCATCTATTATATCAAATCATTGGAGCTGCACAATGTCTCGGATGTCTCCTCTCAATCTAATAATAAACCTTAAGACTATTTGGGCTAGTGGTTCCTCCACTTTACATCTTATCATAAGTATTTGGAATTCTTGAACATACTCATCAATAGCTCGGCCTCCTTATCTCAGCTCCTGAAGTCGAGTGAAAGTATCTTGGAGATATGTTTCTAACACAAATCTGTTTTGAAGTACTCTCTTCATCTCGGGCCAAGTGTCAATTTCTCGATACCCCTCTTGTCTTCTCATGGCTTGAAAATTCTTCCACCACATGGCTACATACCCGTAGAATTCAACAGTAGCAGTTCTTACTTTCTCATAATCCTCATACTAATAATAATCAAACATACGCTCCACTTTCTCTTCCCAATCCAGGTACTCGTCAGCATTCCCATGTCCATTGAAACTCAAAATCCGAAGCTTCACATGGTCAGATGCTCTAGGAACTCATACACATTCCTCTTCAAAATACTCTTCTTCCTCTTCATCAAGCTCTCTTAAGTCTATCCTTTGCCTTACTTATTCTCCAACTCCTCCACCTCAAACTAGTCAAGTTGGGTGTTGACCTCTAATAGGTTGAGCAGCTTATAGAGTGTTTTATGTAGCTTTAGTGGGTCGGTAAGACAGGGCATGAACAGTTTAACTCAAATTTACCAAGAGGTTAGCTACCTCATTAAGTCTCTTATCAGTACTTTTAGTAGTTCCTTAAGATTGTTGCCCATGGTGGAAAACTCCACTACCATCACCAACATTAAATTTATACTTGGGTCTATCATTTTTCCTTACAAACTCAAATTCAAACAAATACTTCAGAAAGTGAACAACTAACAATACAGCAGTCAAATGAACATACTAACTTGCTCTATTTCTCATACATAAAATAGAGTATAACAAAATTCAGGAAGAATTAACTATAACTTACACAAAAGTTCTGCTCCGATACTAAGATGGTGCAAACCATGACCAAGAACAGATAAAGTCAACCGCTAAATGGGTCGAAGCTTGCAGAAAGCTCGAAAAGGGGTAATAGGGAAAGGTACAAAAGGGTAAAGAAATGAAGAATAAAAATAGTAAGCAAAACTCACGAACAACTCCAAGGAATATGGCACACTAATGGAACTTCTGAGGACTCACGGCACAATTCAATATAACGTACGAGTTAATCTAATGAGATTACTCGCTACCTAACTTTACTTAAAGGAAATGATGAGAGTCATGCGGAAAGTAAACAACAGTGTTTACATAAGGAAGAAAAGTATTCAATTGTATTGAAGGTAATCTGATGATTTATAACTACAAGTACAAAAGTATTTATACTCGTAAGTTAAGGTAACTTGCCCAAAAGGGAAAAGACAAAAAAGATATTTTCGAAAAAAGTAATGTACATGATACAAAAAAGTAAAAATGGATATATAAGAAAAATAATTATTAGTACTACAGATTCTATACATGATACTATACACATAGCAATGCTACATTGGTAAGTTTGTTAAGAGATACAAACAAAAAGTATGGACAGATGGGTTTCTCGGAGTAGGGATAGCTAAGTCAGTCTGCTCTCTCTTTCTCGACTTCTCAGCAAGGATGATGCTGAGTAATTGGTCGGCTCAATACTGAAGAGTAATCATCAACTCAGCATATCACAGAACAATGAGCGGTCATACGGTATGACATTAAAAGTAATTCGACAAGAAAGTACTTAACCTCAACAAGGGATGGTTAAAATAAAAGGATTCGTCATGCCAGCCCCTCTAGTCCTTTGGCTTGGCTACGAGTAAGAGGTCCGGTAGCCTAATTTGCATCATGATCTTTTTACGATTAATGGATTATTGTTTAAAGTTCAAATTACACTAAACAAATTCATGTTTTTTAAAGGTTTCGACCTATTATCATAGGTTATTTTACAGCACAAATTATGCAACAAGTCCATGTCTAAAATGACTAATGGATGGCCTCTGGAAAGGCATCTAATATACTACATGTGAAATAAAATATACTGAGAAATATAAGCATGTAAAAAAAAATATGTTAAGAAAATAGGCATGCGAAATAAAACATGCAAAAAAAAACATGGCATGTGAAAGAAAACATGCTAAGAAACAATAAAGCGCATGAAATAAAATGTACTAAAACTACTAAATTATGCTTGAGAAATGATGACGAATTAATTAAAATCATGAATTCTTGGCCACTCGGCCAAATGTTGTCCATACAAAAGATAATGAATCAATTACAAAGGAAACAATCCTATGATATATTCTTGGATTAAGTAGAGACATTTTATTGATCGGAAGTTGGAGCTTTATTGGAGCCTATCTCCTTTTCAGTGCTTAGGGTTTGTGAATAGGTGGATTTCTCTTTATGCACATAGGGGATTTCCTTAGACAGACGATCTTCATTTGTTATCACCCGCATATGGATTTCAGTACTTGAATCTTCGTCGGCTTCTTCATCACAACACAACAAATCATATTAAGGGTGAAACTTTAGGATTTCTTTTCTTACTACTTTAACCCCTTCAAACAACCTCTTCCTTAATAATCTCTCGTGTTACTGACTCGACATCACAATGCCGAGTGCCTCTTCAATAGAGGACCCTTTCCTTGTTGCCTTCTCTAGTTCGATGAGACAGCTTTGTAGTCCAAAGTGTTGGTCTCTAATTCCTTTATTTTCATCTTGAACTTATCTTCCTCATCACTCATTGAGCTAAGTGTTTAGCCTAAACCTCCACACTCTTCCTTCTTTTTGCATTGTTCCTCTTTTAAGTTTTTTATCTCCTTATATTGTTTGTCAAACTTAACCTTGAGGCTTAAGACTTTATTAGCAACCAAGGAGTGTGCTAATTTCTCCATAGCAAGCTCAGCCTAATACTTCTTAGCCCACATCTTAACCCTTAATCTTACATTCTCGACAACCGCAATTTGAACCTTTCAGGAATTGTATGCATCCTCAAATTTTTGCAATATGTCAATATGGAATGATCAATTTGCTAGATCACCTAGCAGAGTATAATTTTTTTTTTATCTATTATTACCTTTTTCATTTCTTTGTCGGCTTTATCTAAAGCCATTAGAACGTAGTTGCTAATCTATAAACAAATAAGATTGTTAGCAATCAAACATGTCTAACAATTGAAAGGATTAAATTGATACTTACATCATACAGTTTGGCTGTGATGTGCACCCTATTACAACTACTAACCCTATCAACATATTTCTTTGTAATCTCTTTATCCTTGAGAAAAATGACACCTTCCATTAAGGCCAAAGATTTTATCTTGTCACCCAAGGCTAAATTAGTATGTAGGATGTTGTGGCTCTAGCACAGAACAAAATACTCACTAACCTGCATATTAGGGACGAATTTAGTACTACTAATGCCAAGAGCTTTGTTTCATCTTACCTCTTTTGCCCTTTCATCCAATTCCTTAGATGTCTTAGTAGAAGGTTAGCCAATGAGTTCCTTCTCACTCCTTTTGTTTATACTTAGCATAACATCCATTGGGAGTGATGATCCTTTGGTGGCCTCAAAATTGGTGACCTCTACCTCGTTACAGGCTTCGATTTCTTAGCCAGCCTTTCTCGACTCCGTAGATTAAGGAATATTTGTAGCTGGAAGGGTCTCAATTTGTACGGCCTCTATAAACCTAAGTTTCTCACTCCCTTGTCTCTTCTTAGCTAGATAGGAAGTCTTCTTTTAGGCTACTATTTGTTTTGTCGCTCCCTCTTTTACTTCCTTTCTAACAGTAGTCAATCGAGCAGTAACAACCATAGAGGCTACACATTAATTGGCTTTTAATTTCTTGGCCTTAGCTTAGGCTAACAACTTAGCAGGGCTTACCTCACCAGCACCCATATTTGCAGTACAAAGTAGATGCATTAATACAAAAGTGAGAAATAAGAAAGATCTTACATTCTTCGTACTAAGCAAGACTTAAAGACAACAATTCCTCCCTTAAGTCACGAGAATGGCTTTCCTTTGTAGCTATACTCTATATGGTGATTACTCGATACCGTACCTTCCTTCTAGAAAAAAATTAGCTCTTTATTCTCATACTACCTTATTATCCTCTCAACATCCCAAAAAAAATCCCGTTTTTCCTTCTTTCTTGGATCTTCTTTACTATAATAGCATTGTTTGGCATTAACTTAATGTCTTTCGTGTAGATTGCTTTAGTCCATTGGGTCGGTCCATTGGATCTGAAAATCCAACTCTTTATCTGAAACAATAAGCATGAACTTGTTGTGCCACTTATGAATCTTAGATTTCAATTCATCCATAAATTTTCTCCTATGCTTAGTAACCGCAAAGTACCAACTATCAGGCTACTTCCTAATCATAAATAAATACTAAAATAATTTAGGTGTAACTCTAACTTCAACTTCTTTACAAACTATCTCAAAAGCCATGAGAAGTTGATAACTGTTTGGTGAGAACATACTTGGCACAACATGGAAATAGTTAAAGAACTGCTTGAAAAAGGCTAAGAATAGGAAGCACAATCTAAAGTCAAGATACTTCAAATAGATATGAAGCTCACGCTCTTTTAGAAAACATACTCTTTCCTCTTCCCTTAGCCTCCTAAGGTTCCATGCTTTGGGAAGGTCTTCCCAGCACTTGTTATATTTCAAGACAAGAACTTTATTGACGATACTGGCCATTTCGTTTAGTGAATCACAAAAGTAAACTATGTTATTATACAAATACCTAGCAACAGATCTTCCTTCTTTGTCATCTAGATAGGTATCAATTGCGAGAGAGTTAATTTGAGCAAGTTTGTCACACTGCTCTACTATACTGTCAGTCAAACTACTTGAGGAACATGCCGTTTCACTCCTTTTTAGGAAGAGAGGTAGCCTTGGGCTCAGTTGCTTGAAAATCTGAAATAACAAGTCAACAAATTACGTTTCAAACCATACATGATTTTGACTATAATAAATCTTACGAAACTTTTTGAAGGTTAAGATGAAGTGTCGTAATCGAACAAAAGCTTTTGAATGAAAATGAAGATGAAGTGAAATCTGTTTTTAGTGTTAGAAAATTTCTTAAATATGAATAATTTACTCTTGTAACCACAACATGTTTCTAACAAGTAATGATGCACTGATTTGACGATAGTCCGATTATTGACATGCATTTTAGGATAACGATCTAATGGTTATCAAGGCTCTGACAATTATTAGGCCTACAGCGTAATTATGGCTATGGTGATAGCTATCATACGTTTTACTATTTAGTCTTCTAACAAGCAAGAAAATTGAAAATTGTGACCTTTCAGATAGGTTACGATCTGTTTTCCTAAACGAAAATCAAGGAACTTCCCTCTTACTCGATATTTGTGAAACAGTTCTCCATTGAACCCTACAAAAGAATGTTAAAATATTTACCCTCTCAGTCAAATCCTCGACTACAGGATTTAGGAGATAAATGTTGATAGTCGAATTCCATCCCTTACAACTCACTCAACTACCCAACTACTAACATAGATCCGTATCTAATTTGAACTTAAGAAAAGTGGCATAAACAGTTATCACATGATACGGCTATATTATATAACCGCCTACTATTTCTACATTTCAGAAATGTGCTTGATCAAGAAATCTCTACATATCCAAATAATCAAATGGTTAATTGTTGTTTCAAATACTCAATAATTGCCTATAAATATGGAGAAGAAGTACCAAAAGAACTATTTGACAACCCAACTACTTGTCTTATCTTCTCTTAACATTCATTGACTGACTTAGGCATTGGAATGGCTGTATCGGATTGGCCTCTGTACCTGAAGCTTTTTTCTTTCCTTGCATGATTAAAGTCTTAACCTAAATTCACCTAATATCATTAGCTTTTCAAGTTTGAAGTGCTTTGTTCATATTTTTAGTTTGACATTTAGGTTTTGTGTGTTTTGGCTTAATAAGTTGGTTAAGTGTTTTTAGAAATATAAATAATCAAAATTGAAACTATCATTTTTTTCTTGAAATATTGACTTGTGTTACAACCTAAGAGACCCGGTTGGGTTGCTTAGAGCATAGTTGGACCAACTGAAGTGCTTGAGGCATGCCAGGTTCACTATCAATGAGTTTTAAGGATGCATAAGCCAGCCCTTATTATTGAGTCTAGTTGAACCTAATTAAGCTGATTTAGTTGATTTAGATTCAACTATACTGAAAAAATAACAAAGATTTCATTCAAGTACAACCGTATTCTATTAATAGATATTTCATTATATTTTTATTTTGTCCTAGCAAATAATATGTGACGAATAACTAGGACATAAAACTTACCATCAATCTATAAATAAATCTCTAAGCCCTCTGTGGCCTAAAATCTGCTAATTATATAATCCTTCTACATAGGAGCCACCAATAGGTGCTTTCATGAAAATGTCGGATATATTCATGCAAGATGGCATAAAGGGAGGCGGTGGACGAATTTCTCGTTTCCGAGGTACCGCCATCCTTCACTATGAACAGTGTCCATTCCCCAACTCATGTGGCGATCCAGATGACGATGATACAGCCACACACCTAGTCAATTATCACCAATGTATGACAGAGCTTATCAGTCATATGATCCATATATATATATATATATATATATATATATATATGTCTACATTTATAAATGGAGTAGTTGGCTAAATTCTTATTGTTAGGAGCAGGGAGGAACAAACTTAATATCTGTACCTGTACGTATAAGTTATGAATGACAACTGCTTATGCAAATTAAAAATCTCTACTCTCGACGAAGAAAAGGTCATAGATGAGTAAATAAAAGATTAAACTTACCAGGATTATTTGCCCTAAATCGAATAGTAAGCCATCCATTCTTAGGAAGTGAAAATGTGTTAACTTTTAGTGGGTGGACCAAATTAAATGTTTTGGGATCTGTCTCGTTGTTGAAATCGCCGTATCCCATACCCACAACATAGAAACTATGGCCATGTAAATGCATTGGATGACTGACCGGGCCTTTTAATACATTGGTGCCTTGGAATACTGTCTCCACCATCTCGTTGTAATCCGGTACTTTCACCTTGGTAGCTTAAACTGTCAATGAAATGTTTTGGCTGAAGTCATCTGCCGTGAAGTTGTAATCCGAAGGAGGGAAATCAGGAAAGTCGGTTGCGTAAACCCCACTAATGTTTCTGCACTTGCGAGCTGTTGTAGATTTGTTAGATTATCACCGAAACCCATCTAAATTTTAATAAGAAAAGCATATATATGTATTCATATATGTATATATATATATATATATTATTATTAAAGTTGATTGAGATTTAAGTAACCATCACTAGTATTTTCCCTTTAAAATTACATTTAACCCTCTAATCTTATAATATATAACAAAAAAAAAACTAATACTAAATTAACTATAAATATATTATACTATTTACAAAGTTGTTAACTTACTAAATTTTCTTTTCCTCACAATTCCTCTCTTTTTTTTCCATTTGTTCTCTCTCTCTCTCTACTATTATCAAATTCCCACTACTCCCTATTTCTCTCTCTCCCAATATTCTTACTATCTCCTATTCCTCTCTTCACGACCTCCATCTCTCTTTCTTCCTTATTTATTAATATTTTCTATTAATATTATAATATATTTGATTATACTGTATAATTTTATTTATTTTATGCACACACAACATGAATGTTTATCATAGTGTGTGTATGTAAATGTCGGACAGATCAGGAGAGAGAGAGAGAACCTATAATATGCAGAAAGCATGTCAATAGAAGGGTTAACCCAATTGACATTGTTTAAGCTCGAAACTAATTTGTTCCCATCAATGGATTCATTAGAAGAATCACTTAGGTAATAGAGCTCATTCATGGACATTATGATAAACATACTAGTTGATATGTTTTGTAGAACATCTACTAAGTATAGTAGGCTTGCCAAACTTCTAATCCTACTTGTATAGTCTTTTACCTTTTGCATGTCCATATATATTGGTAGTGTATTTAGAAAAATGAAAGGTGAGGAGGAGCTATAATTTCCATTGTATTCTAGGATGGCACTCCCATTGCTATGGTCAAATCCAGTTACAAGCAAATCTTAGCTAAAGAATTGCCTAGTCATCATGTAATAGTGCCCTAGGGACTGGTTAGCTATAAACCCTACTTTTAGCAAGTTTATGATTTGATCAAGAGTATTTTCCAAACGTTTCTAAGGATTAACTAAACTACAAATTCAAGTTTATATTTAAAAATAAATTTAATTTTCCAATTCGAAAATTTATTATCGATAAAACTCAAATACAAGAAACTACGAACCCTAAGTCACCTAAAACCCTAAACCCTAAAACAATTAAGGATTTATAATCCTAAGCGATTAATTAATAATTTAATTTGAATAATTTTATTCAACTCTAGAAAATTTCATAATTTTATAATAATTAAATCATAAATTATAAAGCAATTTAAGAAACAAATCTAAAATAATTTTCTATAAGACAATCTCCTTATCTTCATGCATAAGATTTGAGCATATGAATAAATAAACCAACCAATCACCTAAATAACTTATTAATTAAGAGTTAGAATCATTTATCAATTGATAACTTATTAAAAATTAGTGATAAGATACTTAACTTATCACACTATAACTTATACTATATATAGACAAGATATCACAATATTTTATATGTTCAACTTTAATTTAAGAAGACAAGACAATTCCATGCCAAAAGGAAGCGTACTTGGCTAGTTCCACATGACTAAAAAAGGGAGGCCATGCCTTATCTTTCATCAATCAATCAATTTGTTTTACATACTACTATTCACCTCTTAATACTTACATTATCTAATCTTGTCAAAAGTTGGTATTTATGCATGCTAAAAGATATCATTTGAAGCTTCTTAAACACACTTCTTCCCCTTATTCAAACTGGCCACTCTCTCTCTCATTTCACTTTATTTTCTCTCACTTAAATACAAAAATAAAAGAAGAAGTCCAACCCCACAAAATTAATCTTGCTGCCACCTTTTTCTCCCTTACTCACCACTCAAAGCTTCACTTTGTTACCCTTCATTTGTCGACTTCCAAAGCCACTTTTAAAATCCTTAAAACACTCTCAAAACCATACTTTAAAATATCAAAACTTAAGATTCCAAAAAGGTTGCAAGAAGGACAAGGTAAAACAAGAAGCTTAAGTTGATACTTAGTGCACAACCATCTTGATTTTTCTTTGAGGACAAGTAAATTGTTTCTATGTGTTAGTAACTTGTTTCTGTGTGTTAGTAACTTAGTGTATCATGTTAGGAGATCATGTTTTTACAAGGATTTTAGCATGATCATAAGTTAATGAAATATCTAAAATCACCCTAAGAAGCAAATTTATGAAACCCTTACTTGAAAATTGAAATATGAACATATAAAGTTGAAATATGAACATATAAAGTTGGTATTATGTAGAGATACTTGTTTAACACTTAAAATGGAAGATTTTAAGTTAAGAAAATCATGAAATAAGCACTTGAAAGAGGAGATATCATGCTGTACGTGAAGTGTTTATAGGCCTTTTGGATGTTACTTTTACTTCTATTAAGTTAAATACGCTCAAATCTAAACTTAAGTAAAGGAAAATCCATTACATGAATCTTTTATGAGGAAACTAACTTTATAAGATATGAATTATGTTGTGGAAGTTATGATAAGTATGAGATCTATTATTTTCATGTATAGTATAAGTTAAATGATCATCTCATGGAAGAGAAGTTAAGTCAAGATTTAAATATAAGTAACATAAGTTCATTATCTAACCCTTAAACTTAAGGAAATAATGAAACAAGTTGAAAAATCAAGAGAGCACCCCTTGGATTCACCACAAACAGATATGTAACTATGTGAAAAGTCACTTAAAAATATGATAAAAGTAAGTAAATAAAATAAAGAGACCAACTAAGGCAACTATGATAAGTGTATAAAGTCTAAAACTTAAAATCGAGTCCAAAACTTTCAAAACGGGTCTCAAACTTTAAGTTGAACCCCCATCAATTTTTTGACCAGTAACTAACCCTAACCATGGAAGTTATTTTAAGACTCTTAAGGAGCCCACAAAACACTCTCTAAGCTCAAGAGAGTAACTATCCTCGATTTGGATAAAAAGCAAGCCCATTAAATAATTTAAGCTCACATAAAAACCCAAGAAGTTGTTGTTAGCCTTAGGAGTGTAAATTAACATTAGAGATCTAACCTTAAGGAGTATTTTAAGCCTAAAATGAGATCCTAAGCCTAAGCCCAAGCCCAAAAAATTTCCTAAGATATCAAAAACTCAATAATCAAACAAAGCCCAAAAGTACTCTGAATCATGAGGATTACTACTGTCATGATCTATAGACAGATTTACATGCCTCATATTAAAAATCTAACCTCACCACGTTATAGTATACTCGAAAATGATAAATATTGGTTATAAGATCATAAAAATCGGATTTAAAACGAAAAAGTTATATACGATTGAACTTTTAAGTAAAACTGAGGAAAATATGAAACCTAGTTAATAGTATGGCTTAAAGGGTTTTAGCTTAGTTTTTTAAATTTTATTTCAAGTCCTTATAGTACCATATTTGCGATATCCAGAGGGCCCAGTGTTTGGAGACAACTTACCTTGAGATTACTTTTATTGATCTGCTATGGCTAAGTAAGTGATTCTTGATGACTCCATACTTGATTTTACTTGTAGAGTAAATGTACTTAAACTTATATAAGGAACTTGGATACTTAAGGGATATGAGAAATGCATATGTATGATACTATGATTGAATGCTATGACTTATTAATCAGATAATAATGGAATTATTTATGATGATATCTATATCTAGTTGTATGGAATGAATTTGCATGATCTCCATGAAAATTGGATTAAGTACTTATTTGATTAAGAAATTCAATGAATCATGCATTTCTCATAAATCACATCATATTATACCAACTGCTACCTCATACAAAAGATGGGAAGGGACTTACAAGAGGAGGACCTCCTGTAGAATTGGGTATTAGCTACACCATTATTATATTATTGAGTCTCTATCCTAAGCTGATGGGCTTACTATGTACTAGGGGACACTAACCGTTAGCGAAGGGTTGTATCTCGTAACTTTTGTATAAGGTGTATGATTATGGATTGTAGAAGTCACCATACTGCTAGACTTGGTCATTTTGGTTTAAAGTACAAGATGTAAAAGATAAAATACTTCTGTATAAAAGTGGTATATGTTATATATACATATATATATATATATATATGGTTTTGTTTAGACTTAAGCATAATAGTGCGATTGATATAAAACCTAAGTGCAAGGACCTAGTTATGGTTTGTATGGATTAATTATCTCAACCCTGACTATAGAGGGCGTAATTCTAAGTTGCATATAGTTCCTAGGCTACTGCATATATTGTTCGGTATCTTAATTATTCATACATTCACATATTTATACATTTAATAAAATTGTTATATGGTATTAATGAGGGAATTTATTTCATTAAACATAAACTTATATCCCGATAGATTTTTGTTGATGTAAGATCATCTCTTCATACATCCGAGCTAAGGAATGCCGTGAGTCTCGTATGGAGACAGGAAAATGCGTTCAAGGAGCGAAGAGAAAGTTGTATAATAGCATTTTGTAGATATTTATTTATCTTTTTCAGCTCATATTTTAGATAGAATTTTTTCTAATGTAGATTCTTATAAGAACTGTATTTGTTTTATAATATTTTTTTGGTATGGAATTAAACAATCCACATGTTTACTTTATTATTTCATATCAAAAAATTAAATTTAGTTAAATTGCTTGACATTATATACCTATAGATCTAATAGTAATAGATAATAGAAGGAATCTAGTGTATCATACAAAAGATCTACAAGAGTTGATTGTAAATCTTTACGTGGTACATGACGATTTACCATGATAATAATATTGTTAGGTCATGATATTGGCCATTAGGGCAAAGCCCATAGTTTGGCCTGGGCTTATCAGGATGTAACTTGTGTTGAAAGGTTTCACGTAAGCTCCAACGTTGTGGTCTGCGATGGCGAAGAAAAGCTCCGCATTCAACACTGAATTGATGAATCGAAATTGATATGCCTTTCCATAATCCATCACTCGAGGATACGTTTTTCCTGTGTCATATCGTTACGACATAATTTTATCATGATCATATGGTTGAAGATTAATACAATATTTCTATGGTAGTGCAATTATATAAAATACACGGTCTTTTATTTTTTATTACGGAAACAAGGACTTCTGACGATTCAAAAAGGGAA
This sequence comes from Lumnitzera racemosa, assembly GCA_024138005.1. Classification (NCBI taxonomy): domain Eukaryota; kingdom Viridiplantae; phylum Streptophyta; class Magnoliopsida; order Myrtales; family Combretaceae; genus Lumnitzera; species Lumnitzera racemosa. The sequence continues at coordinate 65,393,899 of JAMXBC010000010.1, read as the reverse complement.
AAAGGGAAAGGAAAAAAAAAAGAAAAAGAAAAATTCTTCTCGTGTTTCTTCTACCAAATAACTTAATCCAATTTCCGTTGACAGTGTGATCATATGATAACGGTGCATACCAATCGTAAAAGAAGTTGTGGATAGTGTTAATGACAAATTTTACATAACCTCATTTTTGCTGTCAATAGGTTGTCTTTTTATAATGAATAGAAATCTTTTCCTATAAATTGAGGATTATTTACTATTTTAAAAGTTACCTTACTGTAAAAAGCCACGTAATTTAGTACTTTTTATCATTGACACAAGTAAGCTAATTATTAGAGGATGTGCGCTATGGAAATTGCTTGACTTCCGTCAATATTTTCTCAACTAAGTTAGGAACTACGCGGAACAAATTTAGAATTTTTAGTGAAAAACGTTGAATAATTTTGTGGCTGACAATAAATGCAAACTTTGAAGAAGTTAGACGCATTAATGTTATCGATTATTACTTCACAAAGAGTCATCAAAATTGCATGTGTAACATATATATGTCATTCATCGAAAGAAAGAAAAAAGAAATATACATATATATATATATATATATATATATATATGTCTGTGTCACATAATGCACTTTGGATAAATTACTTCAAAGTTTTAAGACTATCATAGCATAAGTTACTTTATTTATTTATTTTCCAACTAACATAAGTTACTCTACACAGAGCCTAAATTATTGATACACTATTGTTAATCTTCCAAAGCCTTGTTTGTGCCCTTAACCGGAAAAAAGGAGGACCAGAAACTTACTATTTTTTTCTAAATTAACACAGATGTCGAATATTTATGTGACGAGGCATCTGAAATATATGTGGGGGGGTATTTTTGGGTGATCATCAAGCAGTATACTTTATTAGTGAAAAGGAAACAGGCTATGTAAAGAAAGAAGATAAAAAGAATTGCGATGTTAATTATTACTCCGGTTTGATTAAATTATTCTCATTCCCCACACCAAACGATAAGGAAAAAGGAAAATACCACTGGAGCAGTTACTGAAATCGCCAAGTTCACCATTTATGGTATGGCCACTAGAATGTTGTAGGTCACTTCCCGATGCAAACCCCTCGTCCACTTCCGTTTTAACATCTCCTTTGTCCCATGAACCTGCATTTTGTGATTTATCAATTAATAAAAGAAATGCATAACTAGTTCCAGTCCAATTATATACTATCATAACTTTATTTGAATTTCCGATAATATACGTGAATTTTAAAGTCACACAATTCAAATACAGAATATTTGATCTCTTTCCTCTCTTTTGTCGGCCCTCTTGATGGATATAAGTTTCGGGTTATAAAGGAGAGAAAAATGGATTTTAGCCTCTTGTATCCTATCTAGACGTATTCATCGGGCCAATTTGGTCGGGAATCAATATTGAACGGCTAATTTATGGGTTATCAAAAGGTGAATTGGGCTTGGATCGGTTTGTGTGAATCAAAGGATTTTTTTTTTAAATTTTTTTCCAAATATTCTTTATTATTACAAATAATTTGTTATTTATTCATCTTCTTTTTTTTTAACTAAATCTAAACTTTTTGTCTTTGCTTGTGAATAAAAAAAATTATTTTTAGTTTAATTTTTTTTATCTCAAAATAATTCATTTGGATCTTATAAGTATAAATATATTATGTTATATTATATATAGTATATATGTATATTATAGTATACATATAGTATATTAATAATTATATATTATATATACTATATACTTGTTTGTATTATATATATTATATTATATATTATTTATATATTTTTTTAATTTTTAAAATTATCTCGATTTTAAACCGCTGATTCAAGGGGAATTCAATTTACCAATTCAGTGGGTTACGATGATTAAATCGTCTAAACCCTTAAGACTTGTTGGTTTAACAACTAGTTTCGACCCATCCAAGACATCTCTAGACCAGTTTAGTAGTTAGCAAGATGGATTATGATGGATTTAAGATTCAGAATCAATCTTTACATAAATCTAATTCTATCTATAAAAAATCCACATTAAATGCTTTCCTACTCGGGTTATATATGTCCTAATTAATCATGACCGTTGATATATTTCACATACAGTACGGTATACATAGCAACACCTAAAAGGCTAAATAAGAAATAAAGTTTCCTTACATTGATTGATCATATAACCTTCAGACTTTCATCCAACGCTTTTTAGCAGAACCAGTTTTTGCTAACGGCATGTATAAGTTCGAATACTTTTACTCCAGATAATGGAATCCCGATTGCACATGTTAAGAATGGCTTGAGAAGCAACTGATAGCAATCCTTGAACCCAGCTCGGGAAGATAATGGACTAAATTTTTTTTTTTTTTTAGAGACCTTTAGTGTGAGTGGAAGTTAATGTTCTATTGAATGACAGTTATATAGATTTTTTAGCAAATCACAGCATTGTTGTCAAATTCATAAATTAAAAATATAATTTTATAAGTTTATAATTTTATAATATTATTTTTCATTTAAATAAATAAAAATCATTTATGTGTATATTTTTAATAAAATTATAAATTTTAATATACGATTTTATAAATTTATAATTTCAACAGTTTTATTTTATCGAGTAATACAATTACGATTTTGAAATTAGAGTACTCTTTGGCATTAGAAGGCTTTGATTTAGATGCTAACGGACGCAAGGAATCTCTCGGTCTCCGATTGGAGACATTTTTATGAAATTCAATTATATCTATGAATAATGCAAGACGGCCCCAATCAAATATGCACCACCATTTTTACTTAATGAATAATTTCAATTAGAACAATGAAAGGGAAACAAAGGAATTTAAAATGTAATGGGTATTCTTTTCTTTTGTTTGGGATGAAATCGAAGAGATATAATCAAAGGATTTTAATTTGTCTCATTAGATACTTAGAAGAATTTAAAATGAATTAAATTACATAATATTAAAAATATCTATATAGATTGCTTTTAATTATAAATTGTGACCAATAGGGTCAAAATTTATCATAACAATATTGTAATATAATTTCATTACATTTATTCAAGTTTTCAATTATTATATATAATTCTATTATTATGTATGTTTGTTGCTTTTGTCATTTAGTTCCTAATCCTAAGCATGATAATGTAACGGATGTGCTGTTTAGGCTATCTAATATCTATCCATTCTTTAATTAATTATCAAATATATATATATATATATTGATATTCTCTTATTAATTATTCGACATTTTAATGTAATACCTATAGTAGTTCAAGAAATTTTATAATATATTCATTTTTCATATTATCACATAATATCATTAGAAAATTTACTTTTTGTACATAAATTACACAATTTTTTTAATATGATCACTTCAATAATAATGTATTTATTCATACTATGTCAACTATATATTGATCCATTCCAGAGCAATAAACCTTAAAATTGTCTTTCGAAAATAAACTTGATATTATATGGAAAAGAATAATATTATTTTTCAATTATATAATTGACTTTTGCAGAAAGAACATTTAATGTGAAATGGTCACGACAAACCAAGCATCTCACATGTGAGCATAAATATTCAACGATATGGACAATATAATACTGAATATTTTGTCGTCAACTCGTCCACCAATGACCTGTAAGCATTACTATGAACTGGAGGACCTAACTACCATGTGCAAGTTGGAATGGTATATTGTTAATTTCGGACTGACGCAATCTTCCCCATTAACACGTTAACTTTTATCCAATTGTTTTCGAAAAAGATTTCAATCTTATTAATCTTGAAGTTATATTGTAAAACGTATTTGTTTGTTGTGTGTTAAAAGAATTTTTATGTGATATTTGACCTACCGGGTTAACAGCTCAAGAAAGAATTAGATTGACAGTATAAAGTAGTAGAAAATATAAAGAAAAGCTTACTGACCTGGAAGAACCGGCTTATCGGTTCACTTGTCGATAGAGTAATTTTTACCGGCTTATTGGTAGTTCAAGATACTGGTATACCGATAGTTTAAGATACGATCTAATACAACTAGCCGTTGGAGCATTTAATGTATTGTAATAGGAAGAATTGAATGGGATGATATAAATGCTCAACAACCTGACCAAGAACAGTAGAAAACTGATCTAGAACAGTAGAAAATTGATCTTTTACTGTAATATTTCAATATTCTCTTGTATTCATATTGTTCATAATTCTCATTATCTCTTATACCATAAATTACTAATATTTAAAGAGATTTAAAGTGTAGTGCTTGTAAGCTATTAGTTGCAAGTATTGAGAGTTAAAAACACTATATCAATAATTCTTGAGATTAAGTTTTTGTACTGTGAGTTGAGATTGAGTTTTGTGTTGAGAGTTGAGATTGTGATTTGTGTTGAAAGTTGAGATTGTGATTTGTGTTGAGAGTTGTAAGTGTGAAACTTATGTAATCAAGTTTGTGTTTGTATAGCTCTTGAAGCTTGGATTGAGAAATCAATAAAGTGGTGTAAAGTCTTCAGTTGGAGGCATTGTATGTCCATAGAGATTAGGGAACAGTTTAAACTTCACGTTATATTCAAGCTTAATCTTCTTTATCTTTATCTCTTTTAATTTCTGCACTTATTATTGTTCTATTATTGCTTTGATTATTCTTATTATTACATTTAGTTATTTATATTGGAAAAGAATTGCAATTTATCCATAAACTCAATTAACCCCCCCTCCCCCCGCGCCCTCTCTTAAGTTTAGCCTAGTGTACTTCAATTGGTATCAAAACTAGTCTCTAATCACTTGCTTAACTACATATTGGAGTAAAGGTCATGGCATTTAATACACAAGGCTTTACAGAAGGGCAAGCTATAAATAGATCACCACTCTTAACCGAGAATAATTATCCTTATTGGAAATGTAGAATGAGTATATTCTTAAAAGCACAAAATAGACTATTATGACAAGTAGTGAATAAAGGATCATTCAAGATAAAAGGCAAGGAAGAAGATAATTATACCGATAATGATTGGAAGTTGTTAGACATAAATGAAATAGCTATGAATATCTTGTATTGTGCCATTATTGAAAATGACTTTAATAGAGTTTGTACATGTAAGAGTGGTAAGGAAATTTGGGAATAATTAAAAGGTACATATGAAGGAACTAACCAAGTAAGAGATACAAAGAGAAGCTTATTCTGTAAAAAATTTGAAAATTTTAGAATGAATCCAAATGAAACTATTGATGAGATGCATAATAGATTCATCAATATCATCAATCCTTTAAGTGTTCTTGGAAAGACATTTACTAACCTTGAAATAAATTTCAAAATTCTTAAGTCTTTGCCAAAAGATAGGGAAGCCAAGAGAACCATGATTGAGGATGCTCACAATCTTAACATGGTGCCAAAAGAGCAATTTTTTAGAACTCTTAAAACTTACGAGATGATTAAAAAGTAAGGAGAGGAATTCAAGAAGAAAATAATTGCTTTAAAAGCAACCAAAGAGAGCTCTAGTAGTGATGAAAGTGAGGATGATGATGATGTGGCAATAATCACGAGAAATTTTAAGAAATTCATGAAGTTCAATAGGAAATTGGCAAAAGATAAGGATGAAAACATATTTCAATCAAGGAAGGAAAAGAAGGAAGTAATCAAGTTCTATAATTGCCAAAAACTGGGTCACATTCAATAATATTGCCTAGATCTTAAGAAGGCCAAGAAAGGAGCAAGGAAAAAGGCTATGATAGCAACTTAGAGTGATTTAAGTAACTCAAAAGGAAAAATGTACTTTATAGCAATGGATAATGAGTTATGTTCTACTTCTACTAATTCTTCATTTGATGAGCTAAAAAATATGTATGATGAGTTACTTAAGGAATTTATTAAGGCTCAAAAGAAGAACAAGATAATGAAACAAATGATGATTGAAATAGGAAGTGAATTTGATTTATTTAGAAATGAATATAATAAAGTGAATGATGTTAAAGAAAGTTTAGAGGAGGATAATGAGCACTTAAGATTACAAGTTGATAAATTAAATAGAAATAATGAAGTCTTAAATCTTAGGAATGAAGAGTTGGCTAAGGAAAGTGATCAATTGAAAGAAAAGTGCAACTCTCTTAAAACAAAAGTTGATGTGATGAAAAACGAGGGTAATATGGTTGATAGTTTAGGAGAGCTTCAAATTGAAAATACTATCTTGAAGTCTAGCCTAGATGATTCAAAACAAACTATAGCAAAGTTCGTGAATGGAAAAAAGAATTTAGATAAGCTCTTTGGCTCTCAAAGGTAAGGATTGAACAAAATCGGAATTGACTATAATAAAGAATATATTTACAAGTCTTACAAAAGTCACTTTGTAAAAGCAACAACTAAAACTTGAAAATATTATGGTAGATATGGCCATATTGCACATACATATGCAATACGTCGCAATACCAATTTGAATCATAAAGGTAAAATGGCTTAGGTTCCAAAAGGACAAGGATATATTATTGCAACTAACCACAAAGGACTCAAATTCACATGGGTACCAAAGAAGCAATCACATGTTTTTGTAGGAACTTCAAGTGGGAGAAACTTAAGAAACTTGAATGGAGAATACTCAAAGAAAATTCGAAGTGCCTCCAAAATGATATTTGATTCAAGAAATTCATTCAAGTAGTCTCCATACAATAACTAACGTATTTTGTATATACTTAAAGATCTCTACATTTTCTTAAGGCTTCCTTATGCACATATCTACTATCTCTTGATTTTAAAGTCAAATGTTAACTCCCACATGTTTAAATATGCTAATATTTTATGGATGAATGGTTGGCTTGATTTGATTATGAAGCTATATATAATTGATATATCCCCAACCATATTTGAGCTCAAATAAGTATTTAGGGATTGAACTAGTGTTTTTACAATTACTAGCTTTGCAAGCTATGCTTAAACTCTCATCATATCATAATGTACATATAAATTTTGCTTAGAATGGATAATTGCAAATGTCATAGTTTTTGTGTACATTTAAAGTTTGCAATTTTTCCATGTTTCGATTTCCATATTCAAATCCAATTCCCGCATGTTTAATTTTGTCCATAGATTGTGGTTGAATGATTAAGTTGGCCTACTTTTATTTTTGTGCAAATTTGACTCCTTTAGACTTAAATTAGACTCTTATTATTGCTTGGGAAGTCATTTGATCATGTTGTCTATTTGCATGCCATATGTCTTAATCATACTACCCTTATATCTATAGACACCATTAAAACTTATTTAGAATGCCAAATTATCATGAACTTGATTTAGTATATATGTGTGACATTAAGCTCAATTTGTATTTAATAGTTGATTTTGATGATTTCAATTGGTGATTTTAGGACTTCCAAATCATTCTCGCAATATTTTCCTTCCAACATGCTTAAACAAGATGATGAAACTTACTTGAAGTATTGATTTGTGATAACTAAGCTCCATTGCTCAAAATTGGTCATTCATATATTTGCATGGCTTAATAATGAACTTTCTAGTAACTAATGACTTAATTCTTGTTAAATCTTACTAATGTTGCTGAGATACTAGCTTTTCACACTTAAGTGGACCTAAGAAACATGCTCATATAGATTTCATGCATAAAACATAGTGTTTAGCATGATTTAGGTATACTTGAAGTCATTCATAAGCAACTAAGTTAATATATGCATAAATAAATTATGCATTGGTTTCTATTCCCAAAACCAGGTCTCACATGTTTATTTTCATCTCTAAATGATGTTCGAGTGGTCAAACTAGCTTGATTTGAATTTCGTGCATATTTGACCTCTCTAAACCCTTTTTAGGTTCTAAGTACATTATGGAGCATTTCATGACTATTTATGCCAATATGAATGTTACTTGTTTTGATAACGTATTTTTTATGCTTCTTGGTATTTTTCAAATATGCTTAAACCATAAACTTATCTTAAATTTGAGAAAGAATCCATACTTGCTCAATAGCTACATCTATGCTTAACATTTGATTTTAAGGAACTCAAGTAGTGATTTTTCAATTTTTAGAGCCTTAAAGCTATATTTTGTATCTACATTGCTCAAACATGCATTTGAACTTAGCTTGACTTGTTGGTGTATAAGAACTCAATGCTTATGCACCTATTTTGCTCATGAATGTACACTTTCACATTATCATGAATTACTTGGCTCTATGGACTTAATTTAGATGAATCTTGGCTCTCTCATTAAAGATTGAGTTTTTCAAGTCTTAACGGACTTAAATAAACTTGTTTGAAGTGTTAGGATGTTGTTTGAATCTCTAGAAATCAATTTGAATTGGCAAACTTGCTTAATCAAAAGATCCTATTGTTTTTTTGCAATTCCGCAGACAACCGACAAGCTAGTGTACTACTCTAGTTTTTCATTTATATTCAATTATGTTCTTGTAACCGGTAAGCCAGTTTACCTATGTACCAGCAAGTCGGTTCACCTATGTACCGGCAAGTCAGTACACTCCTCTATATAAGCAAATTGTTTTTGTTCTGTTCTAAGAATCGATAAACCGATACCCCTAATCACCGGCAAGCTGGCATACTATTTTCTATAATAAATATGCAACAGTTCCATTCCTAGAACCAGTATACTGGCTCCCCATGCTACCGGTACCTCTATTTCCAGCCATAAATAATGTCGTTCCTTTCTCTTTCTTTCCATCTTCTTCCTAAAACCCTTCTTTCTCTTCCCCCAAACCCTAGAATTCTTCTCTCTCTTTAATCTTCAATCTCTAAACTCTCAAAATCATAATTTTTCTTCATCAATCATCTCCAAATCCATACAATCTCTCATTAATCCCCTAACTTATTCAAATCACACTCTCCTTTTCTCCTTCATACAACTTTCTCTCTCTACTAACCCCTCATCCACCATTAAGATGCCACCTTGATGAACTATAGCAACTTCTAGATGAATTATCACTACCTATCTTGCCTCATTCCTCCTCTACAAGTTGTATGAATTGTTAACTTCCAATCTATTTTTGTATATACTCTTCATTATGTTTTTCTCATGTTATGAATTTAGCTATTAGCCCCTATTATTGTTATTTTCTATCATCTTGCTTTAGCCTTTATCTTGACTTTTTACTTAAATTGGTTATCTATATTGTTTACCACTTATAGTTCACCACTTATAGTTCATGTATCTCATGGAGTTATTAGACTCCCTATAGTTAGCTCACATTTTTGAATATTTGATGTGATATGGGTTAATCTTAATGAATTCATTATGGAGATTTTATTTGGCATGGTTTTTAGCTTTCTTTTTTTTTTTCACTTTTATAGGGAGCATATCCTAAGACTTAAGTTAGGATTATGCTGAAATTTCAACTTGAATCCTCTTCCCTCTTCATCGCCTGGATCCTCCTCTTTTTTATGAGGCCAAAAGGGGAGAAATATTCAAGTTATTAGAATATCAAAACATGTATTACATTAAACTGAAAATAGTTATTCAAAGATGGTAATATTTTATAACTTTGGCATATCTTGATTATTTAAAAGACGAATATCGTGAAATCAAGTACTAAACTGAGGGGAAGTATTAAATTGAGGAGAATACTAGATTAAGGGTGAGCATTTAAAGCATAAGAGTCTTGTCCTCATTAAAAAGGAGGAAATTATTGAACTTAGGGTTCATTATTTGATTTTGATGAGAATAAAACAAAATGTATATAATTAAATTTATTGTTTTTGAAGAAAACAAAACAAGTGGATGATTAAACTAAGTATTATTTGATTATTTTCAGACAATTGAATAAGTTGAATTAGCTTGCTTAATGATTAAATACATCAATTATCTTTATAAGAAATTTAATCTTTTGAAGTAGTGATCAAATAATCTTGAAGTTATATTGCAAAAAGTATTCATTTGTTGTGTGTTAAAAGAATTTTCAGGTAATACTTGGTCTGCCGGGTTAATGACTCAAGGAAGAACCAAATTAACGGTATAAAGCTCTAGAAAATACAAAATAAAAGTTCACTAACCTGAAAAAACCGGCTTACCGATAAAGTAATTTTTATCGGCTTGCTGGTAGTTCAAGGTACCGGCATGCCGGTAAGTTTGATACAATATGTCGTAAGTCTGATACAATTAGCCGTTAGAGAATTTAATGTATTGTAATAGGAAAAATCGAATGGGATGATATAAATACTCAACAACCTGACCAAGAATAGTAGAAAAACAATCTTTTGCTGCAATATTTCGATATTCTCTTGTATTCTTGTTATCTATAATTCTCATTGTTTTTTCTACCATAAATTACTAATATTTAAAGAGATTTAAAGTGCAGTACTTGTGAGCTATTAATTGCAAGTATTGAGAGTTAAAAGTACTTTATCAATAATTTTTGAGATTGAGTTTTTGTATTGTGAGTTAAGATTGAGTTTTTGTATTGTGAGTTGAGATTGAGTTTTGTGTTAAGAGTTGAGATTGTAATTTGTATTAAGAGTTGTGAGTGTGAAACTTGTGTAATTAAGTTTATGTTTATATAGCTCTTGAAACTTGAATTGAGAAATCAATAAAATGATATGAAATTTTTGGTTGGAGGCATTATGTGTCAATGGAGACTAGGAGGCGGTCTAAACTCCACGTTATATTCAAAATTGATTTTCTTTATTCCTATCTCTTTTAATTTTCGCACTTATCATTGTTCTATTGTTGATTTGATTACTCTTATTATTATATTTAGTTATTTATATTAGAAAAGAATTTCAATTTATCCTTAAACTCAATTCATCCCTTCCCTTGAGTTTAGCCTAATGTTCTTCATAAGCTTCATAAAATTTTAATATATTAAAACATAATTCTTATATTTTTAAAAAATATAATTTTTTATTAATATATATTAAAAATTTATTAATATTTATAAATCATTTATCGATTTAAATATAATATGTTTATATTATTGAATATTTTTTATTGTATTCACAAATCATCGGTTCCACTTCTCTTATCTGTCTCAGAAAACCAGAAAATGGTGCTCAGGTGCACCTAACGTGATGTTGGGCTGAGCAATAACTAATGGCGACAGAATTTAAGGATGGCCTCGATACTTTGAGTTTTTTGGTTCTTCGGTCGTGCATGCCATGTTCTCTCCATTCACAAGAAGGGCAAATATTGTTTCCATTTATAATCCCATAATTTTTCCTACTTAACTTTGTTAAAGTGCTGGCATATATAAATAATAATTGAGATTATAAAGAATAAGTGGATGATATCATAATAATATCATAAGATTATTTAAATTTTTTAAAAAAAATTAATAATTGAATCATAAATTAAAAAGAAAAAAACTTAGAGAATAAAAATTGAAAAAATTCGTTTCTAAAATGAATACCGTTATCTATGTTCTAGAACACTGGAAAATAAGTCAAGAAAGGACCTCTTTTATCTTCTAATATTAATAGGACACTTCACCAAAGTAAAAACTAATACATGAAAAGGTTCCATATGTTTCTTTTCGTTAAAAGTATGCATTTTGTTCTCAACGTTAACCTATTTTTGTATTTAAGTTCTTAAGTTTTCTTTCTTTTTTTGTTTGTTTATTTGTTTTCTCCTTCCATTTAAATTCTCAATGTTTCAATTCCTCATAAAAATCGGGCTTATCTTAAGTCCAACAAATTTTCTATCAATCTTGAGCATGCATAGCTTTTAATGGGCCTTGAGGTAGCTGGTTGAGGTGGCTAGGGTTTACTAAATTATTCCAATCACTTCTTTTTGTACATTTAATGATTATTTTTATTATGATATATAATTAAATACATGTAATATGGCTTCGTATTATATTATACAATTAAATATATTTTATATTATCATTGTATTGAATTAATGATTGTACAGTAATTTGAAGTGAAATGTGCCATGACGAATAGAAAGCTCATTTGTATAGCTAAAAAATACGCATCAGCCCTTAGCACTTAAATTCAAATGTTAATTGTATTAGAAAGGAAAATGCCAAGTCGCTCAAGTGCTAAAAGAGAAACTTTTAAATTGCTATATCGATGCAATCCAGATCCTTCGGTCTTTTTATATTTCCCCGCATTTACAAATGCAGGTCTTGTAATCATACATGTGGTGACAGAGTGGTTGTCTCTTAACAACCATCCAATTCATCCTTTTGTTGGGGGAAAGTCTATCTGTGAATTAAAGCTGAAAGAGTATTTAATAAGTTCCATCTAGCAACGCCTCATTTTAATTAATTCACCTACCTTTATCTTTTGTATTATGGCCCTTCAAAATCCAAATGGAACTATTTATCATTAAGCTTCCTATGGTTCAAGAGATATGATGCATAAATGAGTAATGTTTTAAAATATTAATTGGAAGTCTAATGCTCTTTTAAGTAATAACAATACAATTACTTTTCTTTCTTTCTTTTTTTTTAATCTCCAGTGGGTTTAGAACGACTTGCTGGGCCAAGTCCAAGTCATGGACCCAGTGAGGCTATTTAGTGCTTGGACATGGATCCAATATGATACATTTCTTTAATAAACATCTTAGTAAGGATATTGTTGTATGGTACCATTCTTATTTGAGAGCTTTTTCTTTCATTATTTCCTAATTTTAAATTTATTAGCAAATTCAAATATTGAATAGTCATAAGGAAATTAATTTGGATTATTTGCATTTTCATATTATCAATTTTAAAATGATTATCGAGATTACTCTAAAGTTGTTTAATGTAATTATTATGATATCATATATTTTAGAATCTTAACTATTGATTGATTGATTATATATGATAACACTTAAATGGTTGAAATTGATAGAACTAAAGAAAATGAAAACGAGTAGATTTCACTTTCTAAGGAAATTCCTAGTCTGTATTGATATTTACATACGTAGAACAATAATTTCTTCTCCATCAGGTTTTGGAAATGGGAACGCTGTCCCATCTTCAGGGTAGATGACTATGGCACCATGTACTGTTGCTCGTGTCCAATCACCCTGAGCGTGCCACCAGAGCGTTCCTTCTTCATCTGAAAAGATTACTTCATATTTCATACTTTCTCCAGGTCGAAGTGCACATTGTATTACGAATTCAGGTCCGTCTGACCAAGGATTTCGGGGCTGCTTTACTCCATGCCCAAAGAAATGACATCAAGTCAAATTTTGGCTATTAGATGATGTAATATTCCACAATGTATATTCGTAAATCAAGTGATAACTGTTAGATAACAATTGGAGATCCTTTTATATTGTAGATCTTGCGACAAATTCAACGTTTTTTGGTGCTTCAATATACAATGGATATGTGCGCTCGAAGTATGACGACTCTTTTCTTTCTACCTTATTCTAATTGAAATTGAAAGAAATTGCTTTATTGTTTTACCTGATTAAGTCAAAGTAGACTTAAATCTGTGTAGTAAAGAGTAAAAATGAACTTTTATGGCCTATATTAGTACAGGCTATTTGAGTTTCCCAAAATTCTAATTCCTAACCTTTTCTTTTTTCCCTTTGTTTTTTAACCCAGTATGCGGATTACGGTGCAGTGTTTGCTGCTTTGCTTCCCTCTACAACTCTTGCCACTCATATGCTGCCCGTTGACTTCAAAGATCTCACCTTCTTATTATCATATCATTTTTTTCCTTTGTATTGTACATGAGACAAGTACAAAGGATAAGTATCTTTTTATAATTCATACGGAAAATGAGAAAACTGTCCATATATTGGATACAAAACCCTTTTAGAACTTCAAGTTCAACCAATGAAATTCTTCTCCTTCTACCAAAGAAAAATGTATAAATAAGGGTCCCGTGTATCGTCTCACATTTATAATTATCGGTATAATGTCCTCATGCATACAGAATTACTCTATGATCTACGTGCATGCAAGTAGGAGGTGGAAATTATGTATAGTTCTTCACCAAGTGCGTCTAATTCACACATTTTTCATTAATTCTATCTACTACTAGGTGCAATTAAAAATTAAATTATAATGAAGAGAATAAACTTATAATAATATCATAACCTAATTAAAAAAATATATGACAAACTAAACGATAAATTTAGAAATCGATGAAAATTAAGAAAATAAAAATGCTATACATCTATTGTGATAAATTGAATTTAATTGGATATTAAATTTAGAATAACATGTACTGTCTGGAAGGTTAAGGGTTTTGACCCAGTCATTTGAAAGTTATGATTATAGGGGATTGGCTCGGCTACTTTTGGTTTTGTTTATAGTAATTAAAGTTTTATGAGTAAGTCAAAACTCTATATGTGCATATTGTTTATTTATGTAACGCAAGCCTTATTTTACCCAAAAGTAAAAAAAAAAAAAAAAATTAATAACATGCACTAGTCTACATGGCGTTGCTTAAACTTATTTTATTTCTTCATATTAAAGTCAAATTCGAAAGTTTATGGTGTATAAGTTGTGAGGCAAATAGCTTCCATTACGTACTAAAGACTCGTGTCTACACGTGATATAAGAGATGAATGTGTAGGGAAGGTTGAAACAGAGGTTTGAAATATGGAAGAAGAAATATTCACATTGACAGTTCACCATCAATCTCTCTGTTTATATGTTGATATTTATAACTAACAAGGCTAACTAACTAACTAATTCTCATCCTTAGTGCGTGTGCTGTTTACAACTAACTGTACTGCAAACTAATATGTGCAACTGATAAATACTACATAGTAAGTAAGTATATTTCTTGACACCACCCCCTACCTCTCAAGGTGGAGCCATACAAAGGCCCAACTTGGAGTGAGCAAAAGTTAACTACATCTTAGATACAGGTTTGGTAAGAAAATCAGCTGCTTGTTGTTTGGAAGGCACAAAAACTATTTGAAGAAACCCATTAGGAATGTGATTGTAGGTAAAAAGGACATCAATGACAATGTGTTTAATACGTCCATGAAAACAAGAATGATCAACTAAAAGTTGAGCGGATTTGCTATTACAATACAACTAAACTAGTAAAGGAATAGGAACATGAAGATCTTGTAAGATGTAAGAGACCCAAAGAAGTTTCTTAGTAGCAGTAGCCATACTCCTATACTCAACCTTCATCGAAGATATAGCAACTGTTACTTGTTTCTTCGCCTTCTAGGAGATGAAAGAATTGCCAAGCAGCACATAATATCCACTGACTAATTTTTGGTCAATTGGACAAGAACCCCAATCAAATTTAGAATATCCTTGTAAGAGATAGGGACTTTGAGCAAAATAGAAAAGCCCCATATTGACAGTACCCTTGAGATATCGCAGCACATGAATGGTAACTCAAGATGACCTACACAAGGAGCTACCAAAAATTGGCTTAATCGATGAACCGCAAATGAAATATCAGGCCTAGTTAAAAGTCAAATATAACAATCATCCTACAATACGATGATAAAGAGATGGATCATCAAGAGGAGCACCAGCCATAGAAAAGATTTTAAGGAAAAGGAAAAGGAAACCAAAGTGGCTTTGCTACACTAAGTCTTATATCAACTAGAATATCCGTTAGATACTTTCTTTGATTCAGAAAAATACCATTATTATTACGAAAAACTTCAATAACCAAGAAGAAATAAGCAAGAACAAGGTCTTTGATGCCGAAGGCATTATGTAATTGAGATTTCAATTTAGTAATAGAAGAGATATTGGTACCTGTAACGATCATATCATCAACATAAAGAAGAACCACAATAAAACTAGTAGCATTGTCACATACAAATAGGGAAAAATCATGCTAAGATTGATGAAACCCATGTACAAGTAAAAAATTAGAAATTTCTAAGTTCCACTATCGTAAGGCTTATTTAAGTCCATACAAAGAACGCAACAAGCGACAAATTTGTCCAGGCTTCACTTTGGTATATCCTGGTGGGGGTTTCGTAAAAATCTCTTCATCAATAGAATCATGGAAGAAAGCATTATTGATGTCAACTTGATGTAGTGGCCAATTATATACGACTACAACAGGCATAAGAATTCAAATAATACCCTACTAAGTAACTAGTGAAAATGTGTTATGATTATCCTTGCCCTCAAATTAAGTATACCCTTTGGCAACCAAACAAGCGTTATAGCATTCAACAGTACCATTAGCCTTATATTTAATTTTGTATACCCATTTGCAGCCAATAACACGTTTCCCTTAAGGGAATTAAGTTAAATCCCAAATATAATTGTCTTCAAGAGCTTAAAGTTCCTTACTCATAGCCTTAAGCCATAAAGGATCTTGAGTAGTTTGTAAGTAGGAAGTAAGTTGTTTAGTTGTTAATACATAGGCTAAGAAAACCATATACTGCTTTGAATAACAAGCAAAATCTTAAGAATGAAAAAGGGCATGATAAACAATAGAAGAAGTTATAGAAATCCTAGCAATATTTGTAGAAGAAACATACTGAAGTAAAGAAGAAGGTAGAACATAATGGATACTATTAATGAAATCACTTAACCATTGAGGTGGTCGAGATATTCTACCAAATTGATGCAAGGTGGATAGATCAACAACATTAGTGCAAGAATTAAGAATAGTAGGTAAACTAGAATTAGAAGAAGATGCAGAAGTAACTGGATTAGGAACACTAACATGTAGTGATTGAGGTGAAAGAATGTTCCTGTGAGTGAGAAAGTAGTCATAGGATAAAGGGGATGAAGAAGTTAATGTGTTAGGAAGTAGACATGCATCAAGATCCTTGAAAGGAAACTTATCTTTGTAAAATACTACATCCTTGCTTTCATAAACCTTAGTGTCTGAAAATTATAGATTTTACAGCCCTTTTACCTACTACAATACCCAAGCATAACACCCTTGAATCCCCTTGGATCAAACTTGTCTCTTAGAATAGAAAAGTTAGTAGCATAACATAAATAACCAAGTTCACGTAAGTGAGAATAATTAGGGACTATATTAAAAAGGATTTCATGTAGAGTTTTCCAATGTAAAATCTCTATTGGCATTGTGTTGATCAAATATGTGGCTGCTAGGATATAATCCCCCCAAAACTCCTTTAGAAACCCTGCATTCAATCTTATTGCTTTGGTTATATCCAACAAATGATGGTGCTTACATTCCGCTTTTCCATTCTGTTGAAGAGTATGTGATAGTTCATTGATGAACAATACCATGAGAAAGGAAAAATTTTGCACATTGTTAGGAAATAAATTCCCCTCCATTGTCCATTTGAATAGATTTAAGAACCACATGAAAATGGTTTTGTACATATGCTATAAAAACATGCAAAGTGTTCTGTACTTAACTATTATGCTTTAGTAAATAAGTCCAACTCCCCCTCGAAAAATCATCTACTATTTTCAAAAAATAATGCTCTCCCATCCTTAAGTCCACATGATACGACCCTTACAAATCCATATAAAGTAATTCGAATGGAAAACTTGATGCATGTGTACTTTTAACAAAAGGAAATCTATGAAACTTTGTAATTTGACATACTTCACAAAAGAAACCTTTCACAGACAATTCTTTACAACAATCCAAATGAACTAGTTTGGATGGAGAAGTATGTCCTAGACGAGCATAAAGCAAAGTTAACATTTCATTATTACAAGTCTTAGTAAAAGACAAGGAGTTAGAGTTATGGACTACAGCAAAACTATTAGGAATGGTACAATTGGTAAGAGATTTTGAATGTAGGAAATACAAGCCATGATGTGGTTTTGCTGTCTTAACAATTTGATTAGTTTTCAAGTCCTAAAAGAAGCAAGTTGTGGCGTCAATTCGAGCAAAAAGATGTTACATCTTTTGAATTGACAACAAATTGTGTTTGAAGTTAGGAACCAAGAGTACATTGTGAAGATGCAAGGAAGGAGTAATGTCAATAGATCCAACAATATGAACTAATGTATAAAAACCATTTGGTACGTGTATATTAATAGGATGAGTAAGACATTCCTTGCTCTTGAGAAGGCATTCATAAGGAGTAATATGATCACTAGCCCTAGTATAGACAATCCAAGAACCAAATTTGTTACTTAAAGCTTCAAAAGGAAATGAAGAATTACTCATACTTGCAAAATTCACAACAACTCCAGCAATAGTGTTATTATCCAACTCCTTGCCTTCAAATCTCTAAGTCCCTTTCATGACCTTAAGAACTTCCTAACATATAGATTGAACAACAAAAGGATCAATAGTTTTGGAATTTATATCATTAATTTCATGATCAAATGGAGTACTATATCCAGATGAATGACCAGTGTGCTAACAACTATTAGCTGTAGCTCTCATTCTTATCAAACCTTTCTTGCCTTTTTTCCCTTTATACCAATCTGAATATCCAATAATTTCAAAGCAAGATTCAATTGAATGTCCTTCTACCTTGCAATTCTTACAAAAAGGCCTATTACGCCTATTTTCTCTTTTCACTCCAAATTTTTTCTTATTGTTAATTTTAGATATAGCAAATGTAGAGGTCAATGCCGCTGTAAATGAATTTGTGACTTATCGCTATTTCTCAACTTGTAATATAAGATAAAAAGCTCGACTAACATTTGGCAATGGATCAACAACAACAATTTGATTATACACAGGCTCATAATCCTTTGATAATCCATAAAAAACTGCATCAAACTCAACTAATCTATTTACCAGATCATAAGTATAATACTTTAATCTAATACAGGCATAAGTAAGATATGGACTCAATGCATTCCACTCCTCCTACAGCTGCTTAAGATTATTATAGTAAGAAGTTACTAACTAATTTCCTTATCTAGCATTAGACAATTCATGTTGTAACTGAAAACTAATAGTCCATTAGTTTTATCATACTGATCCAATACTTCAATCCATAACTTTTTGGACAACGGTGCAAAGATAAAACTTTAAGACAACTCTGGAATCATAGAATTTAGTATCCAACAACAAACCATATAATCTGTTCTAATCCATTTTATAAAATCATTTGAGTTAGCTTCTAGTTTTGGAATCATAGAATTTAGTATCCAACAACAAACCATATAATCTGTTCTAATCCATTTTATAAAATCATTTAAGTTAGCTTCTAGTTTTGGAATTGTACCATCCATAAACCTTAGCTTAAGTTCTACTCCAAGTGCCATACGTATTGATCTATTCCAGGCCATAAAATTTGTTCCATTGAAACTTACGTTTCCTAATACATTTCCTGGACTGTTGGATGCTGAAACATATAAAGGATCATTTAAGTATTAATCGTTTGTAGCCATATGTGCAATATGAATAAACACTTCAACAAAGATCACTCGGTAATGAAACAATTAAGAACATGACTAATACAAGAAAATCAATGAAATTACTCGATTGTGTTACCAGATTGCTCTGATACCATGTGAAGAAAACAACTTCCATTACGTACTAAAGACTTATGTCTACACCTAATGCAAGGGACAATGCAAAAGATGAATGCGTAGGGAAGGTTGAAATAGAGGTTTGAAATATGGAAGAAGGAATATTCACATTGACTGTTCATCATCAATCTCTCTGTTTATATGTTGATATTTATAACTAATAAGGCTAACTAACTAACTAATTCTCATCCTTAGTGCACATGCTGTTTACAACTAATTGTACTGCAAAGTAATATGTACAACTAATAAATATTGCACAGTAAGTAAGTATATTTCTTCACATAAGTATCGGAAGAACAATGGTTTACTTAAAAATGGAATGGGGAGAGAGAGAGAGATATGGGAGGTACCAGTGAAGTGTGACTCCATAATCACCCTAGTTGATAGCATTTACGTATGCAGTGTTGCCTTTGTGGACACAAATTATAGAACCAAGAAGGCTATCATTCACCGTCAAACTTTGCCTGCTCATGCATAACTTCGTCACGTTTGTTTCCTTCAACTATAAGCTTTTGTAGCAATGCAAACCCAATAAATAAAAATCATAATATACACATACATATCATAAGTTTATTGAATGTAGTGTAAAAACAAAACAAAGAAATAATAATCAACTTCTTCTTACAACAAAGTCATAGTAATGGATATTTCTTAAGGCCAATAGAAACTAAGAAACCCATAATAAACTCCATATCTTGATTATCTTACTCATGATGTTTGGTTATGGTAATATATATACAATGTTTTAGTAATGGGAGATGGAGATAGAGATGGAGATAGTGTATATATAATAAGCACAAGTTAATGTTTTTCCATTTGTATATGTATATATATAGCAGCACCTTTGCGTATCATCTTATTTTCTACTAAGCAAGTTGATAATCCTATTAGAGATATCGATTCTCAAATTCTTATCTTCTAGTCAACCGTAGATACTCTTTAATCTACTTTCAATTGCAGCTTGTTATTGAATGCTTAAATAATTATGGTATTGGCCCTCAAATTTTATGAAGAAATTTATTCTTATTTTAATTTTTAGGTATACTTTTTGCTTCATCATTTCCCATCTTTTTAGAAGTATTTCGTCACTATTATATGTATATAGATCTTATAAGATTATCAAATAAATTCTTATAAAATTTTCACTAAAAGGTAAATCCATATAAAATTAAACTTATTTATGTCTTACTTCATTTAATTTTATTTAAAAAAAGGAACAAATAAAATCTTCGTTTTCCATTGAATAAAATATATTTCTTAAACCTTTATCTTAAAAATATGTGAACTTTTTTTCATGAACCTCATTCTCTTATTACTATAATTATGATATGAAAAAATTATAATTTATTCAAACATAACACTTGAAATTGAAACAAATCAGATAGTTCTCAAATATCCAAATAAATATAGAGAAGTTACAAAATTAAAAAATAAAGAAAAAGTTATAATTTTAGTGCATAGGTTGGATAGTAAGATATATATATATATTTATATTGATGACATAAACAAATCAAATAAAATCATATAGCCGTATATCTACTTTTATGATGACCTATTTGAACTTTGAAACATAATGACAATTGAAGCCATAAGTTGTATAACATTAATACTTGTTTAAGTTTCCTTTGATGGTTATTAGGCGCCAAGTGATACTTTCAAGTGATAACATTTTGCTTAGAATATACAATTCGTGTTATTGTGTAATGTTTCGTGTTTGTGTCTATATGGATTCGGATGTAGAAAATCTCAAGCTATGACACAATCAATTTATTGATTATGTCTAAATACCTAAACCCATAACCTAACCTATTTAATAATCATGTCTCGTATCAGGATTGAACTCATTTATCAATTAAAAAGTTATAAAAAATCTATAAGATTCTTGTATATGCAAAAGATAAGTGACTATAGTAATATTTAAATTCTAAAAGTACAAATGTCATAAGGTTTTAGCACTTAATATAAAATTATAATTCTAATAAAAGTTTTAGTAAAATAAAGTCTAATCAAATTATAAGAAATCTCAAATTTAAATTACATAACATCATTTTAATCACTTCACCTATTTTAAAATGTATCGAAATCCTAACTACTAACATCATTTTAATCACTTTACACTATCTGTTTGAAGGTCAATATTTGGTCAAAGAGCCATAATCATCTTCTAGTGTGTTTTAATGCATGGTAATTTAAGATTTAGTCTAATTATAGTTTAGTTTAGTTTAAGGTTGATCAAACCATTTCCACATACTCTAACTAAATATACTGCCAAAGAAGGCATTCACAACATAGAGCTTAGCTCTTACAACAATACTTCAGTATCTAGAGACATATCACATATACATAGCTAACTATTTATAACCACAAACAAGTATACACCTTAATATCAATACTCTAAAATTGTATTATGAAATGTAATTAAGTATTAATCTTGCTCATTGAAATTATTGTTGTTTGAGTTAGTTAGTGGCATTAGACTTCACTTCATCAAGGTTTCCTATATTAGAATTAATACCTTTAGCTTTCGTATAAGTTACAAGAACAACACCAATTAATCTATCTTGGGGTAAGCTCCTTTAAGATGCTAGATGTTGGGCTTACACATCATAGATGTGTAATTGGTTTAAGAGCCTCATAGTGAGGCTTGAGTTGATAGCATATATAGCATTACCTATGAATATATTCTTTTGTTCAAGATTACCAATAAGTTTAATAACTATTCCTTAATTCATAGAGTTATCATGCCCACTTTCTGCTAATGCTACGTATTTGGTCACTTTTACTTCCTATTTGTTAATCATATATATTTAGTTTAGGTATAATATATATATGTATAAATAGGGTCTATATTAACATAAGGGTACATATTTTACCATAATAAATATATTTACTAAACATGCATTATCTTTAAATATTATTTTATGTTAATTTATTAGCTTTATTATTTAGATAATTTATGTTTAAGATCGTATTAATTTTTGTAACTTAAATTTCACTATTCTAATAAATAACAAATAATATTGATATGTTTAGCTTTTTAACTATATTAATATTTTATTATTTAGTTTCCAATATCTAACCCATAGGGTCACTTCAACTAATTTTTGTGGCTCTTTACAAAATTTGAGCTTATATGGAAAATTTTTGTAAATGCCCTAAATTTAGGTTTTAATATCATAATTGCTAACTTGCAAGGCTTATAAGTTTTACAACTTTAACAACTTCTAAAGGACCTAATAGAATCTATAGCCCCTATATCTTTTGTTCACCTAGGTTCTCATGACTTTCCATTAACCTATCCCTAATCAATTTCACATAGTAAGAAGAATAGTAGTTGAATATCACATAAGGAAATTAAGTAAGCCCCCTTTTTGGTAGATCTATCTTTGTCAAAGAAGACTCATTTTTCCTATTTTAGCCCATTATATTTCCCAATATGTCTATAAGTTTTTCCTAATTCTTATAGATAAAGATATATTGAGTATCATAAGTCACATGTTTGTACTCGTAATATGTAAATATGAATAAAATTTCCACATGCATGATAATAGAGTGGGTATTTTCTAAAACAATCATTGCTCGTGTTTAGGATACAATGCATATATCAAACTTTCATTAGTATTTACATATAATGTGTATATAATGCTTAGTATATAATATAAAATAAACTTTTCAAGTCTTATATGAGTATGTGTTTTCTATTTCTTTGAGGGTATATTTCGTATTATGTTGTTTGGAAAATACGTTAGAGAGTCTCACGAGATTTGTTTTATTGTTTATATCCATCTCTCCATATTTGCAGACTTCCCTCTATCATGTCCATGGCTTCTCACCCAACTTTGGAGGTTTCAATATGATTCTTGGTATTTCAGTTCTTCCTCCTCTCTTTATTCGTTTGTGCTATTATTTATAGTTGCTCATAACTTCAACTTATCAAGTTATGCACAACATTGTGATTATTAATTTTTATGCATCCTCAACATTTCAAAATAATTGGTGTGTATAAAACTTGACCAAAGACACCATACATGGAATATAAATGTAATAATTGGAATGGCTATATGGTTGAAATTCATAATAATAACTTCTACATATGGCGAATATCTTTGTAAGATCCATAACAATCTAGCGGGCCTATGTAGAAGTTTGAAGATCAACATCATCGATAGGTCTTCTGATATGATTATCTGGCATCATGCACGATGGCATATCGGGAGGGCGTGGAAGCATACTTGTCTCTAGAGTGCCACCGTCCTTCACTATAAACACAGTATCCATCCCCCAACTCATATGTCGATCCAAGTGACAGTGCCAAAACCAAACACCTGGTGATGTTTAGAATGAGTTAACCATCTATATGCGTCATTTTAAAAACAAATGAACTTGGTCTAAAAAAATTTAATTGTATGAAAAGGTGAAAAGAAATTAAAACTTGAGGATCTCTATGTACCCATACACACAAGATTCAGAGCTATCAAACCTACGATATAGATTAAAAAAGCTATGGCTACCAATTGTAAGGTTAGTCGATCAGTTTAAATTAAAGTATCTTGCCCTCTCTTGGATGTTACAATAGTTTTGAATGATCTTGCCATGCATTATGTTGATTGTTTGACATATATTGTAAAAGAAAAAGTTCAATAGCTGACCGTGTCTTTGCCCATTTTCTTAATGCATTGGCCCATATGTTATTGTGGCTAACAAAGTAATTGTCATTCAACTATAAGGACAGCTAGCGAAAATCTAATTAATTCTACTTAATTTGATTGGGTCTTCTATGTCATATAAATCCTTTACTTTTGTATTGTCATATCTAATAAATCCTCTAAATCGTAGGAAAAACTAATTGAAGTAACACTGTAAAAAAAAAAAAAAAACAATTACAAAGCATTAAAACAATTCTCTTTAAATATATAAAGCCCAATTGAATTTTACATAAACTTAGAACTTGAATGGCTTGCTTGAACGTAAAAAATCATAATTATAATGTATATATGTAATGATTCCAAAATATTTATCCCATTAATTTTTGTATAACCTCTATGAAGAATGGAGAGGATGGCACATTTGATTGAAATTAACGAGAGAGAGAAAGAAAGAGAGAGAGAAAGAAAAGTACAGATTTCAATTCTCTAAAATTACTTTTTTCCTAAAGTTTCATAGAGTTATTGATCAATTGTTGTTATTGTGTAGATATTTAAGAAAAGATAATAGCATAACGATATAACATGATATTTAAAAAATTAAAATAATAATCATGATTGATTTATATCTTTAGAAAAAAGTTACCATGTATTTATAACTTTAGGAAACTTTAGAAGATTTATTTCCCAAGAGTTACACTTACCAGGATTAGTTGCCCTGAACCGAATTGTTAGCCAACCTTCTTTGGGAACTCCGAATGTGTTGACCAGAGGTGGGTCTACTAAATTGTATGATAAGGGATCTGTCTCATTGTCAAAATTACCAACTCCAGAACCAACAATGTAGAAACTATGACCATGAAGATGCATCGGATGATTCATGGAGCCTCCAATCACATTTGTTCCCTGGAATACTATCTCCACGGATTCATTATAGTCAAGTACTTTTACTTTGGTGACTTGAGGAGCAAACATAATCTTCTCAACCACGTAATCGTATGTCCAGTTATACGTAGCAGGAGGAAAATCTGGGAAATCTGGTGTATAAACCCCTGAAATATTGCTGCATTCCAGGAAGAAATAAAGGGAACAGTATTAATAACTTAGGTAACAACTATATTCCACAGGTATCATTTCATTTCCTATAGACGATAAATGACAAGCAACATTAGTTAACAAAACAGAAACAGTACAAAGAGAAGATGAGAACCTGTAATAAGCAGAAAGTATGTCTAGATCCCGATTAACCCAGCTAGCGTTGTTTAAGCTCGAACCGAGTTTATTCCCGTCTATGGATACACAAGAACTATTTGGACAAACGATCTCATTCATGGACACAACCACAAACATACTTGTGGTTACGGTTTGGGGAACATCTACGGGATGCTCTTCGTTTGCCAAACTTCTGAGCCTCAAACTGAATTGACTGCCTTTAAACATGTCATTGTAGAATGGGAGGGTTGCTGGAAAAACTGGTATTGCTGGTGGACTGTAATTCCCACTATATTCCAAAATGGCACTCCCAACGCTGTGGTCAAATCCCCAAACCGCCAGATTTTCCGTACAGAACTGCCTTAGAGCCATGTAATAATGCCCCAGTGGTTGGTCTGCTGTGAGGAGCACGTCGATTGTTTGCCCTGGACTTATCATCAGGTACGTCGTGTTGAATGGTTTTAAGTACGCTCCATCCATTCCGACCACCGTCATCCTATGGTCCGCAATTGCGAAGAACAGCTCCGCATTCAGGACAGCATTGATAACCCGGAATTGATAAGTCTTTCCGTATTCCACCACTCGATGGTATGTCGTTTCTATGTAAACAAACAACAACATATAATTGGAGATTAATGGTTTTGCAAGGACATACTAGTGAAGGAACAAATAAGGACAATATTTAATAAACTACATGGTTAATTTGGCCGTGATAGAACGATGAGAGGAAGGAGAGGAATACCTCTAGAACAATTTTTGAAGTCCCCAAGTTCACCATTAATAGTGTAACCAATGGAATGAGGGAGATCGTCTCCCAATAACATATCCTCATCAACTAACTCATGCAATGTTCCATTGTACCAAGCGCCTGTTGTTTGTTGAGAATAATTATTTAGAAACCAACCAAACTTTCAGGACTACAGGGGGAATTAAAAAAAAAAATCTAATTCACATACCTACTATAATGATCTCTTCATCATCTGGTTGTGGAAATGGAGGGATTGTCCCTTCTTTAGGATATATCACTATAGCACCATAAACTGTTGCCCTGGTCCAATCACTATGAGCATGCCACCACAGTGTTCCTTCCTCGTCCGAGAAAATGATTTCATATTCCATGCTTTCCCCAGGACCGATTGCACATTGCGTGATGAATTCGGGTCCATCAGACCATGGATTTCTAGGTTGCTTTACTCCATGCCTTTAAGAATTAGCAAGATAATGTTCAATAAATATTTTGTCGCTGCTTGTTTACTTTCCAATGACTTAACCTTTCCAATTTTATGGGACGTCACTAAAGAAGACACATATTGATGTAAAATTAAGAATCGACAAGGCGTGACTTAGCAGATTTCAATCTTTTCATATAACTAAAAGCTATATTTTCTGTTATTCCGTGTAAAGGCACTACAAAACGAAAAATAATAGCGGGAATGATTGGGTCATTCATTACGTCGTTGAGATAATATTGTTAAACCTACGTCAACTTATACGGCTTAATCTGATTTAATTTGATCCTTTTATAAGACTGATTCGATCTAATCGCATCCAACTCTTAGTCCAATCCAGTTTATCCCTTTTAACTTTTAAACTTCTTATTTGTTCTAATTAACTATTTAGTTGATATTGATATACCATGCAAATTACTTAATTGTGATAGGCATGAATAAATTTGAATATTCACATTAAACAACTTTGGTAGCCGCTCTTATGATTTTCCTCAGCCAACGACATAAATAGCCACAGATCAAATACTTAGTTTTCTTTTATAAAAAAAAAAAAGATATAAATAAACTTAACCTACTTATCAATTACTCAAGTTTGAACTCATATTAATTAACATTCATTTAACAAGAGTCAAATTGATCTCCGACTCAAAGCCACTTGAGTAATTTATGGTGCTAAACTCGATCCTCACGATATGTAACTCTATTAATTCGTAAGTCTGATCGAGTTTAAGAGCTTAAACTAAGCCTAAATACTATATAAATTCAATTTGAGTTTTGGTAACAATATAATATTAATTAGAAAAAAGAAATACTAATTATATATTACATAAATTGAGTTAAAATAAACTTAATTGTTAAGCTAAAAACTCAATACTCTATTATCTGGACTTTACTTGTGTACAGCCCTATTCTTGACTATTTAGCAAGTATTTTATAAGATTTACTACTCCACTCAATCATCTGAACTGGGGCTAGGGTGGGTGGCCCGAGGGGACTGGCCCATCAGCCTGCATGCAGAGTAACTTGACCTTTTATAAATGATGATGATAACAATAATAGTAGTAACCGTAGGATCTAAATATGCCTAGGGGTTTATTAGGCATTGGAATTAAAGATTCCTTTTGATGCGGTAATCCTGTTGGTTATTAGATTTTTTGAAGTCAGTTTGCTCTTTGATAACATCCTCTGTATTTACAAGAAGTTTCCAGGACGGAGGACTAATACAGTGACGCAGCCTCTTTTTTTTTTTTCTTTCTTTTTTTTTTTTGGGCCTATCATTTGAATCAACATCCAAGACTCTGTAAGTAGCTCCATGAAACTAGAAAATGTAACTAAAGTGTGTAAGCAATAAGGAAGTTATTATTAAGTTTAGTGTAGAATACAATGAGTGACCGTTTTAGCTATCACCAACTCAGTTAAACTCTAAGCATATGATAATGCTAAAGTATTTAAAAATTCTAAAACCATACAGAGAGAGAGAGAGAAGTACCAATGCACTGTGATGCCGAAATCTCCATTATTGGTAACATTGACATAGACGGTATCTCCCTTGTGGACGCGAATGACGGGACCTGGAAGGCTCTCGTTTACCAGCAATATGTTCTTAGTCACACACAGTTTTGTGACCGTTGTTTCCTTTAACTACAAGGAAAAAAAAAAAAAAAAAAAAAAAACCCCACCATAAGATGACATGAATATCGGAGTGAGTCAGTCATTCTCAATCTCATCCGCACACTCAAAAAAGTAACAATGCATTATTAAAATAAGTCAAAAAACGATTATTATTATTATGTTGTCTGTTTTCTCCCAAAGCGCAAGTGATGGGAAGAGAAAAAAAAAAAAAAAACAAATTTAAAGGTACTACTTACTACAAAGTCGTAATAGTGGACTTCGCTTAGAGCAAGGAGGAACTGGGAAAACCATACAAAATGTAAAATCCGCAAACTGTCTAGTCCTTTCATTATTATTATTATTATTATTATTATTTAAGTGAAGTGTATGAGGACTAGAAATGCAGTGGGTACTGTCCATTTAAATGAGACTCGTTGAAATGGGTTTTCGTATTTTTAAGACCACCTACCTTATATTCTACAAAGCGGGCAGTCAGGGGACGAGGATGCTAAAGGCAATTAAAAACTACGGGTGCTCCGTGCCATTCATCCTCCAGTCAAGCCTTTGATTGCAGACGACGACTTACTGTTAATTAGTAGTTATATTATTATCGTTTGTTTGTTGGCTCAATAGGGATAGCGTCGACTGAAAATGTAGTTCTGCCGGCTATACATTTTCAGTAAACCTATTACAGCAAACTACTAAATATAATGGCTTACTTCCGATTGCAACTTTCCTCTCTTAGATTTAATAATATATAAGGGAAATTTTAATACTTGGTTCTGGGCACCTTATTATCAATCTAAATAATTTTTCTTTTTCAACAAAGTTAGTAATCAATAATTAAATATATATATATATATATGTTTTTTTAGTCTTTTAACAGTATATCTAAGCATCCATTAACAAGATCCAAACTACAAATATTAAATAAGGACAAGATATAGTTTTTATTTTTATGAAACATCTTCTCTAATTTTTCTATTCCAATATTACCTTTTTTTTAAAAAAAGAAAAAGAAAAAAGATAGGTAGATATATAAGATTAAAATAAAAAGAAGATTTTCTTAAGCATGAGTTAATGTAGTTAGTTGTCTCTCATTTTAGTTTCTTCCTTACAGATGATGTTAATTAATTTAAGACTACATTTTTCTTTTTATTTTCTCTTCTATGTCATATCTTGGCATAACATAAAATATATCATTACACAGGAATACTTGTCATAACCTTAAGGAGAGACTTATAGGATTTTTTAAAGTTTTCATACCATGTATATACCTATAATAGGAAAATTACCTTATAAGTCAGGGATTGTAACACTTCAATTAATTAATCATTAGGGTTTTTTATTTTTAATTTATTAACTTATCGTAATATATAAATAATTATGAATATCTAATTCCTTACAGTTCCTTAGAATTGCGGAAAATTAGTATTTTCTACCAAATAATAAGATTATATAGTAAAATTTTAAAATTTACACTTATCGAAATTATAAAATCTAACTATAAGAATAGTAATTATGTACAATGTTTCAAACAAACTATACAATTTATCTTTAGATTCTATTCCCTAGTTATCTTAATGTTTGTACTCAACGCTCGGTTTCTAACCTACGATTCGTTATCAATTAACTTATAAGAGAAAAATATTGAGCAATAAATTATACGAATGTAGTGAGATATCCTCCCCACTATGCTATCAAGCAAGTTATCAAATAATTAAATAACAGATATATGAATGTATAAACAAGCAGTATGCTAAACAATAAATATAATTGACTCGTACTACATACAACATTAAATTTAATGCCCTTTGAAGTAAGCGTTAGAGATTCGTCAACACCAATCATAATTGGGTTCTAACACTTGGGCTTTCAACCATATATAAAAATTCCATTTTTTACAAAATATGTTTATATTTCTAAAATATAGTAGTACACAAATTTCTAGATCTAGCGATGAGGTGGCTCTTTAAGTCCACTCTCATGCCCTATAGCGGTAGTCTCTAAACTCAACCCTATACAAGTAAAGAGTAGAGTCATGTTATACCAATGCTCTTATACTGTACTAATCAAATCATATTAGAATCTCATTCTTATAAGGCTCTTCATTACCATTCACGTAAAGTGATGGTCAGAACATTATATACAATGTTCATACTTATGCATAATTCATTTAATTTAAGATAAGTCGAATATGATTAAGTTAATTTATTATATGATAAACCAATATTAACAAACCATCCAAATCATGTAAAGATCAATCATACAATCAATTCTTCGATTACTATATTTAACCATATTTTTCTCATCAAGCAAATGGTATTCAACCACATGCATATTCTCAAATCCTACGCATCAATTTATTAATTTATAAAATTTAGTTATACTAACTATAAGTACAAGTAAGTATAGAGTCATTGAGAGTACTTAACCATAATAAAACTCAGGGATCGTAGCAATCAGTGGGAAGATCGATATTCTCATCAGGATCACTTGATAATTTAGGAAGTACAAAGGATAATAAGTATTTAAGGGGATAATTGTTTTATGTAAATGTTTATCTAAAATCTACTTAAGTTTTCTTTTTATCTTACATAATTTCATCGTTTGAGCTTTTTCATTAATGGTATGTAACTTTTTCGTTTTAGCTTTGATTTTTAAGAACTTATGGTCAATTTTTATTGCTTTCAGACATACTTTCATGTAGTAAGGTTTGTTTTGGATGTTATAGCTCGCATTTTTATTACAAACTTGAAATGTCATGAATTTTATTATTTTGGCCCATTTATTATTTTAAGATTTTCTTTATTAATTTATGATTTAATTAATTTTTAATTTTATATATTTAGAATATTTGTTAAGTCCCTTTTTGTAATATATTCTTCATTTTACTACTTTTAAGTTTAAATCACTAATTATCTTAATTTTTGTCATACTTGAAATTTTCTAGTTAGTTTATTATTCTTAATATCCTATTATTTTTGGATACTACGGTTTAATTAAAAATATAAGGAAAAAGCTAACTTACATTTGCCTAATAGTTTGAAATGCTACACTCTTATTTGGCTCAATTTTTTCTTTCAATTTTTTAAATATTAACATATACATATACACTCTAATAATTAATTACTAATTTGTAATAGAAAATCACCCTTTTCCTTCTTGAAATTCACATCAAGCAGGTGTATATGTACATATATATATATATTTTACTTGTTAGTTTATTTTAGAAGATTAATATATTATTTTACATACATATATATATTGTTCGATACACACACACATACACATATAGATAGATAGTTATATTTATACCATACTATACATATATCTATCTATACTATTCCTTATTATTTTACATATAAGCATGATAAAGTTAGTATACTTAATATTATGTACATGTACAAGTACTATATGTATATCTATATATCTACCATATATATTTATATCATATCTTCATATACATGTATTTAAGTATGTATAATCAATATTACATATATTTACATGTATTATATATATAATATATATATACACAACTAAATAATTATAATACATGTATACATATTTATACATGTTATCATACTTTTGACAAATTAAGATACTAATACACACTTATACATATATTTCCCGATACATGTATGTATATATATATATATGTATATATATTCTCTTATGCTATATTATATACAATTATTGGTATCTTTAGTAAAATAAAATAATATACATATACACACTTACATACATAGATATACAAATAAATAAAATAAATTGTACACTTAGTTGGATATGTAATTTATGTTGTTAGATACATAAAATCAAATATTTATGCATATTATGCCTACTACATGTGATACTAAAATTTACATATCACTTCTAATAATCTACCCCTAATACTAGAAATACTATGATATATATCTCAAATTCAAAGAGAGGATATGCAATTTATATTACAACAAAAGGAACAAAATTTAAAATAGTATTGTTTAGCTTTTGAGCTCTTGAAAGATGTCTTCCTTATCCCTTTAAAATCCTAGCTCTTTTAAAAGTTGTAGCAAGGTTGATATGCTAAAAATAAAGAAAGAAAATGATGTAACAAAAGAAAAGGAATTGAAGAAGATAAAGAGTTAAGGAAGAAGAAAAACATTATTGGTCGAGAAGGGGAAAAAAAAAACTTAGTTTAAGCTCTAAAGTTTGAAAAAGAAAAAGAGAATGGATGTGTTTAGACTAGGACAATGGCTGACAGTTGTATAAAAAGAGGGAAGAGAAGGAAATATATATATATATATATATATATATATATATATATATCAAAAAAGAAAAAGTAAGGATAGAAGAGATAAAGTAATAAGACTTTGTTCTTGTCTTGTTTCCTTTTTAATTAATCACATGACAAAATGTTGCAATACCTTGCAGTTGAATTTTAGAGTCCAAAAAGATGAAAGAAAGAAAGAGGAAACGGAAAAAGGAATGAGGAAAATAAAGATGGAAAGAGAAGAAAAAAGAAAAATTTATGAAAATTGTACTTATATATACATATATATATATATACATACATGCAACACTTGTAATAATTATAGGATGTTATTATAATTTTATTAATTTTTTTAATCAATTTGTTATCCTTATCTATTTATTAATATTTGAAAATTATCTCTATTTGTTCATTAACAATTTTATACGATTGTACACATCTATCAATAATTTTACCAAATTAATATTTTATCACCGTTAGGGTAAATTTATATATTTTATAAGGTTAGAGTTTTCATTTTTAGGATTTTTATCAAGTTCCGGTTCAATCTGTTGTATTTATGCGTACATAAGGTTTAGAGTTTTTACATACGATTAGGGTTTTGATCCGTATATTAGGATTTTTTTTATTCATATTATATTCAAATTTACAATTTAGTAAAGTTTTAACTTATCTGGTCTTATCGACTTATAAAGTTATCTAAGACAGTCAAGTCTGATTTAAGGTTTAGATCAAAACTTTATAAGGTTTACAACACTTGTTAAAAACTTAACTCATCCTACTTATTCATTAAAAAACAACTTTATTTATGTGATAGTAGGGGTGTTACAATGAAGTTCAACTGGATATTTTGTTACAACTTATATGTACAGCTTAATATTTACATCAAAACATGAATCTTTTTTTTTTTTTTAATATAGTAGGGCATTTAACTTAGTACAGATTCCATCCAACAATTGCTGACTCTGATTAGTGCTCTCAAAATATATTACCCTCGGTGTTGGGCACTTCATGATGCTGCTAATCTAAAGATAAAACATTTTATCTCCTTAGTTACTGAAGTTAAATGAGAGTGGATAATAAATAATATAATATAGGCAATATTAAAATTGAAACATTTCAATCATAATCAGTAGATTTAGCTTCACATATACATTAGCCTAATCAAGCATTTATTGTTAACATTGCAACATGCTATGCTCATGCATGTAACATGCATAGATACCGATATCTTATGCCCTTTTAATATACTTATCCGATTAATCGACATACTTAGGCATCAGGACACAATGTTTAGGAACCTAGAAGTGGCAAGGAGCTACCTAAGAGTAGGAACTCCAACTTTACATTTATTCAATTCTGCCACAAAGAGTCATCAGCTTATGCCTAGAAGCAATAAGGAATTGCTTAGGATTAGGACCCTCAACTTTGTTTTACCAAACTAGACTATACATTATAGTCTACTAAATTAGATTATCAAATATTTAGGTTGCCCAGGCAATGAGAATCTATATACTTTAAAAAATTGAGTTTATAAAGCCATGGTTTTTCCTTGATCACTTAGAAGACTTATTTTGAAAACTCTAACCCATCGATCCCTTTTTGTGTCATGGCATTCCATACAATAACAACGTAAGTATATCATTCAATACAAATAATCTTTAAGTTCTATTCAACCTTGTTATCTAATTCTAGTTTTCAAACTCTCCTTAGTGGAACTCTAACATCTCACTCAGGTGAACACTTAGAAAACTAAGATAGTAATAACTCAAATTTTCAAGTTAGTACAATCATTTATAAATACCACATTAACACCCAACATAGCAACATAACAATTAAAATGAGATAAAGTTACTATCGTTCAAAATCACCACATCAAAATCTACTATAAGAGCATATCAGTTTACCCAAGATATAACCATATTTAATCAACATAATATCAAACAATACACAGTGTTATAAATAACAATATATTTACTTTAAGCATGGGTTAGATCTACTTACTTAGCCTTAAAACTTCACAATGTGGTCCTTTCTTACTTATCATACTAAAGAAAATATAAACATAGTCTCCAAGTCAAGTATAGGTTAAACTTGAACTTTTATAAGTTTTCACTACTGCGGTTTTAAACTTTATTTAACTGTATCTTATTCTTTTTTTATTTGATTTCAGTAAATTTTATATCATCACGCTCATTATTTTGAGTAATATTAATATATCTTAAGAAATAAGACTGATCAATATAGTTATAAGCTCAAAAAATACCACTTTCTTGCTACCAACTTGATTATACGTTATTATAACTTCATAATTGACTAGAATAAACTTTAATCCTGATTTAAAAATCCTAAAATTTCACATTTCACAATCTGGTCAACATCTATTATATACCCAAAAATACTAATCTTTTACAAATTTAACAAATATTTCATTAGCACTAATTTCTATATCATATATTAGGCTAATATATAGGTTTATACTATGAAAATACATAATAAATAGTATACGAGCCCAATTAATTATGTTAAAAATATTGTAAACCCACAAAAATATATAGTTTAGATACCGACCATCAATTGTACTAAGTTAGCTTATTACCTATATTTGTAAAAATAGCGTTTTCACTAAAAATTACGAAATATTAGGAAAATAAGAAAATTTAATTATAAAATAAAAATCAAGTGTTCCAGACATTATAAAATTTTAGAAGTCAAAATATGTAGGGCTTATTCATTAATTTTACCAAAAACTAATTATTTCAACAAATAGTTAAAATTGCTAGTTTTATTCAAAATAAATATAATAAATAGTACACATGGAGGTTTTTTAAAATTATTATTACTTTAATTTAATACATTATGTATGTATGTTATAAAAATTTTTTTAGGCCAAAATAACATTATTTAATATTTTAAAAATTTATTTAAAATTTGTTGAAACATAGCACATTCTTAAGAAAGTATCCTAAATCATTGTTATTTTAAG
The DNA here is from genome assembly GCA_024138005.1 of Lumnitzera racemosa. Taxonomy (NCBI): domain Eukaryota; kingdom Viridiplantae; phylum Streptophyta; class Magnoliopsida; order Myrtales; family Combretaceae; genus Lumnitzera; species Lumnitzera racemosa. The sequence goes on along the minus strand of JAMXBC010000010.1, from coordinate 65,358,668 downwards.
AAAATAAAATTTTCATATGAAATTATATTTAAAATAACCTAAGGAACCCAAATTTCATAATTTTTTGAGCTAATTTGATATTTTTAGTAAATTAAAGAAAATTAGATACTAAAATTTAACTCATTGGTGTACAGTGCTCTATGCACTCTCTAGCCACGACCTTATGTCGACCCTCTTTCTCTCTCCATTATAAGTTTAAGTCCCAAGTGGCTCCTTATCAAGTTAATTATAGCCATAAGAACTATATTCCATCTTATTTTCCTACTATTTTCTTTATTTTTACTAATTTTTCCTAATTTTCTAAAATTATGTTCTTACATTTCTAGGTTCCTTAAACATTACAAATGAGGTTTGAGGTCCTATTTATAAGGTTTATAAGTATTTTGCATGTAAAAAATCTAAATGCCACATGTTATTCTCCTATTTTCCTAACTATCCACTAGGTTCGATGTGCCAATTTCATATTTATTTTGTGACAAGCCATGTTTTCCAACTTTTACTATGTTTCCACATAGGTTTGATGACTCATCAACCAATTTTTGGTTAATTTTCTCCTAATTTTATATTATTTTCCTATATTTGATAATTTTATATTAATAGATATACATATTCAATACATATAATGTATAATCTATGTAAATACACATATATTATATATATAATTCAACTTCATTTATTATTTTTATAAGTTAAATGACTTATTTTTAATATCTCACTATATCTAAAAGCCCAAATTTCATGCTTTCTATAATTATCGGCTTTATCTGTAAATTAACATTTTTCTCAAATTAATCTTTTTATATAGTTGATTTTGAGAAATTAAATTTATTAGAATACTTTAACTAACTTTTATAACCTTACTATGAAGTTTAGACTAAAACAAATAATGTTGCTTAGTGTATTAAATTTAGGGGTCTAGAACCTAGAGTTATCGTATTGACTTGAAATCCTAGGAAATTACACCTTGAATAAATCATATTTAATCATTTTCATAAAGTGGTTAGAAGGAAACAAGCCATTTAACACTCTTGGAGTTTATCAGAAAAATTTAAAAGAAAAAAGGAGAAAAACCCCTCTTGCATATATATCATAGATCTTAATTAAGCCTCGTTGAATGGAACACCTAATCTACAACAGACATTTCATAGCCCTTAGCTCCCCGTACTCTAGCAAAAACATTAGATGATTTTACTTAGTACCCACAAACGATGCCACTTTCATCCCTTCCCTCTATTTTCATCAAAAACACACCACCAACCTTAATGTCGGCTTTTAGTTTCACAAGAAAAAAGCAATTAGATTGTGCAAAGTGTACATGGGTTTTATTCATAGCATAAGTTTTCCAAATATTGATTCTTTTTCTTTTTTTTTTTCTCACTAGCATCAGTTACCAACCTTATGCACATTAAAAAGGGTTTTGGAATGTACATTTATAATTTTTGAAAAATTTTAATTTCCTATCCATGGAACTACTATGTACTATATGCCATCGAAGTTTTTTCCACATTAATAATATTTTATTATTTTAAAAGAGAATGAGAAGATACCATGTTGGAGAAAATGCTCACTAGAAAACCTTTCATCAAGAAAACGTCTTTCACTCAAGACTTCTCCTTATTCTACTCCTTTAGTAAGAAAAAAGTGTCTCAAGCCTATAGATAATTTGGAATCTAAACTATGTAGAGGAATTCACTTTTACAAAATCTCAACAGTCTTTAGATGGTGAACAGCTCATGAAAAATTATGTTCATCCCTAGATGGTAATGGAAATAGCGCATCTAAAACTAGTACTCATGAAATACCTCGCAAACAATCATATGAGAAAAATTCAAGCATAATATTTTGAATGCGTATGTTGTAAATTTTAGCTTACAAGAGAGCATTGAAGAAGATGAAAACAACAATGTATCTTAGGAGTTTACTTTTAAAAGCATTTATGATCATATGAAAAAAAAAGAGCAAATAAAAGAACAATTACGTATACACTTCATCACCCTACCTCAAGAAATAAAGAAAACACTTTATACTCCATAGAATAAATCTCTTATAATTAAACTATATGGTCAATCCTTAGGGTATAAATTGTTACTAAATAAGTTGCAACATATGTAGACTTTGTGTCTCATTTTACCATGATTACCATGGGAGAAGGATATTATACTATTACTTTTGAATATGAAATGGATTTAAATAGTCATTAGGAATTGCCCGTAGTTTATTAATGGTAGTTTCTTGACAACTAGGAGATGTAAGCCAAACTTTAACGCTTCCCAAGTCACATACAACTCTATAGTACTTTGGGTTAGAATACTTGAGCTTCCTTTAAGGTTATGATGTCAAAATGTTACCAATACTTTGATTAAATACATGTATAGTTAATGTTGAAAGACGATTGTCGCTATATTTTATATTCAACTAAATTTTAATCAGCCTTTGGTGCATTCTATTATGTTAGAAGGAATTTCTTATTAGGTGCAATACAAAGGAATTAAGAATTAGCATGTGCATTGTGGTTTAATTAGACATGTGAAGCAATTTTGTCCAAAGAAATCAAATATTGAAAGTGAAGTTCAACAAGCACAAAATAATCTAGAGACTTCAACAATATAAAAGGAAAATAGGAAAAATCTAGAGGAGATATCAAAGGGACAAAAATGGAGTTAGAAATACTAGCCAAATGGCAAAAGAATATGAGATAGATATAACTGTAAATACTCAAAATAAGCAAGAAAATTGAATATAATAAATAAAAGGTTACAATGTATGGATTGTGATTCAAAGGAGAAATAATAATAGATCAAATTATGGGCTAAGTGCACACACATGCAAATGTGCATTATGTTAATAATGGAGAAGAAGATGATAATAACATTTACCATAAAAATCTTGCATCAAGATTCAAAATTGCCTTCGATAAATAAAGGCTCTAGACTCATACATCATATTCTCAACCATCGTATGGAGAAAGTTCTCATCCACATTGAGGATGTGAAGATTCTCCAAGGAAAGCTATTACCACAATCCTAAGTACCAATGATAATAATAGAGATGGATGGATCAATAACATTAACAAAACTAAGTCAAACAATATGTACTTGGAGAAAGTACATAATGAACATAATAGTAGTAACTTCATTAGAAGAAGTTCATCCATTTAGGTAAATGAACAAATGGGAACGGACATTGCGGATGGTGGTGAACAAAATATTCAGAACAACAAACCTAATGATCATAGAATATACCTTGCCAACAATATATGTATTGAAGAAAAATCAAACTATTCCTTTGTTACTTATGAATGTGGAGGAAACACTAGCATTAGTAGACATTGAAGAAACCTCCAGCAATTTTTTCTTAGATATACAAGCACTCATGGTAGACACAAATGAAATTATTTATTATAATTCAAAATTCATAAGGGATAGAATGACCAGTTATCCCATAATGGTAAGACCAGTGTGCATCCTTGTATGGAATGTAAGAGGAGTCAATACACAAACCAAACAAGATGTAATCTTAAATGCTTTCATTAAGTACATGCCTGACATGGTTTAGTTCTAAGAGTTGAAGATGTTAAAATCGGTAGCTTGTTTATTTCAATATATATTGTAGATGGTCATGCATTTGTAGAGGCTAGAGGATATAGTAGTGGAATGTTGCTATTGTAGAGTACTAGAGTGCTAGATGTTCATGTTCTAAAGAAAACAACTCACCAGATTCATATTGAAGTTAAGGTTAGAAATTCTAATACCGGGGAAAAGGACATCGGAGTGCTTGAACTTTTAAGTTTGGACAGTTTAGTGCTTGAACATGAAAAACATATATTTTAGTGTAAAAAAAAAAAAAACTTGAAATTTTGCTTACATTAGTATCTCTTTGTAATAGATATTAAGTTGCATTTAACGTAGCAAACTGAATTTTCTTTTTTCTTATAAGTAGATGCAGAAGGATCTACTTAGCATATATAGAGAAAAAACAACCAAAAAAATTCCCTCCATGCTTAAAGTCATCATTGCATACATCTACCACTCACCCCCCATACCCATAACTCACATTTAATTTCTCATTCAATTTTCTTTCTACCCTAATGCCATTTGGACAAAACCTAATTCTAAAGAATGCTTTTTCACTTTCCCCCATTTGCTATATCCATCATAGTTAGTCATTTGGCCCCATCTCCTTTAGTTTGCATTATGCACAAAAAACTCTTAAGAGCACTTGTCAGGTAAGATGACATGAGTAAGTGATGTTTATCACTTTGGAATCGTGATCTATTAACTATAGTAGCGTAATTAGTATCATTAGTAGGACGTACATGCTATTTAGCTTTTGGTTTTAGGGAGTCCTAGATAATTGTGATTGATTCCAATTATATATAAGCCATTAACTTTTGTTTTGGGGAGAAAAATTTGACAAGATGAATGTATAATATAGGAGATAACATAGTGAAGAGATTTTTAGATTTTTATTTTAATTAAATAAAATAAATAAATAAATGAAGGATTTTTCCAATAGTTTGAAATAACTACTACATATTCCTAGAAATTTTATCTACATGTTAAAGCATTTGTTCGCATATAAGTAACGAACATATAAATTACATGACATGTCCTTATGTTAAAAAGAAAATCAAAATAATAATAGTAACATGTTATTTTATCCATTAATAGGTGTGCACCTTGCATATATAATGAATGGCATGTCCGTTATCATACATTAAGGGGATAGATTCGTTAGAGACCTTCTGAATGTTTCATACATCTCTAGCAAATGCGATGCCATATGAGTTGACATTCATAAGTTCTTGCTGGAGATTCTAAGGGTAAAGTTGCTAATAAAAGTTGGATGTGAGAACATTGAGGTATTAAGATATTACATCCCTAACATAGCTCTAGTTGATGCCTTATGATGAGATGGACATTGCTAAAATGTTGAATATGCCATGGAGTTATGAAAGCATCGAAATATATGTATAACATGTAGTTCATGTTGGTGCGTCAACTAGAGTTAGGGGATAATCAATGGATAGAGGAGATGTTGGTGTCTAGTTTAATGTGGCAAATATGTGATGATAACCAGTATATCGAATCAAACATGAGAGAGTCAAAGTGTTTAGATGATATCGTAACTTTAAGTGAAGGAGGGGATGTAGAGTTGCTTGAAGCTTAAAGAAGTGAGAATGAGTTCAAGAAGGGAGTGTGGCTAAAGAAAGCACAATTAAGTAGTATCAAAAATGAGGGACAACTAAGTTGCTTAAGTTAGGAGAAAGGGATAATCCCAATACTAATTATGGGGAGGATCAACTGGCTAATGATTTCGTCTCTAATGGGGAAGAGGAGGGTGAGATAAAGATTAGGAAGAAGAAGCATGACTATAAAGTGTTTGATTCAAATAAGAGAGAGGTACATTTTAAGATTAGCATGAATTTCAAGGATTCGATAGAATTTAAAAATGCATTAAAGAGGCATACAATGGTGGAGAAAAAAGATTTTGTGTATGCTTAGAGCTCATGTGAGAAAGTAAGAGTACAATATGCAAAAGAGGGATGCCCATGGCTCCTGTACACTACCTTTGATAAAGTTACTCAAACTTTTGGTCTAAAGACATACAAAAAAAGTAACAAACATGTGGTGTTTCCTTTATCAACAAGTATGTGAGGAATGGTTTGTTGGTTAGACAAACAAACCATATATCAAGTTAATTGATTTGAAGGTTTTGGTTAGAGAGCATTTAGGTATCAATGTGATACTCCATCAATGCTATAGAGCAAAGGAAAAGGCATATGGAATCTTCATGGGTTCTTATAAGAAGGAGTATTCTATGTTGTAGGACTATGTTAGGGAGTTATGGGATAAGAACCTCAGTTCCATTATATTGATGCAGGTACAAATAGATGATGATGGTGGAAAATCAAATTTCAATAAACTCTATATAGGCTTAAAGTGGTTAAGAGAAGGGTTTCTGAGTGGATGCAGGCAGATGATTTGGCTTGATGAATGCTTTTTCAAAAGGAGTTTTCAAGGGAGAGTTGTTGGTTACAATAGGAAGAGATGTTAACAATCAAATGTATCCAATTGCCTGGGTGGTAGTTGAGTTTGAAAGCAAGGACACATAGATGTAGTTTCTCTATGCACTCATTGATGACCTCAACATAGATGAAGGGGATAGATGGGAGTGAACTTTCATCACTAACTAGTAAAAGGTATAAAATCAGTCTATTGTTGTTCTTATGTAATGATTTCGATATGTATTGTGCGAATGATTTTACATGTGCAATAATGGAATTTCCCATGGTTTGTAGGGGTTATTACCAGCTATACTAAAACTTCTCCCAAACGCAAAACATAGGATGTATAGTAGACACATTTACGCCAACCGGGACAAAAGGTACTGAGGTCTTTTTTTTTTTTTTTAAAGCTAGTTTGGAGCATGGCTAAAGCATTAACAATTGTGAAGTTTGAGGCCATATATTACCGGCTAACTAGGATTAGCAAGGAAGCATAGGGAGATTTAATGAAGACAAACCTGAAACATTAGTGTATGACTTTCTTTGGGACAAATGTGAATTGTGATATTGTGGATAATAGTCTATACAAATCATTTAATGGCAAAATCTTGGAAGTTAGGTGTAAGTCCATAATCACCATGTTAGTAGACATTCAGCTTTATGTTTAAGGCCAAATCCAAAAGCAACGGGAGGAGTTGATGAAGTGGAATGGGAAGATATGTACAAGAATTGAATCTAAGCTTGAGCAAAATAAAAAGACGGCATGATGGTGTCAAATATATTTTGGAGTTAAATCAGAATACGAGATTCAACATGAAGGGAAAATGTACATTATTGATGTTGACAAGCAGACATGCGTATGCCAGTGATGGGACTTAATTAGCATTCCTTGTTGCCATTGGTTTAAGTGCTATTGTCAACTTAGGTCGTGATATGGAAGATTATGTTGCTGAGTGACATACTAAAGAAATCTTCAAGAAGATTACACTCATAACATTGTGGGTGTAAGGGGTAAGAAGTTCTTAAGGCTATTAGAGTTAAAGGCCCCGGACCATTGCCCAAGCATTCAAAGAAAGGGAAATTACAAAAGCAAAGGAGAAAGGATGAATTGGAGAAGTCAACTATGAAAGGGACAAAAGGGAAAGGGAAAGGAACAACTACAGAAAAACTGTCAAGGAAAGGATGGATTATGACTTGTAGATTGTGCAAACAAACTAGTTACAATAGTAGGAGTTGTTGTTTGACTAAAGATTCCTTGCTAAGAAAATTTGAGTAGGTAAGACCATTTAAAAAAAAAAGAGATATGTAGCAAAAAACTATCATTTTACCTAAGAGAATTTGCGTCTTGTTATTTAGCAATGTTTAAAGCATGGATAAGACCATACTTAAGCCAAGGAAGAGGAAAAAGTTAGGCATAAAGAAGTATCAAGCTACCTTAATAATGCTTCTCATTACTTAGAGCAACAAATGGAGGTATGTTGGATTTACCAGCATATTGTGCAATCTAATTAAGTAGTTTGATTAGCTTAACTTATTTTGTTTGGAACATCCAAATTGGAAGAATAGATTACAAGTTCTCTCAAGCTAGAGTAGAAGGAGAGGATTTTTCAAATATATATACAACAATCCAAGTGTACTTCGAGAGTACACCATTCCTAATGGAGGATAAGCCATAAAACAACTACTAACAGTACTCTACTACTAAATTTGATGGCTAGCAACATAGGGTAAGTGATATAGAGGTAATCATGGAAGATGTCACTAAAGAAGAAGGTTGTGGTGAAGATTAAATGATCATAGATGTAACTGAAGATCTTTGTGACAAGGAGGATGATGCATATGAGAAGCATGATGATGAGAACCTTATTAAGTTGAAAAAGTAGTCACTCAAATCCAAAGTGGTTTCATTTATAAGAAGGAAGAGTTATCGGCCTATGATGACACCATAGAAGAATTATTCAGAGAAGGGGAAAGGAAAGGGAAAGCAATCAATTGGTGTGCCAATCATTAACTAGCACCTTGTAGCCATGAAGTGGAATGGGGGGGTTTTTTGCTGAAGCTTTTTTGTGGTAAGGTTAAATAGATGAGTTATAGTTAGGTTCTTTATAGTTGTTTCTTTTTGGGTTTTGGTATGTTTTGTCATAACTAGTGCTAGCCATGAAGTGGTTGTAGCTCTAATAGAAATGAAGGTTTTTTATTTTTTATGGTCTCTTTGGTGGTACGGTGGTTGTGTTTCATGATGATGGCTACATAAGCTTCAATACTCATGTTTAAAATTTGGATACAAGCGGGATGTAATGAACCCTATGTTATCATTAAAAGGACATATGTCTTAGCTGTTTAGATTCTTGATCTTCATTATTTTAATCTTGGCTTTAGTTTCAGTTTTCATTTTGTTATCAAAATTATTCTCAAAACTCTATGCAATGCTAGAACATATAGCGCATTGGAAAATTGTGATTCTCTTAGATGCCATGGCAAAACAAAGATATTATCTCAACATCTAGTCATCTACCATTGTTGTCATTTTAATATTCTCTTATAAGATGTCAGATAGATATTTGAAAGAATTGCATCCTTGAAAAACTTTGTTTATTTATTTATCTACTTCCATGAATTTTTTGTTGTAGTATCTGTTTAGAATTTGTATATGCATATGTTTTAGATCGATTTCCTTAAAGATTAGATTCTTCATCTTATCGCCTGAATCTATGATAAGCTTCATTTGCTTCATGTTTTTGTTTGCACATACATGAGAAAAAGAAAACATAGAATTTATCTACAGTCTAAGGTCTTTGAGTTAAGTAGTGGCTATAACTATCATATACTCATACATAAAGAGAGAGAGAGACAGAGGAAAAAGAAAAAGAAAATAAAAATAAAAGAAAAATCAAGTGATTGTTCTCGATCTTTTGTGAGGCCATGATATATTGCTTAGTGAATTTCGTTTTCCTAAGACATAATGCTTCAAGTATATCCCTAATGGGTATGAATATTTATCACTTCTATGTTGATGAGTATGTTATAGTCATCCAACCAATGTGATTGTTAGTCTCTCTATTCATCCCTATCTAGCGACCTTATTAAATTCTCTAACCATGTTACGTCCTTATGACTATTCCCTTACCAAAAAAATCTTATGACTACGTATTATTTTGAATAATTTTAGAATAGTAGAGGGCCACCTTAATAACATAATATATCCATGAGTGAAATTTGAAAAGAGTTTATAGTTTCATTTCCTTGTGTGCTTGAACTTAGAAGTGATATGATTATTCAAAAATTGAGGTCATTTTCTTGGGTACTAGGGCATAAAATGAGCAACTTTGCTCATTGAACCTTCTTATTATATGTGCTATAAAGTGATCAATGATGTATGATTAAATAATGCTCAGAGGAACTAGCATAATGGGATAATTGATGTTTGTATAGGTTTTAGTTTTTTTGTATGTTTCACCTGCATAGTTTTTTAGTGTATACCAATCGAAGGAAACTATCAGGGCTAATGGATACTTTCTCCTCAATCATTTTGTTGATGGTCAATTTCCTTGTTTCCTTTTCTCTCTTTTTATGAAATGAATATGGATTGAAGTGTGATTAATGACTTGCAGGCTTGAAATTTTTCTTTTATTCTTTTGTAATTTGGAGTTCCATTTACTTATTCCTTCGAATATGCTATACTCTCCCTACTGCGAGTATATGGATAGAGATATACACTTTATTCACCAAGACATTAAACTAGTGAACTTGCTTGTTAACATTATGTCATTTAGTCAAGTATCAACTACAAGCATATTGTCCTACAATGTCTCCCAAATACAATACCCATGGTTTAGCTAGAGTGAAAAGTCAATGATAATACGATGAAATTTCCAATCCTAGCATTGAATTTACATTGTTATGGGAGCAAAAAGGGGATACAGGAAGTAGGAAATATAAATAAAAAAAAAAGTAGAGAAATTACAGTCTACTAACTATTAATTAAAGCTAAGAAACATAATTTCATTATCACTAAATGGGCTCATTACATAATACACCATTGTTAGTAAGGAACTCATTCATCTAAATCCTTACTTATCATCTACTATAATAATTTTAAGGCCCTTAATGCAAAAAAAACAAAAATAAAAAATAAAAAATGAGAAAACAATAAAAGAAGATAGAACAACTACATTCACTATAACTTAAAGGTACACAAGACAATAATTGATATAATGTGTCTAAGAGCTGAGTTAATCATAAGGGCTTATCGTAGGAGATAATAACTAAGTAAGTCCTTTGAAATATCGAAGAACGAAGAAGTAGATAGGCAAACATAGTAGCTTCCATGAAGTTTCTCTTTGGACATGACTCACTGAAGAATACTATACGACTTAGTATTTCACTTGATATAACATATAAGTTAATACTAAGGTGCACATACTAATAATCTTAAGCCACTCGGTAAGATTAGATATAAGTGTAGAAAAAATGTATTTAGAGAATGATATCTCTCAAGAACAAAAATATTCATTAACAATTAAGATCATTTTGACTACAAAAGACAAGGGACTATTTATAGTAAATCCTTAAGACAACAAAAAAATATGTACAATTATTGATAAGGCTAATACAAGAATAATAATCTAGTATATTGCTAAAAGGGATAAATGAGACGACACTGTAAAGAGAATATAGTATAATGTTAGGAAAAGTGAAGGATAGGTATCATGTGGCTATTGCATTTGTGTTTTGGACCCTTAGATGCCATAATCAAGCTCGTTTGGTGTTATTTCGTAGCAGAAAGGTTCTTCAGTTTGGTAAGTTAACTCTTCTTGGCAGGAGTTAAGGACCTTGATCTCAACACTTAGTAGGTCAGCAACTAGGCAAGAGTCCGAAGAGAACAGAGTATATCCGAGCTAGGACTTTAGAGTGTTCATCCATAGCTCTTCCATGTACTGGAGCTCGTCCTCAAAAGGCTAAGAAGATGGCATCCTCCTTGTGAGAGATTGTAAGCCTTAGAGGTGGGTATGAATAGTGGCCTGAAGGTTATTAATCGATCAATAACTATGATTAAAACAAAGTCGACCAACTGCTTCAATTTCTTGGAACAAGCAATGTACACTTCTTGCTAAAACTATCCTGATCCACCATCTAAACTATGCGTTTGTAAAAGCCTTCTTTTAAGAGGATGATTATCACCTCTTTTGCTAAAAAGGAAATACAAGGTCATATCATCCAAAATATTTGCATCTACCCTTATTATACATTAGGCATTTGAAAAATCGCTTACTTAAGTTGTCATGTGTCCATGATGTCAACAATAAAGTAAGTGACCAACATATGCAGCATGGGTTGGTTACATTGCCGTCTTCAATTGTGATGCTAGAGGATATAGCTGGTGATGAGAGTTGCTTGCTCTAACAACCACTCCATATTGATCAACTAGTCATTATGTCATGATGTGTTAATTATGTATTTATCAAGATGATATTTTTAGGGTTAGGGTTTCGAAATCTAGATGGAGGATTTGGGGGAAGAGAGGTTAGAAGAAAAAGTAAAGTTAAGTACTCTAATATATTGATTTCAAGTCAAACTACTTGTGTTTCTTGATTTTTTTCTTCTTCCTTTGACCTTTTGGAACACATCCACCTAGCAAAAATAAATTCTAAATAGTTTGCCACGTTAGCTATAAATTAACATCTGTTACATAGAGGCACTAATGTGAGCAAAATTTCAATTTTCTTGGCACTAAAATGTACGTTTTTCATGTTTAGGCACTAAATTACTCAAACTTAAAAGTTCATGTGATCTTATATCCTTTTCCCTAGCCTTTGATTTTTTTTACTACAATCTATGCTTCAAATAATTTAAATGAAAAATTAGTACTCTATTATGCATTAGTGTAAGCCCCTTAATTTCATGTAGTCATTTGAGTAAGTAATTTAAGGCATTGGTGAAACTAATTTGAATGACCAAAAATTTATGACTAGGCTCGAAACATTAGTCATGCATACCCTGTAGATTTAGATACTAAAAATATGATCAAATAATAAGAATACAACTAAAATAGTATAATTTAATTATATACATATTATTTATCGTAAATGTGTAAAATATGTTCCATTAGTTTATAAACCATTAGAGATAAATAATATATATAATAAAATTATTATTAGACATAAAATAACATGTGAAACACACATACACACATATATATGTATTGTATATAATTTTTATGTTTATACATATGACCAAAACTAATTAAAATACCTAAAACATAGCATTTTAGGCTAAAATAAGCTAATTAAATTCATAAAAAATTAATAAAAACCACAAAATCACTTAGGGTAGTTGGATGTAGTTAGTGTAGGTATGTAGAATAGAATATGATAGGTGTTAATGATTTAAGTGAGGTTAAGCATGCATTTGGACATATAAAAGCTCCAATTTTAGAAGGAAGAGAGGGAGAGAGATCATTTTTACACTCCAAACAATTTTGACAAATCTAAAACACTCTCTAAAACTTCATATATGCAAAGGAGGATCTGAAAAAAAAATTAAACTCAAGGTTTAAAGGTTTAAGGAAGAAATTAGGAAAAATTAAAAAAAAAAAACTAGTATGCCACCACCAAGTGATAAAGAGGCTACATTTAGGCCGGTCAACAAGGTGGTATCCACCATTGGTGGTCGGAGCTCCTATTTTTGTTGAGGTCCCTTTTTTTGGATAAATTTCTTAAAATTACTACAAATATATAAATTGCCTACAAAATTTTAGAAAAAATTATTTCTAACTATTTTCACATATAGAATTTAGGAAAATTATTATTTTGTAAAAATTTAATAGATACAATATACATGCTTAAGAAATCGATAAAACCGAACACTTTTAAATGTTGAAATAAATAAGTCTAATGACGTAATTTTGACTTCGAAATTTTTCTACGAACTTTCCTATATTTATGCTAAAATGCTATGAAGAGATTTTTCACAAAATTATTTTCTATGATTTTTTAGCCTTAAATTATTATTAAAATGGTGTTTTTAGTAAAAACTAACGTATTTTTCCTAAAGACCTCACTTAGAGTATGAGCTTTACTAGTTATTAAAGTATTTTGTGGTGTTTAGGTGCTATTAAAAGGGGTTTGATTGAGAGAAGTTAATAAAAACAAGTATAAGTCACGTATATGAATAATTTAGGGATATGGGATTTGGGGAAATTGGTGAGTGATATTGTGATATACTAGGAATTAGGATGTAATGAAGTTAAGAAGTATGGATTGTTGTGTTATTTCGGTTAGTCTTGATTAGAGTTAGAAGTAAATGAATTAATGGATTGATTATAAGGGAATTAAGTGAAGACAAATGATAACTCAGAGGATTCTATGAATGAGCTTTGTACTAGAATGATATTTAGAGGGTGAGTCAAATAAATGTAAAAATAGGGGATTTAAAAGCTTAGTCAAAGGATGATTTTCTTAAAAACTCTATAGACAGCAAAGTCAGAGGGTATCCTAGAGGAAGTTAGGGATTAAATGTTCTACTTGATAATCACTTAAAAGTTCAGTCAAAGGCAAAAACTTGAAAATAAGTATAGTTTGGAAGGCTCAAAGGTTGAGTCAAAGGGTGAACTCTTAAAGAATTTGAAGTTAACTGGGCTTAGAAGATAGCTTAGAGGATATCCTGTCAAAAGAGCTAAAAGTTAAGTAAATTACATGATTAGTTTACAAGATGCCTTAAAGGGTACTTGAACCAAAATACATGAGAGAGAGCACTCAAAATTTGTCTTAGAACGTAACCCGTAGGACATCTTAGGAGTTTATTAGACTCAAAGGATAATTTAAAGGACAAACTTGTTAACCCCTTAATCCTGACATGACTCAAGGGATAACTTATAAGCTTCTAATTTAGGAACTTCTAAGGTGACTTAATTTAGAACTTAGCTCAGAAGGTGTATATGAAAAATCTTGGGGATTTACCAATCTTAGATATTGACATAGAGGCAAAATTTGTAGTGAACTTCAATGTCTATGTAGTGTAGAGGATATCTCAAAAGCTTCTTTAGTAAATATTTTAAGGGCATCTTAACTTACAGGATAGCTTAGAGGGTATCTATGGAATATTTCTATGATGAGATGACTCCAATTCCTTATAATAATGCCAACATAACTTGTAAACTTAGTTCTAAATCATCTTAATTTCTAGGGAATGAGCAAGTAAATGGTTTTCCATCTCTTATATAGTTACTAACATAAGAAATTGACTAAATATATAGGGAATTCTCGAAAGTAGGATAAGTAAATGACTAAGTTGGTGAGAAACTAAGTTCAAAGTAAGTGAGGTCAGTACTTCACCTTACTTTAGAGTATTGTTTAAGTATACTTAAAGACCTCAATATGTGTCTTATTTGTGATTATAAGTTAATAGCCTCTGTATGTGCGGTACATGTTCTTGGATATTGTACTGTTGTTATAAAGTGTTGGACCTTGTCTATTGATTGATTGCTTTATGGTATTGCGTTGATTGAATTGTGTAAAATTACTGATCACCCCTAAAAAGCAATCTAACACAACTCAACTTAACTACCAATCAAACTTGCATGACAATCCAATAAGCGAAACAATTAGGATTCTTAGGCTAAACATGGATCCTTCAATGAGGATAGTAGAAATGGTCTTTTCTCTACCCTTACTACAACTAAATAACAAGAGAGTAGGTCATGGCAAGGTTGGGGACCATAGTTTGAAGTAAAGTCTCAAGCAGAGCGTGTTTCTCTATTTCACAAGCTCCATTTTGGTTCTAATTAGCGAAGTGCACAACATTAAACTCCTCACAACCTAGATTAGAGTGAGTATAATTTCTCTAATCTTACGGCGATTGGTGTACATCGTGTAATGGCATTTGCTTGATTATGCATTACATCTAATTAACTTTTCTTGAAAACCTTAGTTGTGGATGATACATATGTACTAATATCTCTATCCCACTTACTAAGTAAGTTATAGCTCACTCCCCTATAGTTATTTTGCAAGTTTCCAATAGACTCACCAATATTACATTAAGTCTCAAGAAGACTAGAGAACGGTGTTGGGGAGTGAGATTCCAGACTAATGGGTTGTGTTCTTAATTGTTAGTCAAATTTACTAACTTGTACAAAAACTAATAGTGTCTCTATTAAGGACCCTCTGGTTTTCAATTATGGATATTATTACTATGCTTTATTAATCTACGATCTTATATAAACCCTTTTACTAATTGCTCTATTTTCTTAACTCGTATTACTTTTAAAACTTTTGTTGAAATTGAGATTTTATCCTTTAATTGAATTGTAAAGCTTAATCTTCTCAATCATTTGAGCCACGAGTTTATTTTCCGAAGATATTTTGAAAAGTTACATCACAGATTAATATATATTGACCCAGAATTAGATGTCTCAAAGCAGGAAAGTAGTAAACATCTCTTGTAAGCTATATCTACATTAGTGAGTAAAGTAGCTAGCTTTTAGCTTAGGTTGATTTATACGATAGGGCTATTACAACTCTTTAGTTTAAGGAATAACACATAGCATTTGGGAAACGCTCCTTAGTGTGTCATAGGTGATTTCAATGACATTATTAAATGAAATGAATGTTGGGGAATGGGAGCTTTTCCTAAAAATTGAGCTTATAGATATTCCTCTTGCATGAATAATTATGGGCTCATTGGCATGGGGTACATAGGCCTTACTTTTACATGGTCAAAAGAGTAGGAAATATCTACTTTAGTACAAAGAAGATTAGATAAGGGGTAGTGTAAACAAGATTGGAGAGATTTATACCTTGAATAAAAAATTTATGACTTGCTAAAATGGCTAAGTGATCATAATGCTTTGCTCTTAAAAACTCATCTAGACATAGATATTATAAACCATAGTAGATCATTTAGATTCTAACTTATGTGGTTTATGGATAAGTTTTGTGAATTACTAATTAAAAAAGTATAGACAACCTCAAATAAAGATATTCTAAGAACTATAACAAGCTTACCAATACATCAAAGGGAATAGAAAGGTGGTTGGTATTATTCATTTTCAATAAAAGAGGCTGGAGAGACACTTAAATGGAATAGGAAGAGCCTTAACCCTAAGTCCAAATCAGTTCTTAATTGCTTTAAAGAGAAAGCTAAAAAATGACTTAAATAACATCTTGGATAGGGAGAAATGGCTTTGAAAAATGAAATCAAGAATTAAGTGGATCAAAGAAGGAGAGAGAAATATGGCCTATCATCATGCAATAATACATAACAAGAGAGCAAAAATAAAATCTTAGACCTACAAAATGAAAGGTGGGAATGGGAGTACAATCAGGTTCAGATATGTAATCTTTTCAATAATCATCACATAAAGTTATATACTACTACAAGGTTAAGATGCTCCTATAAAAATCCTATAGTAGAAGAGTTGAAGTATAGGCTAACTGAAGAATAGAAACTTTAGCTTATTGGTGAAGTTAGTCATGAGGAAGTTTATAAGACCTTACAACAACTACACCAAAGGAAAGCCCTTAGAAAGGATGGCTGATAACTCTGATTTTAAACATATTTCATAGTATTTTCCTCACTTTTTTTGTTTTCTTTAAAAAAATTGATACTTAATTGAGTAAAATTTTGATTTCAAGGTTTAAACGCATTCTATGATCGAAAACGAAGAAAAGGAATCAAATTTCACTCAAATCGGAGTGCAAATGAAGAAGTTATGAAATTTTGAAGTTGTGTAGAAAATTTTGCTTTAGTGCAGAAAGTTACACGACCTGGGGACACGGTCATGTCCCAGGTCGTGTCTAGTGACAAAAACAGAATCCTTTTGATACACTATAAAAGGACATATTAGGGTTTCAAAAGATGAGAGACATTATAGAAACGGAGAGACACAAGAGAAGAAAAAGAGACTTAAGGAACAACATCAAGAAAGAGGCGGAACAACATCAAGAAAGAGGGAAACAACATCAAGAAAGAGGGAAACAACATCAACTTCAAGATTAGAGAGATTGTTCATCAATCAAAAGGGGTTTCCATGTTTTATTTTATATTATTGATTAAACTCGTTTTTTGATTCATTATGATAGCTTAAAATTCGAGTATTTAGGATTATGGAACCTAGGGTTTCATGTGATTCTTGGATTGATTTAGAATTCTCAATGAAGTTTCTATCTTTACTTGATTCAATTATGTCGTTAATTATTGATTGATATTTCTAGAATATCAATATATGATATTATGCATGTTGATTGAGAAATTGCATGTGTAATTAGATCTTTACATAATTGAAGAGGATTACCTATACACTTAGAGATAAGATACACGTTTCTTCCGGAAAGTTAATTATTTGTATGGGAATTCATTATACGTTAATGCAATTCTAAATTATATTACTAAGTGAAGAGATTCCGGTAAATAATTTAAGATTAGGGTTAATATGCTTGAGAAAGGTATTAACTTTAGTTGTGAATCCCTCCGTTCAAGAATAATAGAAACCGAATTGAATATATTTTAAGCGATCACATGATTAACTCTAGGGGAAATAATTCCTAAATACGTTATTACTTTTTTGAAGTCGTTCTTGATTTTATCGTTTTTTTCAATTGCTTAATTAAGTCTTTTAGTTAAAGTAGTTTGTTAATTTTAGTATTTTTTAATTAATTCAAACTTTTATAATTTTCCAGTTAGATAATAAAGCTAAGGTTAATATTAATACTCGAAGTCTCTAAGGGATCGACTCGGACTCACATCCACTATATTAAAACTGATAGGTGCACTTGTCTCATATCAATGGCTTCCATGCTTTTTTCTATAAAAAGTGTTGGAGTTTTATGCGGGATGAGATTAGTAATTTTATTGCCAAATGCTTTAATCAAGAGGCTATCATAGAGGAAATAAATTAGACTATGATTTGTCTTGTGTCAAAGCAAATTGGAGCAAATATTATACAATCTTTTAGACCAATTAGCCTTTGCAACACTTTATATAAGCTCTTAACTAAATTTCTAGCCAATCAATTAGGAACTTTTTTGGAAAACTTGATTCATCTAGCTTAGGCGAGTTCTTTAAAAGGAAGAAAAGCTATTGACAACATCATCTTGGTCAATGAAATATTACTTTGTTTAAATAAAAAAAATCTACAAAACAGAGTTAGATAATCTTAAAAATAGATTTAGAGAAGGCTTTTCATAGTATTGAGTGGATTTTATTTATTAGGCATTACAAAGTCTAAATTTCCCCATAGGAATTGTTACTGAAATTTCCTTAAATGGATACCGTTAGGAGCAATTTACACCTTCTGAAGGTATACAACATGGTGATTCACTTTTCTATTATCTTTTTATCGTAAGCATAGAATTCCTAAGTCGAATGATAGAAAAAGAAGTATGCGCAAGAGGGTTGGAAGCTTTTAGTATAAAAGGAAGTTTTCAAATCTTTTGTTTATTGATGATGTTATATTATTAGCAAGAACAAACAAAGAGAATGCTACTATTATTAAAAGAGTATTAGATGATTTTGCTTAATTGTTAGGAGTAAACCCCTAAATTTTTTTATATAAGTTCATAATTATTAGGATATAATTTAGAGATATATTTGAGATAGACTCAAATCGCTAAGAGAAATTTGAGAGTTATAGTTTAGACTTATAAATTTCATAAGTACTACCTAATATTAACTCTTGTAGACTTAAAATGAGATTTATAGAAATCAAAGACTTTAGTAAAAATTTAAATCTAAAAGCATAACATAACTTATCTAAATCTACCCTTAACCTAACATAACCATGCTAATTTACCTAAGATAAGGACTAAAATCTATCAAACAATTGAAAATGGAATGGATGGATTTAAGAGGCAATTAGCTTAAGGTTAGACCAAGAAAAGATCTCCATTTGTTATCTAAGTGTCATTTTCATCATCTATCTATTACCTTATTATGTCATCTAAGTGTCATTTTCATCATCTATCTACTACCTTATCTACATAGGTCATCTAAGTGTCATTTTTATCATCTATCTATCACCTTATCTACACATGTCATCTAATTGTCACCTTTATCATCTACCTACCAACTTATCTACACATAAGCATGAAAATAACCTAAAGAGAAATCTAGTCAAAGTTGACCAACCTTAGTAAAAATAATGGTTAAGTAGAAAATGACATCTTCATGGCCAAAGACCAATCATATGATGACTGTTAATCTTAGATTAATTAAACTAATTAATTAACACCTAAGTATTTAGGTCAATATCATATATAAATCCTAAAGAGTTAAGCACCTTAACATCATATCTTAACATTTCTTCTACTACGTAATGAACAATTTTCAAAACAAGTGGAAGAAACCTGATCACTACATATGGTGTGTAGAATAGGAGGAAGAGAATTCCAAATTAACTTCCTCATGTTATTTTCATCCAACTCATCGACTTCCATTAATGCCTTACTAAATCATCAACATAACCAAGAATGAAAGGGACATAAATAACATGTGACATTCTCCTTAAAGAGTCCAATTCCTTCAAGTAACTTCCAACCAATATACAAATAATATCCTAACTTCAGTAAATAGGAATACTTTATCACTTTTGGGACCACATATTGCTCTTATAATCCACTACATCCTTCTCTTTCCTCTTATTTTCATTCTATAAACTAACTAACCAACATTCTACCTCCCCACCTAACCTCAAACCCAACAATAAGGTATAGCAGGTTATTTTTTACATTTCAAAAGCAACTCCTATCTAAAATGTAGCAACACTTACCAATAACTTATCTTTGATTCCATAAAAGTCTTCTTTTCAAGTCAAAACTAAACTCCTATTACCAAAAATTTTTTCAAGACTCTCAAATGAATCAAGAAGTACTTTTAGTAAAGCCATTTTATGAAACTTTCAGGTCTTTTCAAGATTAATTTCGTCTTTACAACTTTTCTCTAAAAATCCTTTTCAAAACAACTAAAAGCTTTTCATCTACTTCTCCACTTCATATAAGTTTCAAACTTATCAACCATTTTTCAAAATCAAGTTTATGATAAGCAAAGTGTTATCTTAGCTAAGGTATGCTTTTGAAAAACCTAAAAACCAATATCTTTGTCAAAGTCTCTTTTAAAAACCCTTCTTATGTGTAAAACCCTTCAAAGAAGGATAAGATATGTTCTCTACAAAAGGAAACCTTAAGTTTATCAAAACATTCTTTATTTCATTTTTGGATTCAAATTATAAAGTATCATGACTAAAAGATTATGATTTTTTTTTTCAAAATAACTTGATAAGAAACGTAAAGGAATCAAGTAGACAAATTCATGCCTAAATAATGATGCCAAAGGTTCATATTTGAATCTTTGCTATTAGATATCTCTCATAAATTTTGATGATAATAAAAAGAAAGGAACGCTAATGAACTAACAAGTATATAGCTATTGAGATAATATTATAGAAAGTTTAACATTGCAATATATAGAAAGTTTGAATCATTTGAGAAAGAGACAAATATTAAAGCCTTTAGAGAATGTTTCAAAAGCTTTGATAAGAAGAGCTAGTATAAGTACTTTAGAAAATAATTCAAAGACTTTGAAAAACAGTAAATTGATACTCTTTAGAAGGTTATTTAGATAGTTGATTTGGAAGAGTAACATTGAAAAAAATACAACACAATATCATATTTGAAGTGAACAAGACCTAACTCTACTAAATTAGGTGTATTAGTGAAATACACTGAATCCCATTTCACTTAAGTTGGAATTAACATCCTTAGGGATTATTTCCAGGCGGATTAAATTTTGGAAGTGATTAATCCACAAAAAAAAATTATCTAATTTTAGATAAGGATAAGGATAAGGATGATTTCTAATTTTATGGGATATCAATTCAAAATTCAAGATTATTTGGAGTTGTTGATCATAGCATATCCATTAAGGAGTAATGACCAAGATAAGATCAGATCCAGATTCAAATTCTAAGATTTTCTCCAAATATCTATAGATCATTAATTTTAACGTTGAAAATGGATAAGCATGATGTGAAGATAATCTTGAACAAATTTAGCCATTGGAAAACTTTAGTATAAAAAGAGAAAGGATTCAAAATTTTGAGTACGATTCTGAGAAAATAAATCCATATACTTTATACTCTAATTGTAGTCATTCTCTATCATTTGAAGGAGTATAGAACATTTTGATACTTTAGAAAGTTGAACTGAAGCTAATCATTCATTAATCTTCATTTTTCTTTTTGTGTGAAACTTTTTGAGAGTTTCATTGTTGTTTTCACTTGTAATCTGTAAACTTTATGTGATGTTTAAGTGTTGAAAGAAGTTTGATTGTACTTTATAAGTAACTTAGATTGTAAAAAGACTAGATAGGCATAGTAAAGAGCTGTTGAGGCTAAGTGTGGTTGATATCTATAAACTTCTTGTGTTTTTTATTTAGTGGATTAAGTGGAATGGCATTGATGAAGTATTGGGTCCTCGATAGTAGAGCTAGAAGAGAGCAGTAGGCAAGAGGTCAAAACTCTATAAATCCTGAGCTTGATATTCTCCCTCCTATCTCTTTTAATTTAGGTTATTTAAATGTGCTATTTGTGTTGAATTATTAAAGTATCACTATTCACCAAATTAAGTTATTAAGGAGGGTATTTTCAACTTACATTAAAAAGTTTCAAAATTTTAAAGACATCAATTCACCTAATCTCCCCCGTATACCCCCCACCCTTTGCTCAACATCTTATAAGGGAACAGCATTTATGATATGTAAATATCTTGAAACTATAACCCTACAACATATTTGGACATATTAGACTTACTGAACACATGGACATGCTCTTGACCTTGACTATTTGGATTGAAATGATTGGAACTATTATGAAGACTGAAAACCTGAACATAAGGACTATGGACATGAAATGATAAGGATGATTCGTACATAACACCAATTATCTAAAAGACTTTATAAAACTATAAGACTATAACCAATAAAGAAATTTGATATGTAAATCTAATATTTACTTCTTATTGTGTTCTTTTAGGTGATTGTAAGTTTGAGCAACCTAAAGACTATTATGACAAGTAATAGTGATGGCTAGGTAAGTATCCATGATGAGTATCACTTGCTTATGCTTGTAGTTAGTGGCACTTTAAATACTTATCAACTTGCTGTGGTGGTGGGGGAGTGGGGGGGTATCAAGAAAGTGCTTATGCTTGATTTGTTTGAAAAAATACTATAAAATATTCCACATAATACAGTTGATAATTATGATGTGATGTATTTGTATGTAAGCGTTGACATTTGGTTAATCACTTATTAATCAAGCTTAATCATAGAAAAACTTTAATGTGAAAATGGTCATACATGGCATACTACATAAATCTATTTCTACCACCACTACCACATAAGGAATAGAAAGATGAGAATCTTTCCCGTCTTTTACAAACTAAGTGACTTTAAGGATGGTTGTATACTGGATGAGACTGTGTCCATTTTTCTGTTTTTAGTTTGCATACATCTAGAGGCTAATATGGGATTTGATCAATCCCTAGTCATTGGTGATCAGGGAAGGTATTCATTTCTTAATTTCATTTGTGCCTTCTTGAAATCGATTAAGAGATCTTTCTCTTGTGACTCATTTACATAACCTTTGTTAACATTTCTTTTGGCTGCTTAGGCTAACTGGAAGACCCTTCTTCTTAGGTATTATAGTGGATTATAGGATAAACATTCATTTGGTTCTCTTAGATAACCGAGAGATTGGTTCTCTTATAAGGTCTAAGAGAATGTTACCCATTTGGTTTTCTTAGGATTGACAAAGGGCATTATCTGTTGATCATTATGCTGACATGGCTATTGATTAAGGTGAGAATTGAGATTCTAAGGCTATTCTCTAGGATAGTAAGGATGTTATGCCAAGAGACTTTATTCACTAAATTTAGACACATAGGCACTGGTAGATTTACCAATCCTTAACCTAAGGTCAAGGGAGTGAATATGCCCTAGATTGCATGCTAAATAACAGTTGATCACGTATATTGCTCCATATGCTTAACTGATTGACTGCATATCATATGCTTGAAAAATTGCTTATTATGCTTGAACGGTGGTATAAGTGAATTACTCACTAAGTTGGTTGTCACTTCCTCCCCTATAGCTCTAACTTTTTGCAAGAACCTTACAAGATATATCTACGAAGGTTTAAGCCTCTAGTGAGCATTAAGAAAATAGAAGTGGGCTTTAGAAGAGAGTATAGAAGGATCATGAAGTTTATAGTTAATATATTTTAAGTACTTTAGTTGTAATGATTTGTAATATTAATTATTAGAAAGACTCCATAAGTTTTGTATAATTTATTCTATAATATGATGTAAACTTTTATTTTGTACCACTATATGTATGCTACTCTATAGTTTGTTCTTAAGTTGATGCTTTATGTACTCTTTAAAAGTAATTAATGGGTAAAGAAAGCGCCAATCGATTACTTCTGGTTAGTACACGGTGGTATATCACTACTAGAATATCTAATGGGTTGTAACATTAAGGATAAAATAAATGTGGAAAAATCATCAATTTACTTCTTAGGAAATACAAGGAGTAAAGTAAAGGAAGATATTGTAAATATTTTACAAATAAATAAAATAAATTATTTTGGGAAGTACCTAGGCTTTTCACTACATGAAAGAGGTATACCTACTATGGGGCAATTGAACTTATTAGTTGAGAAAGCCTAGAAGAAGTTGTTTGGGTGGAAGTTAAGGTAACTAAACGTGTGTAAGAGGGTCATTTTAATTAAATTTATATTGGAATCACTCCGCACATACTATATGCAAGTTTTGAAATTAACAAAGAAGGTATTACATAAATTAATACAAGCTATTAGACTTCTTTTACAATGGGGTAGAAGATAAAAAT
This sequence comes from Lumnitzera racemosa, assembly GCA_024138005.1. NCBI lineage: Eukaryota > Viridiplantae > Streptophyta > Magnoliopsida > Myrtales > Combretaceae > Lumnitzera > Lumnitzera racemosa. The sequence goes on along the minus strand of JAMXBC010000010.1, from coordinate 65,334,763 downwards.
TGCATATGTTGATTAGCCTAGTGTGGGACCTTAGCTGCTTAACTACCAATATGAGTTAGGGCGTTTGGAATGAATTAGGGTTTCTAGACATTTTTTATCTGAATTGAGTCAAGTTTTAATATGAGGTCACAAAGTTAGATGAGAAGTCTTAGTAAGGTCAATTTTTCAAAATAAAGTATGTATAATATCTAATTTCAATAAAAGCTTTTTTATTGAGTTCGTTTGATAATTATTGACAACTAAATGTTTGTGTAAACCCTATTTTTAGTGAGCCTAAGACTCGATTAAGAGTACCTTCCGAACGTTCATAAAGATCAACTAAACTAAAAACTTAAGTTTATATTTAGAAACGAATTAAATTTTTACAATTCAAAAGCCAATTATCGATAAAACCCGAGCTTGAAGAACTACGAGCTCTAAAGCTACTTAAAACCCTAAACCTTAAAACCATTAAGGAATTTTAACCCTAAATAATTAATCGATAATTTAATTTGAATAATTTCATTTAACTTTAGAAAATTTTACAATTCTATAAAAATCAAATCATAAAATACAAAACAATGTAAGATAAAAATCCTAAAACAATTTTCTATAAAGCTATGCCCTTATCTTCATGTATAAGCCTTACACATAAATAAGTAGACCAACCAATCACCTTAGATAACTTATCAATTGAGAGTTGGAATCATTTATGAATTGATAACTTATCAAAATCTAGTGATAAGACAATTTCCTTATCACCTCTTCACTTATACTACATATGGACAATTTTTCACAAGAATTCATAAGTTTAACTTTAATAAAGGAGACAAGACCACTCCATGACATAAAAAGACTTCCAATGACAGATCTAAAAAGGGGAGAAAGGGGGGCCATGCACTTGTCACTCACCCATCAATCATTTCTTCTTACACATCACTATTCACCTCTTAATACTTACATCATCAAGAGTTGCAATTGTTGACTTTATATAAGCTACAAGACAACACTTTCAAGACATTTAAACACTCCTTCTCTCTCCATTTCCAACCGGCCACACTCTCCACCATTTCTTTCCCTTTCAATTTCACTTTCACTTCATCTTTCTCTCTTTTGAAACAAACATAAAAAGGGGAAATAACCTTACCTCACAAAATCAATTTTTCTCCCATTTTGAAGCTTCACTCACGGCATTTTTTTTCCTTTGTTCTTGTGTCATTTTCTTTCACCGTTCAAGACCATTTAAGACCATTAGAATCTTCCATAAACCCCATTCCAAAAGACCAAAAGATTCGGGTTTCAAAAGGTAGCAAAAAGGAGGAGGCAAAGTAAAGAGCTAAAGTGGAACCTTAGTGCACAACCACCACACTTTGCGTTAAGGATGAGTAAGTGATTCTTGTGATGTGTAGATTAGAATTTATGTTAGAAGACTTGGATTTCTTGAAGATATGAGTAAGGTTTAAGTTGTTAAAACACAAAAAAAAAAATCGTTTTAAGAAACAAACCATGAAACCCTTACATGAAGTTGAAATATGAGCATGTAAAGTTAGTGTTTTGTGAAGACATTTGTTTAATGCTTTGAATGGAAGATTTTAAGCTAAGAAAATCTTGAAATGAGAACTTTAATGGAGGATAAGCATGCTAGACGTGAGGGTTCCATAGTCATTTGAATGTTGATTTTGTTTCCATTAAGTTAAACATGCTCAAATCTAGACTTAAGTTAAAGAAAAATCCATTACATGAAGTTTTATGAAGAAACTAACTTTGTATGACATGAGCTATGATAGGAGAGTTATATTAAGTATAAGATCTTTTGTTTCTTTATGTGGAACATGAGTTAAAGGATCATTTGATGGAAGGATACTTAAGTTAATATTTGTACACAAGTAGTTAAGTGTATTATCTACCACCTAAACTTAAGGAAATGATGAAACAAGTTGAAAAACCAAGTAAGGACCCCTTAGGACTATCATGAACAGATCTGGAACGTAGGAAAATGAGGCCTAAAAATATGATAAAAGTGAAAAAAACAAAGTAAAAGATTAACTAAAGCAAGCATAGTAAGCATATAAAGCCTAAAACTTAAAACCGAGCCTAAAACTTAAAACCGAGCTTAAAACTCTAAGATGGGCCTTCAATAAAAATCTGATCAACACCTTAAGGTATCAAGAGAGGTTGTTTTGAAGCCCATAAAAAATCCACCTAAGGCCCCATAAGCCCACCAAAGTCATTAACTTTAGTTTGAACAAAAAAACAAGCCCATTTGACAACTTAAGCCCACTAAAGAGCCCAAGAAACGATTGTTAGCCTTAGGGATATAAATCAAAGTTGTAAATTTGATCTCAAGGAGTATTTTAAGCTTAGCATAAAATCTTAAGACTAAGCCCAAAGAATTACTTCAGTTATCAAAAAGCCCATTTACTAAACAAGGCCCAAAAACACTCCAACACATGAAGAACGCTACTGTTCTGAACCATGGATAGAAATGTATACCTCATTTCAAAAATCTAACCTGACCACGTTAAAGTACACTAAGAAACAATGAAGATTGACTATAAGATCATAAAAATCGAATTTAAAAAGAAAAAGTTATACGCGATTGAACTTTAGGTAAAAATTACGAAAACTAGTTAAGAATATAACTTAAGGAAAATTTACATAGTTTCTTAAGTTTGCTTCAATTCCTTATAAAAAAAAATTATTTCAATGACCAGGGGACACTGTTTACGGAGACGACTTGCCTCCAGATTACTTCGATTGAACCACATGGAAGAGTGAGTAAATTCCCGATGACTCTTTACTTGATTGTGCTTGTAAAGTAGATGCACCTAAACTTATATATATAAATTTGGATGCTTGTGGGATATGGGAGATGCATGTGTATGAAGTTATGGAAGAATGTGATGACTTGTTAATTATATATAATAATTGGAATTGTTTGTATTAATTTATACATGTGAATTGTATGGAATGAAATTGGTTTATTACCCTAAAAATCAAGTTAATCACTTATATGATTAAGAACTCAAAATGAATCATGCATTCCCCATATTGCATACGGGTAACATTGACTGCCGCTTCACGCATATGACTCACAGGATTACAAGTTTCCTGCAGGATTGGGCACTAGCTATGCCATTATATATATTGAGTCTCTGTCTTAAGCTGATGGGCTTACTAGGCGTTGGGAGACGCCAACCGTCGGTGAGGGGCCGAGTCTTGTGGCTTCTGCTTAGGGCGTGTGTTTGTGGACAACAGGGGCCACCACACCACTAGACTTGGGATTTTTAAAATATGTGATTTGATTTTGGTAAAGGAAGTATATATATATGTAGAGTTTTGTTTTAGTATGAGCACGATAGTGCAAATGAAATAAAACCCAAGGTCTAGAACCCGGATCTTGGTTTGGGTCGGTTAATTATCTCCAAACCCCGACTTCAGGGGGCGAAATTCTGAGTTGTATGCAGTTCCTAGGTCACTGCATGCGTTGTTTGGCATATTGTTTGTTCATGCATTCATATTATTGTACATCGAATAAATTTCTGTCGTGTGGTACTGATGAGGGCATTTATCTCACTAAGCGTAAGCTTATACCCCCTATAAATTTTTGTTGGTACAAGAGAACCTCTTCATCAATCTGGGCCGAGGCATGCCCGTGGTAAGTCTCGTTTAGAGATGGGTTGGAGCGATCAGAGAGTGAAGAGGACATTTTGTAATAGATTATAGATATTTAGATACTTTTATGTATTTATGCATAACTTAGATTTTATGCAATTCCGTTATGAACTGCATTTGTTTGTAATATTGTTTTAGTGTAGGTCTCACGAGCCCACACAATTAGTTAATTTATAACGTAGAGGTAATTTTAGTTAAATTGATCTATATTACTTGTCTATGGGCCCAGTGGTAACATAAAGTGGAAGGAGCCTTATGTGTCGTATGAAAGGCCTATGATCAGTAAGGGGGTTGATAATAGACCTTTATACGGTACACGGCGACCTATCACGACAACGATACTGTTGGATCGTTATAGTTTGAGCCTCAAAACGTAAAGATCGATTAGTGATAAATTATCTAACTTATAAAAATAATATTTAGAACTCAAATAGCATATAATATGATTATATAGTCATGTGATATGCATTCTATATACTTGACATGTAAATATATTGTTAAAATTATCGATTAATTAGCTAAAAATTGTAATAAATTAATAAAAATATTATAAAAAGTTTCAAACACTCTTACAAATTCTTAAAGGTGGGCATGGCAAGTTCTCCCGAGATTAGGATGTAGCATAATGACTTATCAATAAGCAAACAAAGCAAAGCATAAGAGGATTTCAATAATAAACATAAGGGGAACACTTGTAATTGCTTTTTGCTATCCTAATTGACTTGATTTCCATACAAGGGTATGGAGTGTTCATTTTGATCATTTTAGTAGTGAGGATATAAAAAACTCTCCTAGAAAACATAACATTTCCTATTAAGTGAAAATAAGAAAAAGTAAGCGAAATTATAGATAAACTGAGGTTCCTATATCAAACTACAACCTGATGAGGCATGGCTTAGGACTTAAGCATTTGAGGGTGGTAAAGGAGCTATTGACAACTAGTGGTAGTTGAATGGTTGTGCGTTAATGAGTGCAAAATTTGCATTTAGTACTCATTATTATCTAAAAATAGTAAAAAAAACCTAGAAAAATTATGAGAATTTGTTTCCTTGAATTATTTTACATGTATTTTCACGTAATAATTTTATTTTGTTAAAATAATGTTGATTTATGGTACTTTCTTAATGATGTGCCCTATTCTAACGAATTTTGAAGAAAAATTTCAAAATATTAAATGACGTTATTTTAGGTTGAAAAATTTTGTATAACAATCCTTTAATATGTATTAATTGTGATAATAAGAATTTTTGAAAAATTTTATGTTTACTATTTATTGTAACATATTTAGTTTTTGCTCATAGTTTTTTGAAATATAGATAATAATGAGATTTCAAAGCAATTTGTGTATAAAATTAACATGATAGAATTTCTAGCGATTAACATATATATTATACTATGATTTTAATAAAAAGTATAATTATTATATATTGATAAAATTGAGGTAAAACAAGTACATTAGATGATTTTAGTATTTTTCTTGACCATAATATAATAACTATTATTTTTAGAGTTTAATATACCTTTTGTGGTTTTAATAGAGTTTGGATATTAATTATTACATATTTTTCTTACTATTCGTGCATATTTTGCCTTATATGACAATATAAGGTAAATTTGTACAATTAACATTATTGCAAGGGGAAGTTCTAGCTACTATTGTATTGGAAATACTTTATATTGGTCTTAGTTTGGTTCAGTTAAAAAGTAAAAATATTATAATTAAATATAGTATTCGAGTTGAATCAAAAGATAATTTAGAGATAGAATCAAAGGTAGTACTTAAGGGTTATTGTGTAAATTAAACTTATATGACTGAGTTAGTTGAAATGCTGGAGACTCTTAGTAAGCAAAATCATAATATAAGTTAAATAGAATTTGATTAGTAATTTTGAAGTTACGTTGAATCAGAGAGTAATTCAAAGGCTAAGTTAGAAGTTAAATCAAAGGCTGAGTTAGAGGCTGGGTTAGAGGCTAATATATGTATAGTCTAAGATAAACTAAAAACCAACAAGTCAATATCAAGTTGAAATAATTATCCACGCATGAGCTGTAATTGATCTTAGTTGCATATATCCTTATTAGGTGAAGTCACAGAAGAAAGAGCTCATGCTAATGAGTAAGCTTGGGAATGAATCACAAGCTAGTTAAGTGGATATGTATATACAGAGTAGATTTACATCTACTCCTTAAGGAGCAGGTAAGTATTATATATGATCTTTTGTTACATTTGTGTCTAAATATAATAGATTTACTTGTGTAATGGTATATCCTATGATATGCTAAGATGTGACATTTGGGAAAAACCTATAAAAACAAAAGAGTAGGGTAGGTTAGGACTTGTAAATCTTCAGAATAGAAATTTAGCCTATGGAATGAAGAGGCTATGGTAATTCAAAGTGAGAAATATTACTTGGGCAAGCCTAATAAGAACAAAGCACAAAAAGTTAAAAACAACAAATGATGTTCCAAAGCTCATTGGTGCGTAACATTTTGTAAAGGAGCTTCATTGTAGTCAAAAGTGGTGTAGTGAACATAACTTTGTATCTATATGCAATGGAAAGAAAACAAGATTTTGGTAAGATAAATGGGCAAGGAAATTTATAATTATACATATCATACATGGCCCAATACACAGTTAAGCTAGGAATCTTATAGTGGCTGACTATCGAGTAGATCCTTATATATGGAATGAGGTTAAATTGCAATTTCAAATGTCAAATCTATTATTAGAGAAATCAAGTTTAGTCATTTTACTGAACAAAAATGATATGAGATATATCACAAGCAACATGAAGGAAGTTCCTAAACGAAAGGATGTCTATTTACAGCTTCTCCCTAAGAGCAAATTACACAATAAGAGCTAGAACTGGTTATGGCAATCTATTTTTCCCTTTAAGGTAAAATTGTTTATCCATAGATTATTAAATAATGCCTTGCCTATAGCAAACAATTTAAAAGAGAGGCACATTCATGATCGAATTGCCTAAGATATGGGTATAGTCAAGAAAGCATAGTACATGCTTTCAATCAATGTAGAAGTATACAACATATAGTTGAATACTGGTAAGGAAAAGAAATTCAAGATTCAAACATTAATGGAGATTTCTACAAATGGATCAAAACTAACATGTGTGTAACTAGAAAACAAACCACAAAGCCAAGACCTCCGTAAAACTATATGTTTGGTATCATGTTGTAGTATTTGTGGTTTATAAAAAACAAGCCCTTAGTTTAGCTAGAACCAGTCATAAAAGATCTAAATACTACTATTAGAAGGCTAGGGCGGTATTACTGGGCATCTCTGAAAAGAGAGTGCAAGTTATACATTATTGAAATTGCAAGCATTACGTAGATTCCCCCAATATTAGATTTGATAAAACTAAATATAGATGTCACAATAAATTGTACAAAGGATCAAATAGCAGCATAAGGGATATTAGGAAATTATATAAGCATCACATGGATTCCCCTAATATCAAATTAGATAAACTAAATACAGATGTCATAATAAATTCTACAAAGGATCAAGTAATAATAAGAGGGATATTGGGAAATTATGAAGGCAAATGGATTCAAGGGTTTCCACATAAATTGGGGAAATTAGATATAGTGGCTACTAAATTATGGCAATATGTTGGGTATACAAAATTATTATCTAGATGTAGAGATTAAATCAAATTCAAAAATGGTAGTAGACTTTTTATATTCATGCACAAGTATACAAATCAAATATAAGCATATTGTTCATTTGTGTGGGGTAAAAATATTGTAGCTTTGTTAATGGAGGATTAAGTATATACCTCGCGAGATTAACGTAGTAGCTAATCGAATTATAGGATAGGCATGGCAACATTAAGAAGCTTTTTATTGTATATATAAACCCTCCTTCTTTTCTATTGCCGCTTTTGTCAAATGATCACATGGATATGGTACGTGCAAGACCAATCGAAGGTCGATAAAAGCTAGTCATGTTACGGTTTCCAATGAAGTAGCTTGAACATTAGGGTTTAAGTCTACTATGGTAGAAGGAAAGTTTTCTATGTAATTATATGTGTTAACATTTGTACTTTATAAGACTCTATTTTTATGCAATATAAATCCTTTTTCAGTTGAAAAAAAAATTATTATTTTAAAAATTAGGATAAGAAAATGAAAGCTAATAAATAAATAAAAAGACAAAACAATGTCTCTCTTTAAAACCCTCTTTCCAATATCTTGAACACACATATACACAGACTCTCTCTCTCTCTCTCTCTCTCTCTCTCTCTCTCTCTCTCTCTGATTTTGTGTTTCTAGAAAACATCTCTCCCTTACCTTCCCTCCCCATTTTCCACTCTCTCTCTCATTCATCAACCACCTTTATCACTAAATTGCTCAATAGCATTTCAAAGATGGAATTCACGTAATTTGATGTTAAGATACTAAAATAAAATAAATTAATATCAAAATATTTTTTAATGTTTTAACTTAAAATTGTTTAATAGATATTAGAAATTTTGATTATTTATTTTCCTTTATGACATTAGTAGTTTGATTTTGTTATTTTAATTTGTTTTTACTATTGTGTTTTTGTGCTTTATGTTTTAGTTTAGAAATACAATGGTATGACTTATGTAGAGATTATATTGAATAGCACAAAAAAGTAGTGGCATGTGTACTCCTTAGAGAAGAGAGCATTAAGGTTTTGCTAAGAGTTGAATTTCCTAATGATATGAATAAAACCTATTATGAAGTCAAATCCAAAACTTGAAAAATTGATAATGTTGTTGTAAAATGCAACATATTACTTTATATTTGGAAAGGATCAAAGAACAAAAAGTGATTTACTTTTTTGTTTTTAGAATAAAGACAAACAAAAGTAAAGGCATATGGTCAAATCCATGAGTTAGATAGGACACACCAAATTATAGATTTGAATTGGGGGCGATTAAATTTAAGATCGATATTTCTTATGATCAAAGACACAATCAAAAAATAATAATTGGATTTAGGGTATGGTACACCTAAATGAATTGAACTAATTTAATCAAAGAGATATTATGCATAATAATATCAAAAGATATTAGCATAGCTTTTAATAAAGTTGACAAGACAAAATTGTGAAAATGCCATAAAGCTAAAAATTCATTCACTAACTAGTAACTCATATCTTCTTGTGGTATTTACATAAACAATTACATAAAATTGGAATAACACAACTTAGTTAAATAAATTTGCTTTCGGAGTGAAATAATATAAGCAATAGCAAAAAAAAAAATTAAAAAAAAAAATTGAAAAGACTTAAGACAACTCTTCATGAATCAAAAGGACACCATTTTAACTAAACCAATGCGACTTACTTTTAGTTTACATCACCCTCTAGGCCTCTTCTAAATAAATTTATCTTATCATGACTGATATCTTATGACTTGAAGCATTCCCTCTTGGAAGATTTTGAATTGCAACTCCTCATGAACCGAAATTATACGGATTCAAACTGAAAAGTCACTATTTGAATCGATATGATTTAATTATCCATGACAATTAATTAAAGGAACTTTTCTTCAACCAATTTGAATTTTTAGAAATTAAAAGGATTGAATGAATATGGAAAAGAAAAAAAAAAGGAAGAAACTTGAATTATAATAGCCTTTGGAGGATCAAACCATCACTAACCATATAAAAAATAAGTGACTCTAACTTATTGCACCATTTTATGACCAAACCAACACTAGTGGAGAGTTAAACACCCTAACCTCTTTTTTATCATAGCACCATGCCTTCAATCTATAATATTGACCTAATGTTGGCCCCTATGTTAACAGTTGCTAGTTAATAATAGGGGTTAACCATTAACACAATTTCCTCACTTAAATTGGTTGATCGAGTTAAACCCTAATGTATGCATTTCATTTGCTTGCATAGGTTCTCCAATTCCATTTTCTCTATATTTTTCAAGTGCATTTGGCTTATTTGACACTTGAATATCTTAAAAAAGGACTTCTTTGGTTCTCATAAGCACTTAAGAAAATCTGCTTATCTTCAATCGAAGTGATTAACAGATTTCAAGTCATTAGGATTTTAGAATTCTTCTCCTCCAACTTCTAAGGGCTTCGATCCTCAGTTGAAGACTCATATGTTATGATGACCCCATCATAATCCCTATCTTAAAGAAGATTTGACTAGGATCTTGAATAGTGAAACCTCTAGGATTAAAAGATATGATGTAAAATATAAACAAATAAATTTTGCAATAGCCTAACATTTTCTTGCTCTCCTCAACAACTAGGGCTATTGCTATTCAACATGGATTCTATCCGCAAGACTTACCACATGCAAATGAACTTCATAGGAGATTACTACATTAGAAGAATTATTATTCACATAATGCAAAAGAGGTTTTCACGAAATGGCATCAATAAATAATATATAATTGTTAACAACAATCTATTTTGAATTTTGTAAAACCAGACAAAAATGAAAAATAAAGCATAAAAATAAAAGGAAAATAGTAAACAAAGGTATTTTATTTAAGGGAATGAATGGTATTGCATTACTTAAGCGAGGAAATTTTGAGCATGGAAAAAGTTCCATGAGCTCGAGTATAAAAGCCACACTTAGGGTTTAGGAAACCTTTTTCCCACAACTCTATCATGTGTCACTTTAAGTGCTAGGGTTTATGCGTACATCATGATTCAAGGAAAGAAGATCAATGCATTTCAACAAGATCCGAATAGAAAACGAGTTGAGATGAGTCGTAGGATCCCCTTTTTATTGAGTTTTTTTCTCAAAACCTATTAAAGGTTCATTTTTCCAGGCTAAGGCCACATCCAAAACGAATTTGGGGTTTTGTTTTGAGGATTCCACAATAGATCTTGGGAAGTGGAAGCGAAGCCTAAGGATCTCTAAAGGTAAGATTTGTTCACTATCCAAAAAAAAAGTTTTGTTTTTGAGAATTGCTAAGATGATTTGCATTGGTTGATCTAAGTTTTAGTAGTGGAAGTTTGTTTAAGGGTTGTTTAGAGTAGGGTAAAAGTGCTTCATTGAAGGGTTTTCATTTTGGAATGGGAGGTTTTCGAAAATAGCAGGAGGTAGTGTTATTGCCAAGAGATGAAACATAGCTGCAATTTATAGAATTCCATAGATTACAACTACTATTTGGTTGCCATCCCACTTAGCATCCAAATTTTAGAGGCAATTACGTACCCTTTGACCATTGCATCTAGATGCCACTTGATGTAGCATTCGAACGCCATGTATCCTATTTTGTGTAGTGACATTTCTCCCAATTTATTGATGTTTTCTAAGCTTGTTTTACTATCCTAAACCCTTTCCCAAATTTTTCTAAACATGTTTCTTCATCCAAAATAGTTTACAAACTAATCTAATGTCATAGTGATCTTAGGTTCCTTAAGTAACATGAGTTGTATGTGTGTGAGGTTTGTGACAATGAGTTGAAGGGTGATGTTAGATGTGTTGTAGACTAAGAAAAGGGTTTTGTTTTGGCATAAGTTTATTCTCTATATCAAGTTTTAGTATTTATGTATGATAGGCTTTAGAACGGTTGTCGATTCGGTTTTTAGTGAGTTGACAAAACTAGGTACGGGACACTTACTTCTTGGTATAATGTTAAGTTAGTGAATATAACCAGATAAAATAATTATTGGACATTAAATAAATATGTGTTATGTGTGCTTGGCTAGGCCCAAGGGATTGGGAGGACCAACCCTTGGGGTAGTACCTCAATGATCCTTGTACAGCGGTATCCTAATTGGTGTTTCGCTTAGAAATGATTAGGGTAGATGTAGGGAATTTCATGAGTACTAAGGTGTTGGGGAGGATCCACACTAATACTTTATGGTATTATATATATGAGTGTACCGAAGTCATAAGCACCCATATTTTGTTGTTTGGCTAAAAACATAGATAATAACTAGTATGTATTGCATTATTGGTTTCATATGATGCATGTAGAATTGAGAATGCCTACTCATACGCATGTAATTGTGTACTCTGTGCTAGGCTTTAGCTCATCCTATCTTTAATTTTTAGGTGTAGGTATAGGTTTGGCCATGTAGTAGGTTGTTTTGGATATTACAATGATGATGGGACGGTTACGTATAAGTTAGTAGTATTGTGGTTTTAAGTTGAATTATGTTAACAGGCTTTAGTTATTTATTTCAATTTATATTATTGGTCATGAGAAGTCACTTGTATTAATCCCTTCATTATGTTTTGATGATAACAAAAAAGGATGATAATGAGATGTTATCTAATAGGTTTGCATGTAGTATGCATGATTATTTTGATTAGATATTGCTATATTTTTTTATCAATTTCTTAAGTATTTTGAACAAAGTCTTTTAAGATCTAATAGAAGATCAATCAGAGGACTAATCAGAAGGTACAAGAACTCGAAACATGTAATATGTTTAAGATATAAGAATCACTGGCTAAGACTTAAAGAAGGCCAAACTTCATTTATTAGATATATTTGGGAAATATGTTTAGTACATTGCACTAAGATTAAAACCTATGGCAATAAAATTAAACCTCTCTTATTATAAAATTTATCAAGGTTTGAAAGTTTTGTAATTTAACTTTAAGGAGATTTCAATCAAGCTATCTTAGAATCAATCAAGGTTAAGAGATTCAAAAACCATTAGTCTTTATATATCAAGACTTCTTCATTTTTTCTTTCATCAAATTCAATCCCCCTTTATTCTCTCTTAAATATTAACATATGTCTTTTTTGGTCATCACGTAGTCTTGATGACCCTCATCATGTTATAAATTTTATGCATGTCCATTCGTTAACAACCATATATGTTATTTTTTCTGGTTGTAGGAAAGAACTTAAATATATTCACAAGCTCTGTAAGAACATGAGATGAAGTACCAAAAAGCAAGTATATACTATATATTTTAGATGTGTCCACATCTAGAGATATATATAAAAAAAAAATTAAGCGCAAGCATTTAATACCCAGAAAAAATAAAGGAAATAATAATAATATGATCGTATATTAAAAAGGAGGATTAAATATGAATAGGGATATTAAGGTAATTAACTAGAGTTAATGATGGAAATATTAGGGAATGCATAAAAATCTAGGTTAACAAGAGTATAAAAACTCTCCTAATGTTCTTATACCTAACATAGACCCTTCTTGTATTATACCCTTAGACTCAATAGTAAACCCTTGAGCAAAGATTAGATTTCTACTAGGATTATCATGGTTTTCTTAGTGGATTTTCATGTAATTAGATTTTATTTCTTTATGGCAGTATAAGAAAGAGATCATTTGTGAAGCATAGAACTTAGTGCTTTAACAACCCAAAAGGATTTCATGGGTAAGCATTAAAGCAAATATGAAACTAAACATTTTATTTGGAATCTAACTATTTTACATTGATCATTCAAGGTTAGGCGTTAATTTATTGAGAAAAAACAAAGGACAATTCTATATTTTCTTCAAGTGTTAAGGTAATGTATATTTTCAATTTTCAATCATTTATTTTTTCAAAAGAATTGAGGATTCAACTGTATTTAGCAATGAGATTTGATGTGTAAACTATGAAACAATGTGAATATTATGGTGCATTAGGGTTTTAGTATTTCAAGATTAAGAATTGTTGGTAATATTAGTGATTTGTTATGAAAGGAAAGATTAGGATGCTAAGAAACCCTAGTGTTAAGCCAACTTTTTCAGTTTTTTTTTTTTCCTTTTTCATAAGGTGATTTAAACTAAGCCCAATACTTATTTAGTTTAAACCCTCAATTAAGGTTAAGGAAACCTTGGTTTCTTTATTTATGAAAATCTTTGGACTCGCTTCCCAGTAGAATTAAGAAAGTTGATTAAATTTGAACCGATTATGCAAATCTATTCTCATTTAGCTATTAGCCTGCATATTGAAAACTTTTTGAAAAATTTTCAAGAAACTAGGTATTTTGAGTTTAGGAGCTATCTTATTAAACCCTATGCGAATACCATTGTAACCTTCCAAATTTAAATTAATTTTTTAAAATGCCCTTATAAAAAAATCTCCATTCACAACTAAATAAATAAATGAAATTATGTCACCTACAAAAAAAAAAAAGAAATTGATGAATTATTTACAAAAGTGGAAAAATAAAATTTTTGTATTTTAAGTGACTTCGTAGGTACCTATGTATCCGCTATTGAGGATTAGACTTCTATAATTCAATTTCTATAAAAGTTTAATATGATGATTTATTTTAATTTTTAAAAAAACAAGGTTAGGTTTACATTTTTAACCATTTAATTTTATTATTTAAGAAAATTCTATAAGGAGGTCCTAATTTTGGTATTTAATTTTTTTAGAAAATCTTAAAACAACCATAATTTTGAAAAAGGTTTTTTCATTCACTAAGTTTGGAGAAAATGTTCTTTTTTATGTAACAAAATGCTTTGTATTAATATTATATTATATTATATAAATTTTTATTTGAGAAAAATATTTCATAATAAATATGTAAAAGAATAGATTTAATAAGGAGAAAAAGAAAAAGCTTTTACAAGAGAAGGGAAAACATAAAAACATGTCAATAAAGAAAAAGAAAATTCTCTTTTTGTCTCCTTTTTTTTCCTTACTTCCTTTTTTTATACATTTTTTATTCCTTTTTGGGAAAAAAAAAATAGAAACAAAACCTAACTTGGAATTCAAGTTGTATGTACATCAAGGGATGGAGTAAGGTCGGTTTTGTGAGTCAAATTTGGTCTTGAGTTGCAGTTCAGGTTGTCTAATAAAAAGAAAGGGCTAATGGTTAGAGAGCTTCCCATAGTGATTTTTGGGCAGCAAATCAAATGGGTAATCACACTTTTATGTGATTTGTATTGATGAAAATTTGTTTGGACACAACACCTTGACAAATAGTGGTGGCTTCGATTGTTTTCAAAAGTAATAGCAGCGGTGGTTATTGTTGGTTTTCATTTAGTGAGGTTTGAAGTGAAGTGAATGGGTGTTTAGGGGTTTTTAAGTTTATAAACCCTAGAAATGTTGTTGGTTTGTTTCAAAAACCACTGAAAATGGTGGATTTTAGAGAAAGAAATCAAGTGCTTGACAATTGAAGGTCTAGAGAGAGAAAATGATGTTCAAGCTCAAGTGGGAATGATACCATTGTTTCTTAGTGCTGCAAACGATTCGCATTGCTCCTATTTATACTTTGATCAACAAAGATTTCAAATGGGAAATTCCTATTTCATCTAAAATCAATGCTTTTTCTTTATGGATCTTTCTAGTGTATTGAATTTGATTGACACGAAAATGATGTTTTTAATTAAAATTACTAGTCAAAATGAATTAACCCATATTTGAAACTTTATATTTTATTAATCTCTTGTATAGAATTTCATTAAAACACTCCGATATTGAACAAATGTTGATTGGCCATGAATCGAGTGTTCAAACTTTTTCAATCTTTTGAATCCATTTTTAACCCACTTTCCATTATCATTCGAGCATCTTTATTCTTAACCTCTCCTTCTTCTCAAAATCTATGGTTTCATAAAAACCCCAAATTTCCTTATACCCCAACCCGTACACCCTTAACACAAAAAAAAAAAGAGAGAGAGAGAGAACTCTACCTCTATATCCACATTTCCCTAATAATGGAAAAAACTTGACCCAGTCTCACTACTATTACTAAGCCTAAAATCAATAAGACAAAACTTGAATCGTATGCTATTATAGGAACTAACAAAGTTGTCAAAGTTATAAGAAGACATTATTCAGTTATTAATTTATCTATTTTACCGTGAAGGAATCTTCTTTTTCCTTTTTTTTTTCTTTTAGGTATTCAGACTTAGGGTTTTTGGGTTATGCTTGTTATTAATTGAGATTAATGTGAGCCTAATTAATTTTACTCATGGGTATCAAAATAATTTTATGTATGTGTAGGTGGGGGGAGGGGGGAAGGGGGAAGGGAGTGGGGGTTTAGATTTAGAAATTTGTTGAAAATTATTCTTCATTGTTGAGATTTTATAGTGTTTTTTATGTTCTTTTGTAACAATTTTATTGTATGTGTTCTCTTTAAAATGGCACATGTTCTCTACATTTTAGTTAAGTTCTATTTAAAGTTTTCTTAGCAATAGTTTTATTTCTTAAAAAGAAATTAGAGAGGATGATGGGTTTGATTTCGTAAGGGTAAGTTTCAATATGATTTGCTCTAAGATTATATTTTGTTGACATTTTTTGCTTTCTTTATTTTTTTTCCCCCTTTTCGCTGTTAAAACTTATTTTAAAGTGTAATGCTGTGGACAGTTTAATCTTACGTAGAGCTTATTAAGAATAAAGTTAGTTGAACATGATGACTAGACTAACAATGTTAGATGGAAACGACAAAGGTTGTAGTGACAACTTAAGTTCTAACTGGGTGTACAATTCGACAAGTTAAAACTATAGGTATAAAATTGCAAAAAATGGTAATATTCAAGTATAGATGGTGACATTGTCCCTAATTTGAAATACAATTTACTTACTATTAGTCAATTTTGCAATACTGGATACAAAGTAGCATTTATTGCATTGAAGTGTTCTATTAGACCATATTCGTTTTGAGGGGTATAGCGAGAAAACATTTATAAGATCGATTTCAACATCTTTTCATGTTCAAATGAGACTTGTCTATCTACTCAAAACAATAATAGTTGATGTAGTATAGGAAGTTAGGACATGCTAACATTGATGTCTTATCAAAACTTGTTAAAAATAACCTTGTTATAGACTTACCAAAGATTATGTAAGTCTTAATTAAGTAACCATGAAGGGAGGATGCAAATTGGTTACTATATAAAAATTTTAAGAAATAGAAATTTTTAGAAAAATAAAAACCCTTGATTACTTAAATGTTTAGTGTGAAAGTAATTGGGAAAATAACAATTAAAATAAAGTTCACAAAAGTAAAGAAGTAAGGGATAGAAAATCGGGTAAATCAATTATAGTGCTTCACTCTTGTACCTACTATACTCTTCTAGTTCCACTATTGATGATGCGCCTACAAGGTCGTATAAATGATCATGCAACTGCCAATCAAATATGAAACACCAATGCTAACTACTTGGCCTAATCAAAGCACTTGATATAATACACGAATGCCAAACTAAGGTCACTTACCACTATTCCTTTCTAAAGGGAATATATAAAAGTTAAGAGATAGATGAGAGCACTAAGGTTGCTTAAGAAAGGAAACTTATAATAAATAATGTAATTTGTCATCTACATACAAAGAAGTGAGGTATTTATATGACCTTAACAAAGGATACACTAAATAAGGAAAAGACAAAATGGATAATGTACAAAAGATTCCTAAAACATTCTTAAAAGGGGTAAAAAATAGCAAACGAAATATTGGGCCAGAAGATACATATCTGAAGGTAATGGTACCATGTACAAAAGTTGGTCTTATTGATGCAGAGTTTAGAGCATTCCTACAGCTGTAGAAGTAAGCTTAAGGGATGTCAAAAGTGGGCCTAAGAATTAGGTAGATTTGGTCCTGTTTAAGTTAAGGCTCAAACACTAAGAAATATTTAGAGTTTAGGGTAGCTCTCCAAGTTGGTTATCTCGGCAACTTGACTCAATCAAACATCTAAAGCTAGTCAACTCAAACGCAACTTAGATTATGGAAAGATCTTGGCAATAAGAATGATTGCTTTGTTGGTCGACATACATGCTTGGCAAGTTAGCATGATTACTTGGCAGCTCAAAAAATGTATTGGTACTTATGAAAGCTTGGCACTTAGGTTGGTAGTAATGTAAAACATGGAGATCCTATTATGAATCCTCGTCTCGAATGAGGTTTCAAGCTAATATTCTCCATGTGAGTCTTCATAGTCCTCTAACTTGACTGCATATGACTGGTCCTACGAGTTGATTCCTATCATCTACCTCAAGGTCAAAAAGATTTATCCTCAAATCCGAAGAGGTTTCTAGTCCTTGCTTTATTCTAACATCTGTTAGGTATCCTTCTAACTAATGTAGAATCAAGTTTGACACATTGAAGGTGGAGAAAACACCATAATTCTCTAGTAATTCAATCTAATAGGCATTGTAGTTTATCTTCTTAAGGACTTTCAATGAATCATCAGCTTGTAAAGATAGCTTACTTTGTCTTAGGTGCAAAAATCTTTCTTGATCCATACAAAGTCATTCGGTTTGAAAGAAACAGTTCAGTAACCATGATTATTGATCTCTTACTGTCTTTAATTGAACTTGGTGATCTTCCTTACCATGGACTAATGTAGTTCGAGTGATTCTTAGGCTCAAGTAACTTCAAATTAACTGTCTTCAATAGCTGCTAGGGTACCGATCAAATCTAGGAGAACAATGGGATTGAAGACATAGATGGCCCTAAAAAGATCTTCCCCATGGTATTGTGGATAATTTGGTTATATGCAAACTCCACAACTAGTAGACACAAATCCCATCTTTTAAATTATTTCCCATAATAGCTCGAAGTAAATTGCTTAGCATCTAGTTCACCACTTCAATTAGGCTATCAATCTAAGGGTGGCTATTAGAGTTGAATACAAGTTTAGTCCTAAGTCTTCTTCAAAGTGTCTTCTAGAAATAACTAAGGAATTTTATATCACGATTTCAAACAATAGTCTTAGGCACTCAATGCAATCGAACAACTTCATGCAAAAACAAATTAGTAATATATAAAGCGTGATTAATTCGATAGCACGAGATGAAGTGTGCCATTTTGATGAATCGGCCCACTTCAACAAAGATTGAATCTTTTCCTCTAGATGTCTAGGGTAACCCTAAGATAAAGTCCATGCTGAGGTCAACCCAAGGTGAGGTTGGTGTAGGCAAGGGTATATATTCTCCATGTAGCTATCTCCTCCCCTTGGCCCTCTTGCACACTTTGTAACTACAGACTATCTTATGGATATCCTTAGCCAAACCAGTCTAGTAAAGGTTCTCTTTCAATAGGTCGGCTATTTTAGTCTCTCCAAAATGACCAGATAATCCACCACTATGAGCTTCCCTAACCAAGAGCTCGTATGTGGAATAGCTCAGTATGCAAAGCCTTCTTTCCTTAAATAGATAGTCATCCTTGAGATAATGTCCTCCGATAACAACTCATCTTTGCACTACTTAAGAATAAGACCAAAATGGGGGTTGTGAGCATACTTCTCAATAATAAGGGAAAATCCTAGTAATTTCATCTGTAGGGTGGTCAGCAAGATTTGGCAACAAGATGTAACACTACCCTTCTTATATCTAATCATATAAAAAAACCCTCCATGAATTCTAGCCACTTTGCTTACCTTTTTGAAAGTTTATTTTGGCTTCTAAGATACTTCAAGGACTGATGGTCCGTATAAATCACAAACTCTCATGGTAATAAAGAGTGTTTCTAAACAGTAAAAGCTCAAAAAAGAGAGTAAAGTTTCTTCTCATACATAAAGTAGTTCATTACAACACCATTTAGCTTCTCACTAAAGTAAGCAATTGGTTAACATTCCTACTTTAAGACTATACCAATGCCAATGTCTAATGAATTACAATCCAATTCAAACGACTTGTCAAACTTTATTAAAGTCAAGACAGGGGTAGAAGAAGTTCTACTCAACTCAGTCATTCCATCGAAATCCATCACTCTTCTTTGTCAACTTGGTCAAGGGTAAGGCTGCCACCAAGGCAAGTTCAAAATAAGTTTTACAAAACCCAAACCCGACCCATTACATTATAAGGCTTCCTAAAACCTTATAAGGTACCCTATACGATTTTTACCCTATTTTCAAAACCCGTCCCGATAGGGTTTTGTGAAACCCATTGAAAACCCGACTCGACCCATTAATAGTTTAAAAAATAATTAAAAATTGATTTGCAAGTGTACTCAAAAAATTAAAGCAAATAGCATATCAATTATTTTAAATAATAAAACAAATGGCGTATAATTATTCAAGATTAAACCAACTTATTTTTGTTTTAAATATATGATTAGTGAAAAAGAGATGAATGAGGATTGAGAAATGTAGTTAACTGGCTGAGAAAGAGTCACAAAAAATTTAAGAGAAAGAAAGATATGAGACTAAGGTTTTCTCAAAAGACAAAGTATAAAAGAGATGATATTTTTTATTAGTTATTATGTTTTATTATTGATAGCTAATACTAAATTACTAACATTATATTATTGGTTTTAACCGAGTTTGAGTTTTTCATCGAGTTTTTTTCTAAATCCCAAAACCTTATAAGATTTGAGAATTACTTTCAAAACCCATCCCAAAAACCCTATAGGTTTAAATCATATAGAATTTTTAGTAAGTCAAGTGGGTTTAAAATCTTATAATAACTCGCTTAATAGCATCCCTAGTCAAGAAGACTATGATTGTATTGAAGTTTTTAATGAATCATCAGTAAAAAGAAATAAGGCCATGAAAACTGTGTACTTCAATGACGTTCTTTGGCGTCAGCCATTCTAAAAAGCTCTCAGACCTTTTCCTCATCTACTTAGATTCCATCTCAACATAATACATACCCAAGAAAGTCAACTTCACCTTGATAAAACATGCAATTCTTCAAGTTCCCATATAACATGGCTCGTAAAATGTCAAAAACAACTCAGAGATGTTGAACATAGCTATTTAGGTCAGCACTGTACACTAATATGTTGTTGAAGTACACAAACACACATTTGCTAATCAGTAGACACATCACATGGTTCATAAGCTATATAAATGTGCCCAGTGCATTTGTAAGTCTAAATGACATACTAACCACTCATAAAGACTATGTATAGTCTTGAAAGTAGTCTTCCATTCATCACCAAGCCTCATGCAAATTTGGTAATAACTACTTCGCAGATCAATCTTCGAGAATATCTTGGCACCATAAAGCTTGTCCAACATATCATCAAAGCACGGTATTAGGTATCTACACTTAATTGCAATATGGTTTATGGTTTAGCTATCAATGCATATGTACCATGAACCATCCTTCTTCAAGACAAGTAGAGTTGGTACAGTACAAGGACTCATGCTCTTCCTCACATAACCTTAATCTATCAACTCATCCGCTTGCCTTTGTAACTCAACAACTTGTTCAAGATTCATTCCATAGGCAGGTTAGTTTGGCAGAGTTGTGCCTAGCTCAGAACAATACAATGTTCTATGCCTTGGACTAGTAATAGTCCCTTAGGCAACTCTCCGGGGAATAGGTTAAAAATTCATCAATCAATCTTTGGATCTCATCAAGTACATCTTCTAGATTTCTCATCTTTAACAAACTTTTGATCAATAAAAATATAGGCTCACTATCCTTCTAAGTAGGTCAAAGCTCTCTTCGGTTCGTCACTAAGGCTTTGTTCTTACCAACTCGAGTAAGCTGGTTATGGGTCTCATTCATCTCGGTTGGTGTCATAGGTTACAAAGCGATCTTCTTTCCATCCTTAACAAAGGCATAGGTGTTCCTTTATCCGTCGTGAGTAACATGTCAATCAAACAACCAAGGTCATCAAAGCAACAGATGTGAAGCTCCCATAGGAATGAACACTTCATCCCTAAACACCAAAAGGTACAGTTACTTATTCAGTGATATGTAGAACACCCTTATTATGAAACCAATATAGCTTGTAAGGTTGAGGGTGCTTAGAGGTCGGTAGTCTTAACCTCTGCATAAAAGACCGTACAATAATGCTAATACAACTCCATCTATCTATAATGATGGTGCACAACTGTCCTTTAATGGTACACTTGGTGTCAAACAAATTTTCTCTTTGGTATTTATCAAAGCTCAATAAGGAACTCAACACTTACCTTAATACTAATATCATTATCTCTCCTTAGTCGGCATAGATACAGGTCTCCTCTTCATCCTTAACTGTGATTCCTCTAACATTCTTTTCCTCCTCTGGCTCACTCTCGTCAAGGTTATCTACTACATCTCTTTGAAGCACCATGGTAAGTCGATTTGGACACTAAGCAACCATGTGTCCAAAACCCTAGCATTTGAAGCATTTCACCTAGCTCATCTTCCATCCAGAGGTCTATCCTTTCTCATATGTATTGGGGGTTAGCCTATCCTCAGCATAATTCTTCTGGCTAGCTTGGTTATCTTTAGGTCAATCATGTTTTTTCTTAGTTCAAGAGGGTCTCCTAAGCTTGGCTTGAGCAAGTCGGCGTAGAATAGGAACTTGGCAAAAACTCAGCATAGGTCTGCTTCAAGCATTTCTCCTCTACTTTTCAACCTTCTACGCTGCTTTAATAAGCTCCTCCAGTGTATAGAATCTCTATACTTCCACAATATTATAAATCTCATATTTAAGTCAATGGATGAAATAAGACACAATATGGGCTTTGAGCTCTTCCACGTCTACTTACATCATTAATATTTGAAATTCTCATACATAGTCATCAACAATTAGCTTCCTTGATGAAGCTCTTACAATCTAACAAATGTTTCCTGCAGATAAGTCTTGGGAACAAATCTTACCCTCAACAATCGCTTCATCTCTTCCCAAGTTCGCATACTTAGTCTTCCATCTCTCACTTTAGCTGCATTCAGATTCTTCCACTACATGGTAACATACCCAAAAAATTCAAGTGCAGTAAGTCGAACCTTAACGGTGTTAATATACCCAAAACAGTCAAATACTTTCTCTACTTTCTCCTCCTACTCTAAATACTCATATGCATCTATACTTCCATTGAATGGTAGAATTTGGACCATAACATTGTCAAGTCCTTGAGGAGCTCGGCATCCACAATTTGGTGCCTCATAATATTCCACTTCAACTTATTTCTCTCCATCATCCTCTAATTCTACATGCTCAATATCCTCTTTAATCTCTTCTAACTCCAATCTTCGTTTGGTGGTTGGATTTGTTACTCCTTCAGCTTGGTGGGGTTAAACTGGGTAATTAACTAGGCTTGCCATATCATCTCTCAGGAATGTTCTAAGGTAGGTTACGATGAGCTGTACCTTATGGTTTCTACTTATTAGCTTACATCGTAGTAACCAAACTTTCAATAAGATTTATGAGTCTATCAAGCTTATCATCGATTGACCAAAGGGTATTACGATCATTTTGACCTCAACCAGCATGAGCATCATTACTCAAGTCACCAATAACACCTTAAACACTTAAATCCAACATTGTGTAATACTTCTCCAATAAGTTGACAATATAATACCTAACAAACTCTTCTACACAATACCTAGAATCTTACTAACGCACTCTAACAACTTCAACACCCAACTTACACACAAATACCATAGAAATGAACTTGCTCTATTTTTGTAGTGAAAAATAAAGTAACAATAGGAACAACACTTACCAATCAACGAACCTCCACTACACGGCTCATAACTTCAAGACTTGCTTTACTATAACACACTGCAAAAGCTACAAAAGGAACACAACAGCTATTGACAACAAACACAAAAAAAAAAAAAACTTCACTGCAACTTCACACACTCCCTTTTGGAATCAAGCTCTAATACTAACTAAGCTAATATGCCTCCAGTATCGTACATACGAAAAAGCACCACAACGAACGAAAACAAAAAGAAAATAAATGGGGTTAGCAAATTCAAGCAACTACCAATTGGATATGATACACTAGTTGATCTTATTTGACCTAATCGAAGCACTCAATATGACTCATGAAAGCCAAACTAGGGTCACTTACTACTATTTCCTACTAAAGGAAATAGATAAGAGTTGAGAGATAGATGAGAACACTAAGGTTGCTTAGGAAAGGAAACTTGTAATAATCAATAATGTAATCTATCATTTGTATACAAGGAAGTGAGGTATTTATATGACCTCAACTAGGATTACAATAATGTACAGAAACTGGTCTTGTTGATGTGAAGTCTGGAGCAGTCCTACAACTAAAGAAGTAAGCTTAAGGTACATCGAAATTGGGCTTGAGAACTGGGTAAGTCTAGTCTTGTTAAGGTCAAGGCTCAAACACTAAGAGATATTTAGTGTTTGGGGTAGCTCTCCAAGTCAGTTGTCTTGGCAACTAGGCTTGGTCAGACATTCGAAGTTGGTCAACTTGGACATAGCCTAGATCATAGTAAAGCTCGACAATAGGTATGGCCGCTCGACTAGTTGGCATAATTGCTTAGTAGCTTAGAGACTATGTTAGTACTAACAACAGCTCAGCACTCGAGTTAACAGCCATAATTGTTAAAATCACAATTCTAGCCATCCAATTTTACAAGTTTATGATTTTAGAAGGCTCCTCTGAGTTAACTCGTATATAAAATCGTTTTTCTTATAAAAAATTACGTTCTTAACTAATTTTATATGTCAAACTTAGCATAAACTTATGTTTCTAGTTGAATTTACCGATTCTATATCTACGAGTTAAATAGGCCAAAAATTAAATATGTATATATGTATAATATATATGTATATATATATAACTAGGCTTCTATTATACCATTGACTACTAAGGCATTAAATCATCTTCTCTATCCTATTCTAATTTTATTCCTCTTTCTCTCTCTCTTAGTCCCTTCTTCAATATTCATGGCGTTCATCTGAGTTCTAGTTTCAATAAAGAAGTTCATAAGAAAAACTATATATACAAGTTTATACTATTAATAACTCAAAATAAGTTGAAACATTTAACCTTTTTCAATTCATTTCATTTTTTAGGGAAAATAATGGGGAAAAAAAATAGTTTCAGCCCTACTTATCCTTATTCCATAAATGTTATGTTATAGATTAAGAACTTTTTTATGGAAAAAGAACTAATTTTTTCATCCTTTTATTTTCATCATGTATTTCTAAGTTTTTTATTACTATTATAAGCAAATTTATAGTTTTTTAAAAGTTATATTACACAGGTTGTAGAAACTTACATTTCTACGTTTCGATTTTACGTTCTGATTTTATGTTTCAATTCTACGAACCCTCTACCGATCACGAATTTGACAACCTTGTGAACAGAAGTGTAAAAGATGGAGATCAGAATAGGAATCCTTGTCTTGAATAGGGTTTCGACCTACTGTTCTCCATGTGAGTCCTTACAGTCTTCTAGCTCGACTACGTGCGACTAACCTAAAGAGTTGATTCCCATCAGTTGGGGACCTAATAATCCTTACTAGAGTCATTCCACTATCCACTTTCGACAAAATCAACACTTAATGGTTTACGACCACAAAGTCCTTTGTTCTAACTCATTTAGCTTCACCCTAGGCTAACTCTCATATCTATAGAGTTTATGTAAGTCTCTCTCAATACACAAATCTAACTCTCAATACAAATTACAAGAAAAAAAATGATGAGGAAATGTGACAATTGATCATAAAAATACAGTACATGAAGTAAGTAAAACAAGAAAAGTTGTAAGAATAATGTAATCTTCTAATGAATCCTCTAAGGCGTCTTAAATTAGGAAGATTTCAAAATTTTCAATGTAGCACTTGTATATATCGATGTACTTGCTCCTTATGATCTTCATCCCTTTATATACTCGTTCTTCCTAATGGCTAGTTAAGGAATATTAGGAAATGTTATTTAATATTTTGAATTGATTTCATGATATTCCTTTAATTTCATGATGTAAGCATTTAGAAAGAAACTTTTACTATCTTGATCTGAGCTTCCATGTTTGGTCGAGATAGGTTTGTAATTTTCCTTCTTTTTAAGTGTACAAATTGATTTGATCTTATTTTGATAATGGTATATGATCTTTCCTTTCAATATCTTTTGATCGTACTATAGTAGGAAGAATTTTTCCTTATTTTAACTTCCTTTGAATATAATGTTGCCAAATTGATGAGCTTGCAAATCTCACCTTCTTGATATGTACACTTTTCCTTGATCTTTTAGTTAAATAATATCCTACCTTCTGGAAAACACTTCCCTTTTTATATTTAAAGATACGAGAATCCTTTCAATAAAATAATTCCAACACGAGAACTTCCCATTAGCCTTTTCAAAGCATATAATAAAATTCCTAAAAATTAATCCCCATGGATTTATCTAACTTTGTTGAACATATTAAATATATTCAATAAATGGAGCTTAACCTTCTATTGATAAAAAGTCCTCTGAAATTTTAAACACTTGCTTTCTTTATTTAAGAATATTTAGTGTTCCAAGATCTTTTTATTCATCTTCTAATTGGAGTACTTAATATACTTTGTTTATCTTATGCTTCTCATGAATAAAAGAATATATCGTGCATACTTTGTAAAAATATAAATATATCCTTATATATCCCTTTTGTTATCTTCAAAACACATAAAAAAAAAAAAGAAAAAAACTTAACATTATCTTTCTTTTGATAATAACAAAACCTCAAGTGAAGCATTTAGTTTAACGAGTATGCAACAATATTGGACTTATTAATCAATCTATCTTTACTCTCCCCTTGATATTTTCATCTTAAAGATATAATTGCTCCCCCTTAATAAGATCCTCCCCTAAATAGTATAAATATATAGTAAGATAATATATGAAGCAAAAGTTTCATTCACAATCATGAAATTGGACACAGCAAAATCACGATTCAACCTATGCAATTCTACGAGTTTACGATTTTAGGAAGCCCTTCCAAGTTAACTCATGTATAAACTCTTTTTCATATAGAAACTTACTTTTTTAACTGAGTTTACATGTAAACTTAGTAAAAACTTACTTTTTTTACCGAGTTTACTAATTCTATATATTTAAATTGAATGAGCTAAAAAAAATACAACTAAATTTTTACAAGCTCTCAACTATCATAGCAATTCATCATCTTCCCTATCTTATTTTATTTTTTTCTCTTTTTCTCTCTCTTAATCCCTTATTTTATGTTTATAACCTTCACCTAGGTTTCAACTCTAATAGCAAAAGATTATAAGAAAAACAAATAGGATGGTCCATAAAAAAACATTAAAAAATAATAGCAAGAAATAGAAAAAGTTCATCAAAACAGGAAACACGATAAAACTACAATGAAGACAAAATTTCTAATTCTTCTTCTTAAGATAAGATATCTTGATTCTTCTTAAAGGAGATAATTGATCTTGTTTCCAAGGCAATTACAAGACTTGATTTGTTGGAACGTAAAGAGGAGCAAAGTTCTTAAAAGTTTGAATTGGAGCAGGAACTTGATCAAGAATTTGAGCAGGATCTTGATTAGAAGCTGGATCAAGAGCTATTTCAAGTGTTTTATCAAGAACCTATTTAGGAGGTTGATTAGGAACCTCATTAGAAACTTCATTAAGAACCTATCCAAGAGTTATATCAGGAGTTTGTTCAGGAATTTTATCAATTTGAACAATGTTGGAAGGTGGAGAAAGTGATTGGTGGTATCCTGGCTAGTCATGAACATGAGTTTGATGAGAGATCTCAACTTGCTTGGGTGAGGGAAATGAGGGAGACCAATGCTACACAAATGGAACTTTAGTAGTTGGAGGTTTAAATATTTTGCCAAACTAAGATTTCATCATGTTTAGGAAATTAATGAATTTCTTGTCAATGATTTCCTCCACTTCTTTGTTGGAAATCCCACTTGAAACACCTACCATAAAATTCCCCCCCCCCCCCCCCTAACTATCCAATCCTTGAATCATTTATTTCATCCTTTAAATTAGGAACTCTTTTTCTTTTCTTCCCTTCATCAATCTGAAATTTTCCTCTAGTTCTCAAATCATACTTCTCATTTTTCTTTTCTTTAGGTTTCATAACTTTATTTCCTTTTGCCTTCTTCAAAACATCCTTACTACTCTCTAATTCTTCTTCCAAAGCATCCTCTAATGCACCTTCTAACTCTTCTTCTGATGTCTCCCCCTCAAACAAAGACCTAGTCAGTTTATTCTTTTTATGCTTTTCATGCACATAAAAGGTCTAATCATCAGCGAACCATATCTTGTTTTCAACTTTCATCCCCATGTAATCAAACATTATACTCACGAATTACTTTGATGGGCAATTATCTCACAGCTACAGTAGAAATTTTAAATTTCTTAAACTTAACAAGTTTCATTAGAAGGTTTCCATATGGTTTCTTAGCATGAGTAGAAATGCATGCTTAATAATTTGTCCAACAACATCTATTTTCTTTCCCTTTAACATGGCAATGATGATTCAGCCATCTTCTCTCAAAATAAATGTTATGCTTTCTCTCTTAGGCAAAATACAACTTATAAAAAGCTTATGCATAAGCCTTATTAGTAGCCTAAAATCAAATACAAACACCTCTCTTACTTCGGTTTTCCATTTTCCATTGTGATTATATTGAAAACCTAACTTTTACTAGTAGCTAGGAGTCTTTTATCATTGTTCACAGCAAGTAGACTAAAGCACTTAATGATGCCACTCTTATTGATTTTGATATCCCTTTCTAACACTGTTGATCACAATTTGTCTCACCTATCCAAATCTAAATTATCATAAAAACATAAATCAATTCCCCGTATACCACAATATCTATTGTACAAATACATTTGCATCTAACCATACTTAAAAGCTCATCTCAATAAAATCCATTCCAAGTAAAGAAATTAAAATCGAACATACAAGGTTAAATATAGTCTAACTTTCTTCTTAAGGAAACAAAAGGTGACTTAGTTGTTTCCTTTTTATGACTTTTTGAACCCTTAAATCTCAAAACGAATTGCTACTACATTTGTGATGCATCATCTGAATGACCCTATGACTTGTCTTCGAATTCCCTTTTCTTCGACTTTTGTTTCTTTTTCATTTTTTCTCATTTCCTCGATTCCTAATAGTTGATTTGTCACTTGATTCTTTCCTTTTTCCTACATCCTCAAATCCATTCAGCTCATCGATGGACTCTATCAGTCTAACTACAAGTTATTCAATTTCTCCTCTAGTAAGCTTCTTCTTTCCTTTATCACTCTTCTTGGCTAGTTTAGAGCATTCTTTAGTTGATTTCTTTTTGGTTTGAGGCTTGAGTAGGGTTTGGTTAGTTTGGGTTTCACTGAGTCTAAAAACTCAATAGCTAACTTATAAGGTTTCTTTATTAAGTTCTTGGGATCTTTCTTTGATTGGAGTCCCTTTTTGAGAATGAGAGAGGATTTCCTATGTCTCATGAAGGGTTTTAGGAAGTCTACGAATATGGGGAAATAAAAAGGTAACTACCAAAGGAGACCTTTCCATGGATACAAGAGAAATTCTAAAATTGGAAAACCTATATGTCTTGCACGTATGCATCCTTTCCCTTATTTTTATTTTATTTTATAAACAACCTTAACTAACATAAATCACACAGGACAACATACACCAATTTCATTCTAAATATACTCAAATTTTATTTTATCAAGGGGTTTTGTAAATATATCAACTAGTTGAATATTAATAGAAACAAATTCAATATTTATACCCCATTATTAACATGGTTTCTAATAAAGTGTTGTCGTACTTCTATATGTTTTGAATGTGAATGATGCACAAGATTCTTAGTTAAATTATTCTTAGTTAAATTAGTTGTACTTATGTTGTCACACTTGATAAGTACACTTTTTAAATCAACACCATAGTCTAATCATTATTGTTTTATCTATAGTATCTAAGCACAACATTTCCCAATTGATGCATACTCAGCTTCTATAGTCAATAAGGCTACAAAGTTTTGTTTCTTAGACGACTAAGAAACTAACTTGTCCCTTAGGAATTGGCATGTTCTAGAGACATTTTTTATATCTCTTACAACTTGCATAATCTACATATGGATATCCAATCAACTTGAAATTATGATTTTTCCAATACCAAATCCCAAGCTTAGATGTATAAGATAGATATATAAAAAAACATTTTACTACAACCAAGTGTGTTTTAGTTGATTTTACTTGAAATCGAGCACATATGCATATATTAGATATAATGTCAGGACAAGAGGCTATTATATACAATAATGATCAAATTAAACTTTTATAAGGTTTTTTGCTTACCTTCTTACCTATTTTGTCTGGTTCTAATCTTTTTGATGTTGACATGGGAGTTGTAGCTCCCTTTGCATTTTCAAACTTGAATTTCTTTATTTTTGTTTTGTATATTTCTCTTGATAGATAAAAATTTCATCCTTTGTTTGCTTTATTTAGAGTCCAAGGAAGATTCAATTCTCCCATTAAAGACATCTTAAACTCAACCTACATTAGCTTAGAGTAATCCTCGCAATAACATTCATTAGTGGAACTAAAGATAATATCATCCATGTAAATTTGCACTACTAGGAAGTCATTATCAAACTATTTTATAAATACTGTTGGGTCAACTTTTCCATTTTTAATGAGGAATTCATTAAGTCTTTCATACTAAGTGTAAGGTGGTTATTATAGTCCATATAAGGCCTTTTTCAATTTATAAACATACTCTTCTTTAAATGGGTCCTCAAACCTTGGGGTTGTTTAAAATACATTTCTCCTTTTAAAAATACACTTTTAATGTCCATTTGAAATAACTTAAATCCTTTATAACATGGGAAGGTTAGTAAAAGTCTAATAGCTTCTAATAAGGCAATTGGTACATATGTCTCATTAAAGTCCATCCCTTCTTCTTGAGAGTAACCTCTTACTACAAGCCTAGCCTTATTTCTTGTAATTTTGCCATATTCATCCATCTTATTTTTGAATACCTACTTTGTACCAATGATTGATTTGTTTTTAGGTCTTGGTACAAGAGTCCATACATGATTTCTTTGAAATTACATATGTTCTTCTTGTATGGCATTAATCCAATTTTTATCAAACAAGGCTTCTTCAATTATACTTGGTTCAATATCAAATACTAATGAAAAATTATTCTCAATATTTCATAATCTTATTCTAGTCCTTAATCCAAAATGTATGTTGCCAATTACTTGTTCAGGAGGGTGATAGGACTTCTATTTTAGTGTTCTTAGAGGTTCAAGGGTTACTTAGGTATTTTCTTATGCATCTTCTAATTATCCTCTAATTTAGCATCTAATTGAGTTTCTGATGCTTCAAACTCTTTTGTTTCTTTAGAAGCTTCTGTTTTTCTTGTTTCATTTATATGAGTGAAGGAGTTCTCACCTTTGTTATCTAGTTTGGCATCATCATCTAATTCTTTAGTCCTTGCTTCATCAATGAATTCCACATTAATTAATTCTTCAATGGTTTAAGTAGTTTTGTTATATACTTGAAACGCTCTACTTCATAATAAATATCCTAAGAATATCCCTTCATCCACTCTTTCTTCAAACCTTCCCAGATTTTGCCCTAATTTCTTGATAAAACAATTAGAACCGAAAATGTGAAAATAGGAAATAATTGGCTTTCTACCTTTATGCATTTCATATGAAGTTTTCTTGGTTAATTGCCTTATATAAACTCGATTTATAATGTAACAAGAAGTCGAAGCTACTTCAGCTTAGAAATATTATGTTACACCACTTTCACACAATAAGGATCTTATCATTTCTTATATAGTTCTATTTTTCTTTAGTTGATTGAAATGAAAATGCCTTAATTTCTTATGCTAGAAAGACATGCTATTTGAAATAGTTAGAAAACATCTTTTTGCCTAAACTTTAACTAGCTCAACTAGATATCGATTTTTCTTTGTTAATCCTTCAAATAGTTTGATGCCATTTTTATCAAAAGCTTCTACGTTGTTTTGATCAAATACCAATTCATACCCTTTGTCAAATAATTGATTTATGCTTAAAAGATTATGTTATAACCCTCTAACCAATGATATATTTTCAATAGTATGAGGACGAATTCTGATATTACTAATAGCTATTGTCTTCCCTTTATTGTCATCACCAAATTTAACATATCCTCTTTCCTTCCATTCTAGATTTGTGAAGAGTGAGGCATCTCCTAACGTATAATGCAAGCATCCGCTATTTAGATACCACATTCCATTAAGCTTACCTCCATGCTCTTGTGATCACATAAAAGATAGGCTAATTTCCTTTAGGAACCTAGACTAGATTAGGCTTATTATTTATTACTTATTCCTTTTGCAAAGAATGTTTTCTTAATTAAATTTGAAGATTCACCATATTTAAAACCTAA
Source organism: Lumnitzera racemosa (assembly GCA_024138005.1). NCBI lineage: Eukaryota > Viridiplantae > Streptophyta > Magnoliopsida > Myrtales > Combretaceae > Lumnitzera > Lumnitzera racemosa. The sequence continues at coordinate 65,303,146 of JAMXBC010000010.1, read as the reverse complement.
ACCAACCTTAGTTTTGTCCATCTATTGAGAAGCTATTAGCATTTTCAATTTCCTTTCATAGAATTTGTTAAATGTTAAGTCAATTAAATTTGATAAGCCATCAATTCTTGTTTTCAGTTTGTTTATCTCTTGTCTTAACACAATATTTTATTTTTCAAGATTGTCTTGACTAGAACGAAGACTATTATTATCAATTTCCCATGCTTCTTTGTCAGTTTTTAATATATCATTTACTTCTACTAGTAATTCATTGGTTTGAATTAGTTGATCTCTTTCTTCTTTAAGACTCTCAATTTCTTTATTAGTTTTGGTTATCTTATTATCATCTACCTTTTATAACGCTTTAAGCAACTTTTTCATTTGTTTACAAACACTATCAAGCATCTCATCTTAAGAGTTAGAGGTTACCTCAAAAAGAGCCATTAAGCATAGATTGGCTTCTTCTTCATCTTCTAATTTGTTTTCTGGTTCATCTAAATCACTCCATGTTGCTAATAGCACCCTTTGTTTCTTCTTGCAAATTTCTTGATTAGGATTGAACACTCATACTTAATATGTCCAGGTTTCTTACATTTATAGCACACAACTTTCTTCTTTTCTTTTTTATCCTTCTTTGTATCCTTTTCCTTATAACTTCTTCTTACATCATTTTCACTGTAATTAGAAAATGAATGCTTAGAAAATATTTTCTTACCTTATCTTTTGATCATTTAGTTTAACTTCCTCACAATTAGTATAATGTCCTCTTCATCTTCACTCTCACTTTCTAATTCAAAGTTAAGGTCTACCTTTTGAATTTTAAATGATATCCCTTTCTTCTTTGTATGTTCTAATATAGTCTTTAATTTAAGAAAATCAAACTCATAGGCCATCAGTTTGCTTCTTGGTTGATCAAGTCTCAATTTCATCATATCATATGCTTCCTCTATTACCTTTTCTTTACATTCCAAGCCTTAGGTAATCCTCTCAACATTTTTTGCACCAAATCTTCATCCTCAATTTTCTTGCCAAGGGATGAGGTTCATTTGTAATGGCTATAAATTTGCTAAATGATTCTTTAATTTCTTCTTGAGGTAAAATGTGAAAAGTTTCATATTATTACGTGAGAGAGTTTATTCTAGTTTTCTTGATAGTATCCATGCTTTCATATGTTTGAGCCAATGTATCTCGAATTATTTTAGTTGAACCACAAGAAGAATTTAAGTAAAACTTAGACTGCATAATAATAGACAAGAGAATGTTCTTAGTCTTAGAATTAAGTTCAATTTTTGTAGTATCCCTATTGAACATGATGGTCAAAGGCAACTTGGCATCTCTACTTTTGGTGATCCTCTATATTTGATAATGAATAGCATTCATCTATCTCCATCTTAAATTCCCAATACAAAAAGTTAGTGTCACCAAAGAAAGGAGCTTTTCTAGGTTGTACGGCTGTACGGTTATACTACTACTTCCACTACTTTTGACCATGATCTTTAAACTCTAGTCATATTAAAGCAAAACTCTAATACCAAATGTAGGCCTTAGATGATTAACCAAGAGGAGGGCTTAAATTGGTTACTATTTAAAAATTTTTAGAAATAGAGATTTTTAGAAAAATAAATGCCCTTGATTACTTAAATGTTTGGTATGAAAGTAAATGAGGAAAATAACATGAAAGTAAAGGAGTATGGGATAGAATATAAGGAAAATCAATTATAGTGCTTCAGTCTTATGTCTATTACACTCTTCCAACTCTACTATTAGGAACCTGATAATCCTCACCAGAGTCGTTCCACTATCCACTTTCAACAAAATGAACACTTGAGAGATTACAGTGACAAAGTCCTCCGTTCTGACTCACTTAGACTCACGCTAAGCTAACTCTTAGATATATAGAGTTTACATAAGTCACTCTTAACATACAAATCTAACTCTCAATTTAGGTTACAAGAAGAAAAAATGATGAGGAAATGTGACAATTGATTCTAAAAAATAAGTACATGAAGTAAGTAAAACAAGAAATGTTTAAGAACAATGTAATCCTCTTATCGATCCTCCAATGCATTTTGGCTTAAGAAGATTTTGAAATTTTCAGTGCAACACTTGTATATATCGATGTACTTGGTCCTTGCGATCTTTATTCCTTTTTATAATTGTTCTTTCCCATGGCTAGTTGAGGAATATTTGGAAATGTCATTCGATATTTTGAATTGATTTCTTGATATTCCTTTAATATCATGATGAACATTTGGAATAAAGTTTTTACTATCTTGATTTGAGCCTGATGATTTGTCAAGATAGGTCTATAATTTTCCTTCTTATCGAGTATGCAGATTGATTTGATCTTCTTTTAATAATGATATATGATCCTTCCTTTCAATATCTTTTGACAAGAAGAATTTTTCCTTATTTTAACTTCCTTTGAATATAATCTTTCCAAATTGATGAGCTCATAAATCTCACCTTCTTGGTATATACATTCTCCCTTACTCTTTTTGTCAAATAATATCCTATCTTTTAGATAACACTTCCCTCTTATGTATAAAGATACAAGAATCCTTTCAATAAAAAAAATTCCAATATATGAACTTCCCTTTATCCCCGTAAATTTTCCAATTTCGTGGAACGTATTAAATAAATTTCTCAAATATATTCAATAAATGGAATTAGGTCTTCTATTGATTAAAAGTTCTCTAAGGAATTTTAAATACTTGCTGCCTTTATATAAGAATATTCCATGTTCCTAGACCTTTTGATTCGTCTTCTAATCTATCTTATGATCAAAGCATGGAATATACTTTGTTTATCTTGTGCTTCTCAAAAATAAGAGAATATATCTTGCATACTTTGAAAATATACAATATATGCTTATATATATATACTTTTTATTATCATCAAAACACATGAAGAGAACTTAACAAATTAGTATCGATAAATATAAGGTATGTCAAGCATTTCAACATGGTAAGCAAACAAAATCCTCATTTAAATCAAAAGATGTCAATGCAACTTCTAGACCACTTCAACTATCGCCTGGGCATTTATTTTATCCAACTCCAACTATAACTACTAGAGGGAAAAATATATACCTTATTCATTATTTGATGATTTCACTGAATATATTTGAACCTTCTTCTTTATGAGGAAGGACCAATCCCATGTATGTGTTTTTACCTTAATCTTGATTTTATGCAAATTTGACCATCCTAGATCCCATTTAGGCTCTTACGAATATTCAAGAAGCCATACGATCATATTGCATATTTGTACAAAACATGCCATAATCTAAGTTGTTTTATGCTCATTTGTGCCATTGGAACACGTTTGAAGTCCTATAATGTCATAGTTTTGATTTAGTACACATCAAGGTTATTAAGCACTACTTGTATATTAAAGTTATGTTTTAGGAATGTAAGTAGTACTTTTGCAAATCCTTAATTTTAGCAGTGTTGTCAAAACTAGATTGACCCCTAAAGTTCAACCTAATTAAACCTAAGTTCAACCTAATTGAACACTAGTTGAACTCGGTTTTCCCCTTAATTTTTTACCCTCTCGCTTATCCGAGTCAACCACCATGTCCGAGTCTGACAATATCGAATTTTAGTAGCCATTTCTTGATCATACCTTGTTTTCTTTTACTATTGAAACTTATTGATATAACATGGTTATTTTTTTGTCCTTAAACTTGGTCTTTTGGGCATATATTGACTAAATTTGGCCTACAAAGAACTAAATTGGTGATTCTGTTAATCAATGAAACTTAAACATATCTATAAGTTTTTATTACACCTAAAAACTATATTACACTTTTTTGAAGCAATAGATCACTTTTCTTATTACTTGAAATCGATGAATTGGGATGTGTATATGAGTTGAATCGGCAACTAAAGGCATCAACCTATAATCTACAAAATTGCAAAACATTAGCTTGTTGATATTACCATGTACCATCAAGTTACTATGACCTTAATACGACTCTTACAAACTCCCTATTCTCAAAACTAGCTTGTGAGTACTTCATTGTACAGTTAAGAAGGTGAAAAGACCAAAGAAAACAGTCTACAAGCTTTCTATTCTCAAAACTAGACTTACTGGTACTTTTTTGTACCATCAAGCTAGTAGCATCAAATCACATATATCTTCTCTTTTTCTCTCTCCTCTTTCATTTCATCCCCTAATCGTCCCTTCTATTTATCGAGCCAACTCTCCCTTTTTCACAATCTATGCTTTACTTACTCACTCTCCTTTTTTCTTCTAAAAATCAAATGCCCATTGCACAAAACTCACTTCCCATATTATAATCTTTACTTTTATTCCACTTTTACCTTCCTCTTCTTCCCCATTCACATATATCTATTCTCTCAAAACCCTAACCCACTAAGTGTCTGTGAAAATTGCTTAATGGCTCCTCACATGAGATTTACGCATGCTCCACCCTATTATGACTATTGTCTCTTCCCAACCTATAAGCACTTTAAAAGATATGAAAAGTTTCAAAATCTTGAAGTAGATATGGTAATCAACTACCCTCAATGAGTGTTAGATGAGTTCAAAACTCCTTGGACCCCAAAGGTGATGGCCAACCATATTTTGGACACTTTAGGCTACCAAATGAGGTATAAGAAGAGGCTATCAAAATTTTTTGTCACAATTTGTTTGATAGTTTAGATGAAAATGGGAATTTAGGAGTTTTTTGCATGTCTACCTATCGTTTTTAAAAAAAAAACATAAATAAAAATTATATGAATACCATTGCAAAATTGCATCTTCACAATATACGAATGTAGCACATTGGAATTGTGACATTTGTTTTATCACAATTCATTTTGTAACAAATTTGTACAATGGTAAAATCACATCTTGAAGATGTGATTTTACCACATCAATTGCAAATGTGACATTAGTATGAAAAAATCGCATCTTCAAAAGGCGATTTTATGATGATATACTTTTGTCGCACTACTAACATGCAACGGTTTCATACTGTGGCAAAAATCGTATCTTGTAGATGTGATTTTGCGATGATATTTAGGTAAGTTTTTATATTATTTGTATTTGTGTAATATTTTTTTTCAAACATTGGTAGAGATATGTTACACTGAGAATTCAAGCATAAAGATGAATCCTGGTAAAGAAATAATTCAATATGTTCTTTACTCTTATGTATATGAAACTAGGATTGAATTCCAAATTGAGGATATTTATATCTTGATTTGAATTAAATTGAGAGGTGAAATTTTGAGTGAAAACTCCTACGGACCTCGTTTTTATGAGAAAGTTTTTTGAGTTTAAGATTTAGGAGCAAATTAAAATAACAACCAAAATTGGCCAGCCTCTGGCTTAAGATCAAGATTAGAATGCTCATCAGTATTATCTAAGACAAGGTCAATTAGCTAACATGACTTGACTAGATCTTTGGTTGCATTACTACATTTTAGTAAATAAGAAAATCAATCATTTTGAGATTGTTGTCTAATACATAAAACATGTGACCAATAACCCCTTACAAGCTATCTCAGACTTAGCCAGTTGGTCACTAAACTTTTGATTATGAAAAGAGTTTAATTTCTCACACCCCCTAAAGAGGCCTAAATAAGAGAATTTGGTATACATGAGACCAGAAAGTGTTCATGGAAAAAGCAAGGAAGTACATGGATATACAAAAAGCATTTGCTTCCCTCGATCTATGATACTACAATTGAAACACACGACTATTCTTGTGGAGATGATAAAGATGATGAGGAGAATGAAAAAGAAGAAGAAAATGTTGGAGTTAGAGAACAAGGAGAGTTAAGTAGAAGAGCATCTTAAGCTCCAAGGTATCAAAGTTATGAGTTTTTGTGCTTTAACCCAACTCAGCCTATAGAAACCTAACATCCTTTGTATCAATACTCTGAGATGCGGCTCAATGAGTTTTGAGATAACATGAGGAATCATATCCACTCATGACTTTAGGATCTTTATCAACATTTGATCTTGACTATCACTGTTCTTCTTGTTCTTATCCTCCTCCACCACCTGGATTATAAGATGATAATCCTCCAACTACTTAGATTCCTGGCTTCATTGATTGGACTTATGTTTTTTATGCTAGACTTAACTTATAATTTCTTTCGTCAGGTATGTACGTTATCAAACTTATCATATGGCCTTCTTTTTCTATTTGACCATGTTCCTTTTAGATAAAAGGCCACTTTAACTTATGCGCCTTATTAGTTATTTGGCTATTTAGCCTTTTCATTGTATTACTTAAACTCACTTATGTCTTATAATATATTATGATTGTTATTTGGTTATATATGCTTTATTGTTGCTTATGGGGCTAAATATTCTTGATGAGAAGTGTGGATGGAATTGAAGATTATGGAGTTTGTTGCTTGTTGTTGATTAAGTTAGGAAATGGAGTTGTATGATGAATTGAGTTAATTTTGTTTTCTTTTGTAGGGGACATATGCTAAGGCTTAAGCCAAGGTTTGAGTGAAGACTATGTCGAAATTTTGACTTTTTTTATAAGGTCAAAGGGAGAAAAGAGTTCAAATTACTTAGAGAGTCATAAAATTTATTTAAAATATTAGTTAAATGACTTAAGAAAGCCCAATTAAAAGAAATTGAAAATGTGTGTCATGAAATTGATTTTTTTTTTTTATCCCTTCTCAAACTAGTGCTATCAAACTATGCATTTTTTTCTTTTTTGACAAGATAAAACTATTATGAGTACCTAAACGTTTAAAATTTTTTCATTTTAATACCTAAACTTTAAACTTGTTTATTTTAATATCCTAACTTTTTAAATAAGACAAATTAGTATCTATATTAAGGTTGTCATCACTATAAAATAGTATAATAATAATATAAGTACATCAATTTTCATTTTATTTCCATTTTAATGCTTAAATATTATTTTTTATTTCACTTTGGCACTTGAACTCTTTTAAGTAAAACAAATAGGTATTCTTTATAAATATTTATAATAGAGATACTAAGTTATCTCATTTAAAATGTTAGGATACTAAAATGACTAAATTTAAAGCTTAGATACAAAAATAAAAAGATATGAAAGTTCAAATACTTTTAATAGCTTTATCCCCTTTTTTTTTAACTTAATCTTTTTCAAACTCTTTTGAGACTGAATCCTTGATTAAGGGGTAGTAATAGATCGAAGGGGAGCATATAAAAGTAAAATTTTGTCCTCATCAAAAAGAAGATTTGTTGAACCAAGGGTTCACAATTTGATTTGATGAGAACAAAACTAAGATTAATTAATAAGAATTTGAGTTAATTCTTAAATGAACTTTAACTTACATGTCATTCAAAAGCAATTAAGTCTTTAACTTGATTTAACCTATGATATTATGTACTTACTTTGTTTGGATCATGTATATAAGCATATATATGTTGTTGTGTTAAAAAAACGAGTGAAGAGAAGAGAAGTGGTAAGGTTAGTTTCTAAAACATCAACATGTTGGTACATGAAAGGATCGACTTATCAATAGTGTAAAAGTGTGGAACTCAAAATTTGACATTCCAACCTACTAGTATTGAGGTGAACCGACCTACTAATGATGAGGCTACATATGTAAGTTCGTTTCCCTTCTAATCTTGAATCCAGCTTGATGGTGCAACCAAGACAATTCTCATGTCGATGTAAATTTAGCCTCCCAATGTAATTTTACCCCACCAGCCTAACAATGATATGAAGAGTTGGTAGCTTTATTTCAACTAGCTGTTGGAGCATTTAATACATTATAATGAGAAGAATTTTAAGAGTTGGTATAAATAGTCCCCCAACCTGTCAAAGATAAGAACAATTCTAATCATAAGATGCTATATTCTCTTGTATTCTTACTAAAACATTCTTCTTATTTACTATACTTAAATTTTCATTTAATTTATAGTCTAATTCTTACAGGCTTATTAGTTGCAAAAACTAAGAAAAGCACTACACCTATAAAATTAGAGTATGCTTGTGATTGTGATCCTATGATGAGGCATTTTATGATCATATGTTACTCTCAGAGCTTGGATTGTGTAATTATAAAGTAGTGTGAAATCCTTGGTTGATAGCATTATGTACCTATGGAGACTAATAGGCAATCTAAACTTCACATTATATTGAGCTTAATCTTCTCAATCCCAGTATCTTTCAAATTCCGCCATTTATTATCATTAATAAATCACTTTATTTATTTACCTAGTTACAATTATAAAGAAGTTCAAATTCTTTATTAATACTCAATTCATCTACAACCCCCACCACCAGCATCTCCCCACTCTTAACGAACCCTCCCTCCCCCTTCCTCCTCCTCCTCATCCTCCTCCTTGAGTATTACCTCAGTATTTCCCTATCCTAATTAACTAATATTTTGTTTAGTTAAATCCTTTACATACATCAGGTTAGGAAATGAACCTTTTTTTCTTTTGAGAAAACAAACTTTACAGAGCCACTTCCTTTGAATTTTGTAACATCATACTAAAGTATAACTAAAAATAGATAATTGTTGTCAAATGCCCTTAGTTCAGTAGCTTAGAACCCAAAGGCTATGGCACAATGGGTGATGATTCATACACTGAGTGCATGACAATCTTAAGTATAAACAATAATTACACCAATTCATAAGAAGGAATTAGTGTCACTTGAATGTAGAAAACCTTAAACTAAAATGGTTAACTCATCAACATTAACTTCTCATATGTATCATTCCTTAACCCAATTTCTCCATTACTGAGACGACATGAGATCAACACAAATGATGATCTCCATAATACTTTATAATGAAAAACCTTTTTATAGATTTAATGTAATCATTATTGAAGTACACGCCCATTTATAAGAATGGTTATACATTTGTACACAAATAAAACCCTTATAGGGGTCAAAAATCTAGAATTGTAATATCTATTCATACAAAATTTTGCACTTAAGATTAAGATTTGAATTTTAGCTAAATATCTAATGCATTTACAGCTTAGTAGATAGGAAACGTAAGGCATGAATATGTCAATCGGGTATGAGAACAAATGATTACATATAAGAACTTCCCTATGTTATCTTTTCAGTAGGCCTAAATAAGATCACTAAATTTCATGTGCTCTTTCTACATAAAGATTGCCAGTAGATCTTTTCATGAAAATATCGGAAACATTCATGCAAGATGGCATGGAAGGAGGAGGTGGGCGAAGACTTGTCTCTGTTGTATTGCCATCTTTCACTATGAACACAGTATCCATCCCCCAACTCATGTGTCGGTCTAGATGGCAATGCCATAGCCACACACCTGTTAATTAAGCATAATGAAGTTAACTTAGTTAACTGAAACATAAAAACAAATGGCAATAACATGAATGGTGTCAAAATTAGTAAATTAGCATATTCTTCTTCTTTATAACTACATTGACTAATTGAAAAGAGTATACTATAGGTCCTCTATTATATAAGGATTCAAAGTGAAGAGCCATTTAACTAGGACATGGTCCAACTAATTAGCCTATGAGTTAAATAATCCGCTAAGTGATCGCCAATGAGGAAATCGATTTCTAGCTATAGGGATCAATGAATAGTAATGGGACTATTTTATTGCTTTTTACGAAGTAACCCTTCCTCATATATGAATCTCACTTAGTACATTCTTTAAAGGCTCCTACTAAAGGGGGAGTGCTTGGAGTTACTAAAGGAATCTAAAAGTAAATCTCTTTTCTTATTTTATTTTATGTTTATATGAGCCTTCTATATATTCCATTCATTTATTTAGGTTTTAATATAATGAAAACATATCAGAGTATTTATCTCTTGTTGCTATATTGAAACTATTTATGTTACAAGAAGTCATTATTGTGTTTTATGCTAAGTGGTATCCAAGTATTGTTTGCCCTCATATTATGCCAACAACAATAGTAGTAGTTCTCATATTAGAAGAGGAAGAGTGGAACTCCTAATATTAGAGACATTTTAAACTCTAAGAGGGATATGAATCAACAATTTTAGCACTTATTTACTCATCTAGGTTTTAAGAGCATATCATGATATTAAAGATCAAACATAAAAAGAGCTAGAGCAAAAGATATAAAGGTAAGACAACTTCTCGTCAAGCATATACATGGATGCCTTAAGAGCCAGTAGTAATTAATTTGGATCTAATTTTAAAAAGAAGTGTTGTTAGTTCTTAACCATATAAAAGTGGCACAATAGGTCGAGGAGATCGTGTAAGTTGAAGGTAAGCCCCTGTTAAGGCAAAAATCAGTAGGTGTAATCATGGTTATTGGAATAATTATGAAAGTAGGTAATTGATTATCATCTAAATGCTAGTATCCTAAGTTTAATGATAATTTAGAAACTTAAGAGATTCAGGTTTAGCTTAGTAGATTTAATTAATCGCATCGTGATGAGTATGAAATGTAAATGGTGGGATAAATTATAGATTGAAGGATCTATAAAGGGGTAATAGGAATTAAGTCCCCAAGCCAATCACTAGAATTCAAGCTAAGAGGTTTCAAGGCCTTAGTCAATATATTCTAGCTTCAGAACTAGCACAACTACACTTATATAGAGCTAAGTACTAGATGTCAATCTAAGCAAGGATTACTCCTAACCTCACTTAAGGTAAGACAAATGATTTGACCCCCTTACAATCCATCCCATCTCCATCTCTTTCAGGTTAGAGTTGAACTACCCATCTACCTAACCAAACCTGGTACAAGTTGGTTGATCTAACCACCTTATAGCTCTCTCCATTTCCAAGCTATCCATCTAAGCCATTGAGTTATTTAAAGATCCAAGTATTGATTCTACCTAAAGATAGACTAGACATCTATTTTTTACACTTTATTAGAGGATATTATCCAAAGTAGACATATGTCTAAGCATAGATCCTAAGGATAATTCTTCTAACATTATTCCCTTTACCCTTTCTCTACTTTGCCATTTTAAAGTTGTATACTAATATTCCATTTTTAATCTTATTAAATTTTACCCTTTTCATCATTTCCATTCTTGTAAGACCCTAGTGGCCAAGTATATAACCACATTTATACATATCGCAACATCACCATCTTCACTAATGAATATGTAAAGTCTTCTTCTTAAGAGATTTTCCTCTTAGATATTTCACTCTTATCTACTCCTTTAGCAAGAGTAGTTGTGAATACTCCTACCAAGTACTTATGCACAATATTAGGTCGTTGTTAGGCTATTAGGGATTCATTGTTCACAAGTTTGTCAATCTACTACTGTTTTAACTTTCTTGTTTAGATTCTCATCTTGTTTCTTAATCCCCAAGGCATATCAGCTTTGTTGTTTAGAGTGGCATTATTACCAATTGCTGCTATATTTGTGTGTACATAGCTACTATGATGAGGTGGGTGCATAGGATTTGAAGTTGTATTGCAGCTGTGGGTATGTTGTTATGGGTCTAAATAAAGGTGCCTTAAAGTGGATTTTGAGAGTTGTTGTAAATATCTAAGTATCAAAGTAATATTAGTGTGTTGGGTTATACTAGTTGTATGCTTACCACAAGGTGGTGATTTTAGTTTTTTATATTGGTTCTAGGTTACATCGTGGTAGTTTTGAAATTATTGTAGTTGAGTTCTTAAAGTTGCAATGAAAACTAAACCATGTCAAATTCGAGTGTTTAAGTGGTGGTTAAAGACAATGAAAGTAATGTACTTAGACAAGGAAGGCAGGTCAACTAGATCCTAAGGTCTACTGATGATAAGTTAGATCGCCTTACTAAACTCATGGAGAATATGGTGGTTATTGTGTAAAGAGTGGCTAATGTTTAACCTAATATAATTTACCTAGTCAACATTTGAGTTAATATGGTATAAGATAGGCATGAATTCCAAGGTGATAAACCTAACCATCTAGCTTAAAATGTTCATATTGTAGGAGTGGAGTGGCTAACTCAAAGAAGGATCATTCTTAAAGATGTGGAAGGTGAAGATATACTATGAAGTTAAAGAGCATATTATCTGAGCTCCCTGAGATCTTAACAATGTGAAAGTTTGAATTTTGACCCTCTCAAGAAGTGATGATGTGGGCAAATTTTTAGGTTCAGAGGAGAAGGTAGAGAAGGTGTTTAACTACTATCAGTATGCTAAAGAAGTGAAAGTCCAACTTCTTGTCCTAGAATTCTCTAGATATACAGCAATATGGTGGAAAAAGTTAATGATTGCTTAAAGAAGGGATTGCCATAGAGTACAAAACTATGATGAAATGAAGAGGTTGCTATGAGAAAGATTTATTCCTATGTCTTATCTTCATGACACTTTTGAGAATATACAAGAGGTCATGTTAGGAAACACTTAGTAGATGACTATGTTAAGGAATTCTAGATGCTGCCAATAAGGTCTAACGTAGATGAGCCTGAACTTCCAACCATTTGGTGCTTCATCACAAGACTGAGGTATGAGATAAGGAATATTGTCAAAGTCTAGAGGTTTTCGAGTTTGGAAGAAGCAATAAAAATTACATAGAGAGTTAAGAAGTAAAGAAGTAACAATCTGCTTTGAGTTAATCCAAGCTAACCTGTTTAGTCTTATCAAGCCATCCAACCTAAGCATAGAAGGTAGGTAAGAACTAACTCGATGAATGAGGAAGAGCCATAGCCTGATTTGCTAATGGAAAGACCAAGCAAAAGGGAAAACTTGTAGAGAAGTACATTGAGAGAAGATTTAAGAAGGACTAATCTTTTGGAAGGAAGATTAGTGAAATTAAGTGTTTTAAGTGTCTTAGGTACGAACACATGGTCACCTAATGTCCAAATAGGTGAGTCATGATCATGAAGGGAGATAAATTAGATAGTATTGATGAAGATGAGCTGGTTAAGAAAGCCGATGAGAGAGAACGTGAAGTAAATCCAAAAGAGATCCGTGCTATGATAACCAAGATGCGGCACTAGGTTAGGTTCTTAAAAGAGTAGTGGCAGTTCTACCAATTTCTGAGGAAGACCAACGTAAGAATTTATTCCATGCTAAGTGTACAATTTGAGAGTAGATATGTACAATCACAGTAGATGGAGATAATAGTACCAACAAAGTTGTACAAACCCTTATGCAGAAGTTGGGTTCTCCAACCTCCAAACACTTAAAGCCATACAAGCTATATTGGCTTCATAATAAGGGAACCCTACATGTGACTAAGGAAGTCACAATACCCTTCTTTATTAGGGACTCATAAAGGGAGGAAGTGATATGTGATGTTACCCCTTTAAGTGCCTCATAAGAACTAATGGGGAGACTATGGTTATTTAACCTACATATTATGCATGACAAGTATAAGAACACATATACTTTCACCAAGTGCAAAAAGAAGATAGTGTTACAACCTATGACTATAAGGCATATTAGTAAGACCTATAATTAGCTTACTCAAGCTACTAAGAAGAAGGCTTTGATCCTTTCTCACTATGAACTAGAGAAAGTTATGAAGGCCAATAGGCTTATGTTTTTGTTGATTCAAAGATAATAGGAGTTAAAGAACTTAAAATCAATGCTTGAAGAAGTCTGGAAGTTGATTAAGGAATTTGACAAGTTGTTTCCTTAGGAGTTGCCTAAAGGAATGCTGCCATTTTGGGGAATAAAGCATTGCATAGACATATAAGTTGATGCTACCTTACCAAACCATCCTGCTTACAAATTGAACCCTCAGCAACTAAGCTAAAGAGATAAGTGGACGACTACATGAAGCAAAGCTATATGAGAGAAAGCATGAGCCCCTATGCTATACTAACTCTACTCGTCCTAAAGAAGGATGGTTTTTAATGCATTAACATCGACATTTAGCAATCAACCGTCCTACTATCAAGTACAAATATCTAATACCTAAGCTCAATAACATGTTAGACGAACTCCACAACACCAAAGTATTTTTAAAGATGGACTTAATGTGTTGCTACAACCAAATTCATATGAGCCATTAGATGAATAGAAGACTACATTTAAGACTAATCACAACCTGTATGAGTAGTTAGTCATACCTTTTAGCTTAATGAATGCCTTGAGCACATTCATGAAACTCATGAACCATGTTATGCAGCAGTAGATTGGAAAGCATATAGTAGTGTTCTTTGATGACATCATATCCTATAACATCAACCTTTCTAACCATGTAGAGCACCTCTAATCTACATTTGACAAACTTCATGCTAAGCGACTATTCGACAATTTAAAGAAGTACACCTTCTACCAAAACAAAGTTGTCTCTCTTAATTTTGAGGCATTAGAAGATGGAACCAAGCTAACCAACAAAAGGTCCTAGCTTTTTTAAAGTAGCCAACCCCAAAGAGTGTTAGTTAGTAAAGTGAGTGAGCCAAGAAGAGCTTTCAGGAGATTAAGGAGAAGTTAACTTCAGCACCTGTATTAGACCTCCTTAATTTTGAGAAGCCCTTCAAGCTAGAATGTGATGCCTTTAGCATTAATATTGGTGCCATTCCGATGCAGGAGAGACGACTTATGGATTACCATAATGAAAAGCTAAGTGGTGCCACCCTAAACTATTTAGTATATGAGAAGGAGCCCTGTTTCCTATTCCAAGCTCTTATAATATGGCAACACTGCTTATAGCCTAAGGAGTTTGTGATCTATACGGTCTACGAGGTCTTAAAGCATCTTTGTAGTCAAAACAAACTTTCAAGGAGGCAAGCAAAGTGGTTAAAGTTTATGGAAGGATTTTCTTATGACATGAAGTATAAGAAGGGAAGTACTAATGTAGTAGCCAATGCCCTATCCCAACGTCATGCTCTAGTTACCACCCTCCAAACCAAGCTATTGAAATTTTCCTTTATTACCAAGTAGTATGCTTAGAATCTTCAGTTAGGTCCAAGTGTTGAAAGATGCAAGGACAAAATTACAATTCAAGAATATTCTATAAAAGATGGGTTCCTATTTAGATGGTGATAGCTTTGTTTCCCAAGCTGTTAAATTAGAGAATTGTTAGTACGAGAAGCACATAATAGAGGATTATCCGAGCACTTTGGTGAGATCAAAACTATTGAACTATTAGAAGAGAATTTCTATTGGTCAAGGATGGCTAAGGACATCCAAGAGGGGGTCAAAAGCTACGAAGCCTATAAGAGGGCTAAGGGAAGGAAAGAGCCACATAAAGAATATATGCCTTTACCTACTCTAGCTAATCCCTAGGAAGACCTTAACATTGTCTTTGTGTTATCCTAAGGGAAGGACTCCATCCTTATAGTCATGGACTACTTCAACAAGATTGCACTATTCATACAGTGCTACAAAACTAATGTTTCTTTATATGTTGTCAATCTTTTCTCATTAGAAGCTATTAGGCTACATAGAGTTCTAAGGTCCATTGTATCAAATCAAGACACAAAGTTCTTAAGTTTCTTTTAGAGGACATTGTAGAAGAGACTTAGCACAAAGCTCATGTTTAGCTCTAATAGCTACCTCCAGACAAACAAACAAACTGAAGTGGTGAATAGGAACCTTAGTATATGACTCAAAACTATTTCTTAGAAGTACTTGAGAGATTAGAATCTATGACTACCTATTATAGAGCTTGCATATAAATAAATTGTCCATAACATTATCAAAAAGACCCCCTTAGAGGTTATTTATAGATTCAATTTAACCATTCCCCTCGACTTGATAAGAGCCCAATTATTGTCTAAGAGAGCCTACCTAAGGTTGACTAAGCTCAAGAGCTACACAAGTTGCATTAGAAGATAACTAAGTTGATTACCAAGTTCAATGAGAAGCAACAAAAGATTATTGAGCCTCAAGAAGAGCAAGTTATCATCAAGAGTGAGGCTCTGTTCAAAGTCTTGAATAATACCAACTATAACTCTTACCAAATTGATTTGTTAGTAGAATATGGTGTCTCCTCTACACTCAACGTATCTTACCTAATCCCCCACCAAGCAAAAGAAGATAATGAAGAGGACTCGGTAGATTTGAGGTCAAATCTTCCTAACTCAGGGGAAGATGATAGGAGTTAAGTCCTCAGACCAATCACTGGAAGTTGAGTTAGGGGTTTATAAGGCCTTAGCTAATGCACTTAGGAGCTAAGTTGATCACTACAGTTGAACATAAGAAGTAGTAATAGTGGGTCCTTTGAAATATCTTAGAATGAAGGAAGGGATAAGTTGACAAACATAATAGCTTCTATGAAGCTGCTCAAAGGATATGACGTACCAACAAATATGACACAACATAACTTAGTACTTTGCCTAAAATGATAGACAACCTAATATTAAGGTCTACTCACTACTAATCTTGAGCTAGTTGGCAAGATTAGATAACAGTGTAAGAAGGGAAATGTATTTAGAGAGGGGTATCTCACAAAAATAAGGATCTTCATTAACTTGTAAGGTATAAGATGATTTTAGCTATAGTAAAAATGATTATTTATAGTAAATCCTTTAATGCAACATTACAATAAGGGAAATTTACGTAAAGGATAATGTAAGAAAGAGATTCTTAGTACCTTCGAAAAGGGTAAATAAGGTAAAGAGCAAAAAGGAATATAATATAAGTGTTAAAAAAGTAGGGGCCAAGTGGCAACCTATCAAAGGGCTCGTATTATGGGATCTTGGGGTGCCATAGCTAAGCTGAGTTGATGTTGGGGTTATTATCGATGAGATGTGTGTAGGGTTGGTGAGGTGAATGAAGGACACTACAATTCTGTAGGTTGAAAGATTATAGCTCAATGTATAGTGACCTTAGACTTAGTACTCAACAATTTAACTTAAACACTTAGCAAGTTGCCCTTAGTACTCAGCAAGCCAACGATTAGGTAAGAGTTTGAGCAAAGTAGGGTGTAACTAAGCTAAGACCTTAAAGAACTCTTCTATAGCTCTTCTATGTATAAGAGCTTATCTATGATAGGTTGATAAGAGAGGATCCTCCTACTAAGAGATTGGAGGCCCTTGAGGCAAGTGCAAGTGATGCATTTAACTGTTGACAATCCATCCGTTCCTTCGGGTTGTTAAAGATTTTTCTTAAAATCTTCTTCTTAGTCTTCTTCTTCTTCTTCTTTCAACACATAAGGCATCAGGTCAACAACATTAAAAGTAGGAGACACTCTGTATCCTTCATATAGTTTGTAGCTCATAAGCATTGTCATTAATGCCTCAAAGGACCTTGAAAAGGCCATCTAACCTAGGTGATAACTTGTTTATCTTCTTCCCTGGGAATCATTCCTTACTGAGGTAGAATCATAGAAGGTCGCCTAGGCTATAAACAACTCACCTCCTAACTTGGCTTCTTTAGTCTCTTTATCTAATCATTGTCTCGACTAATTGCTCAGCAACCTTTTTATGCAATTTTTGAAACTCTTGAATGAGCTGTAAGCCGATATGACTTTCTCCTAGGGAAATCAAGCTAATGATCATATCTAATGGTAAGTTTAGATTGAATCCATAGATGACCTGGAAAGGCATCCTTCCTGTTGAGCTATGAGTGAAGCAGTTATAATCAAACTCAATGATGGGTAAGCAAAGATCCTAATCATATAGATTCTTCCCAACAATATCACAAAGGAGGTTACCTATTGTTTTGTTCACAACATCTGTCTGGTTGTTTGTTTGAGAATGGTAAAAAGTATTGAACATGAGCTTGGTGTCGAGCTTCTTCGACAGTATTAGCCAGAAGAAGCTCATGAACTTCAAATCACAATCATATACAATACTCCTTAGAACTCTATGCAACAGCATGATCTTCTACAAAAAGTGGTTAGCAAAAAATAAAGCATCATAATGGTAAAAAAAAAAACAAATAAAGCATCATTAGTTTTGTAGCAAGGGATGAAGTGGCTCATTTTGATGAACTAATCAACCACTACCATAATAGAATCATGTTTTAGTAGTGTTCTAGATAAGCCAAGCATGAAATCCATGATTAGATTGATCCACAACCATTTATGTATGGCCAAAGGTGTGTATTCTCCATATGACTCCTTTCTTTTCGTAGCTCATTTGCACACCTCATAATACTCAAGAACTTTGTACATATCCTTCATCATCCCAAGCCTCCTGCATGGGCTTCTCAGATAAGTAATTCCCTAACAAAACCACTTAACACACAAACTTATCTTCCCTTCATTAAAAATCCATAGCTCAAATAGAATGCACCCACTACTCCTCCAATATTGCATTTGGCTACTAAGAGTCCAAAGTATGTATCATGTTCATATTGATTAGGCAGGATACCAAACCCAAGTATTTTAGCTTGCAATGTCATGATAAGAAAATGCCAACGAGTGAAGGCGTTGGCTATAGTATTAGAATTTCCGTTCTTATACTTGATAACGTAATAGAAGGTTTCCAAGTACTTGACCTGTTCAGCATGATGTCAAGAGAGTTTCTATTAGTCTCGAAGGTGTTTGAGGGATTCATGATCTATATAGATGATAAACTCTATAAGCAACAAATAATGTTGCCAATTTTGAAGAGCTCGAATGAAGGCATAAAATTCCTTATCATACGCCAAATAATTCAAAGTGGAACCTCTGAGCTTCTCACTAAAAAATACAATAGGTCAGTTTTCCTGCATAAGGACAACACCAATACCTACTCCTAAAGCATCACACTCCAATTCAAAAACTTTCTTGAAATCAATTAAGGTAAGTACTGAGGCAGAAGTCAACTTAGACTTAATCTCATCAAAACTACTTTGAGCTTTCTCAGATCATTTGAATTCAGAGTTCTTTTTTGTTAGCTCGGTCAATAAGGTAACTAAGGAACTAAAGTTCTAAATGAATTTTTGATAAAACGAAAGTAAACCATGAAAACTCCTAAACTCGACAGCACTAGTCAACATTAGCCATTCAAGAATAGTTGGACTTTCTCATCATCAACTCAAATTCCTCCTCCAAAGACAACATATTTAAGGAGTAGTACCTCGCTTTGACAAAACACACATTCTTCAAATTACTAAATAACTACTCAACACGAAGGATATTGAATATAGATCTTAATTGCATGACATGAGAAAGGAGGTCGAGACTATATACCAAAATATTATCAAAGTAAACAACAACACATTTGCTGATCAAAGATCTCAAAACATGAATCATGAGTCACATAAAGGTGCCGGGTGGGTTTGTAAGCCTAAATGGCATCACCATCCACTCAAATAGACTGTCATTCATTTTGAAAGTAGTCTTCTACTCATCTTCAAGTCTTCGAATCTAGTGGTAACCATTCTTTGGGTCAATCTTAAAAACTACTCATGCACCATACAACTTGTTGAACATATCATCTAATCGAAGGATTAGATATCAGTACTTGATAATGATTTTATTGATTACTCGACTATTAATGCACATTCTCCATGAGCCATCTTTCTTCAGCATTAGGACAACCGATACGGTATGGTAGAAGGGCTCTTACTCTTTTAGACATATCCATGTTTAATCAACTCGCCAACCTGTTTCTTTAACTCAGCTGCTTGTTGAGGATTGATTCTATAAACAAGTTGGTTAAGTAAAGCAGTTCTAGGCTAGAGGTCAATGCAATGCTCTATAACTCTAACAAGAAGTAAAAATCTTGGCAACTTGACAGGAAACAATTCAACATACTCTTGAAGCAATGCCTACACTTTGGTAGGTAAGGCTTCAGCCTCATTCAACTCTATAAGTCTTCTAACTAATAAAAGTGTACATTCTTCCTTTTTTGACATCCTTAGAAAATTAAGCTCGAGAAATCACTAAGGACTTTCTCTATAGGGATTTGGAAACCTTGATTTAGGATTCCTAAACTTCTATAGGGCTCATAGGAGTTTGTACAACCTTCTTCCCATCCTTTTAGAACATATAAGTGTTCTTGTATCCATCGTATAATACTTTCAAATCAAATAACCAAGGTCGGCCAAGCAATATGTGTAAAGTGCACATGAATAGCATATCACACAATACCTCATCCTTGTATCAGTCACCAACAGTGATTAGTACTCTAACTTGCTCGACAACAAGTAAACTTCCCTTCTCATTTAGCTAGTGAATCTTGCAGGGCTTAAGGTAAGGGTAAGTCGACAACTTCAAAGCCTTCGCTACTCCTTGCACTATGACATTGGTACAACTTCTTTTGTCAATGATCAAAGCATATAGTTTGACATTCATTCAATAGTTTGCATGGAAAAGGTTCTCTATCTATTCATTCTCATTAGAAGAAGGGTACTGAGAGGTTTTGGCATAACTATACAATAGTCTCCCATTTCAGGTCGAGTCACAGCATTCAAATCTTCTTAAAACTCTTCTAGTAATTGGTCAACTCCCACTTCTTCTTCCTCCCCTTCACTAGCACTCTCTACTTCAAACTAAGGCTTGTCTCCCTTGATGGTCATGATACATCAATTCAAGCGCTGATTAGCTATGTATCCAAAACCAAGGCTTTTGAAACACTTAATTTCTCAAATATTTCATCCTAAGCTCTGACCTTGGTCCTTCTTAACCTCAAGCTCGTTGGCCTTAGTCTTACCTTAAACATCATCAAGTCTATTAGGCATATGTCTTCGATAGTTCACCTAAGAACTATATTAGGCTCGATCATATCCAAGTCGACTTAGCATACCAATTTTGCTTAGCAAGCCAGGTCAACTACTTTGTGCTTAGTTGAGCTGATTTCGCCTCTACTTTCCAGCCCTTTATGCTACTCAAATAGTTTTATCTAGATTTCAAAGCCTCTCTACCTCCACTACATTACTAATCTCAAATCTCAATCCAAAAACGAACCAGGCTACTGTCCACGCTTCTAATTCATCAACATCACAACAGATCATCCACAATTGGAATTCATAGACATACTCATCTACTGATCAGCTCCCTTATTTGAGTTCTTAGAGACATCGAAAAATGTCTTGCTCATAGTGTTTTGGAATAAACCTACTCCACAAAACTCTCTTCATCTCATTCCACATTTGAATTTCATGTCAAGCTCATTAGCATACACTCTGCAATTTCTTCTACCACATTGTTGTAGACCAAAAAAATTTTAAAATAGCCTCTTGAATATGTACAAAGTCCTCATAATCATAAAAGTCAAATATTTTTTCAATCTTCTCCTCGCAGTCCAGATAGTCATCAACACTACCAAACCTATTAAAACTCAAAATCTGCACTTTGAGATGCTTAAATCCTCTTAGGGTACAAACTTCGCGTTCTTTGAATCCATCATACTACTCATCTTCTCCATACTTATCAACTTCATCTAACTCAAGTCTCATTCTCATAACCCTTTCAACATATTGAGGTGGAGCTAGGTTCGCATTAATAGATTCAGATGTTTGATGCTTACCCACCTATCTCTCACTTCTCAGCTTCATTCATGAACTCTTTCTTGAAGCCTAGTCTCTACTACCCTTTGTACAGATATGGATTGGTTGGCTACAAAGACTGCAAGGTCTTGCAATTGTTCATCAATAGTTTGATGGGTCTATTAGGTAATACAACCACAACCACGACCACAACCATGAGCATCATTCTTGGCATTATTAATCTCTCCTTAAACACTAAGGTCCGACATTCTTAATACAAAAATTCAAAAAGTCCACTACTCAACAAAAGATTATACACAACCTAAAAATAAGATATCACACAATGACTTAAGAACTTACTCTGTTTTTCCACTTGAGAACAGAGTGTAACAGAATAGATACTATAACAATAATTACTGCAATATTAAGCTTTCGATCACAACCTTAACCTCTGACACTAGGATTTTATGATGCGCCTAAGAGCTAAGTTAATCACTAGGGCTTACCATAGGAATTAATAATAGTGGGTCTTTCACAATAGTGAAGAATGAAGGAAGGGATAAGTCGACAAACATAGTAACTTCTATGAAGCTATTCAGAGAATATGATGCACCAACGAATATAACATAACTTAGTACTTTACCTAATATGATACATAAGCTAATACTAACGTCCACTTATCACTAATCTCAAGCTACTCAACAAGATTAGATAAGAGTGTGAGAAAGGAAATGTACTCAAAGAAGAGTATCTCACAAGACCAAGGATATTCATTAACTTATAAGGTATAAGATGATTTCAACTACATTAAAAATGACTATTTATAGTAACTCCTTTAAGACAAAATTACGATAAAGGAAAATTACATAAAAGATAATGTGAGAAAGAGATTCTTAGTACATTCAAAAAGGGTAAATAAGGTAAAGAGTAAAAAGGAATATAATATAAATATCAGAAAAGTAGGAGACAAGTGGTAGCTTGTCAATGGGTCTGTATTCTAAGATCTTAAGGCGCTGTTGTTGGGGTTGTTGTCAATAAGTTATGCTTGGGGCTACTGATGTGAATGAATGATGCTACAGTTCTATAGGTTGGAAGAGTAGAGCTCGATATATAACGACCTCAGACTTGGTACCCGGTTATTTGGTAAGTCGACGATTGGGTAAGAGTCCAAGCAAAGTAGAGTATATCTGAGTTAAGACCTTAGAAAGCTCTTCTATAGCTTTTCCATATACAGGAGCTCATCCTTGGTAGGCTAATAAGAGAAGATCCTCCTAGTGAGATATTAGAGGCCTCAAAGGCGGGCATAAGTGATGGGTTCGAGGGTCGGCAATCCATCATTACCCAACGTATCCTAGCTTGACAACTAGCACAATATGAGGATTCCTCCTTAGTTTGAGGCTTAATATACTTGTACCGAGTTAAGTATCACATGTCAATTAAGGTAAGTATGACTTAGCTTAAGACAGATGATTTGACCCCCTAGTAGTCCTCCCCATGTCTATACCTTCCAAAACTAAAGCCGAGCTATCGGCCTACCTTACTTAACCCAATACAAGTCAACTGATCCAACCTATTACAACTCTCTCCATTTTTGAGCTATCCATCTAAGCCATCGTACTATTCAAAGATCCAAGTATTAATTATACCTAGAGGTAGTCTAGATAACCACTTTTTACACTTTAACAGAGAATCATATCCAAAGTAGACACGTCTCATATATAGATCCCAATGCAACATTATTCCTTTTGTCCATTCTCTACTTTGCTCTTTTGAAGTTATATACCAACTTTCCTCTTTTATTCTTCTTATATTTTTAACCCTTTTTCCATTTCCATTCTTGTAGAACCTTAGAGGACAAGTATATAAGCCACATTTGTATAAATCACAATATTAACTTCTTTACTAATGAAGATATAGTTTTTTTCTTGAGAGATTTTATGCTTGAATACTCCATTCTTATCTACTCCTTTAACAAGAGTAGTGGCGAGTAACCCTAGCAAATACTTATGCATAATATCAAGTAATTGTTAGGCCACTGGGGATCTATTGGTTAATATTTGGTAGGTAGATCACATGTTTGCCAATCTTTTTCCATTTTAACTTTCTTGTTCTAATACTCTTTGTGTATTGTAATCTTATAGGCATATTAGGGGGGAGTAAAGTTGTGTCAGCAGTTAACAACTTATGAAACATATTATGAGTAAATATTCTTGTAATAATATAAGAAATGTTGACATGTTAGTGGTTGAATATACAAGTGTACTAACAAGTTTGTTTGGTTGTTAAAGAGCATTGATCTATGAGATAACGGGAGCTGAAATGTGCTTAGGTATACTAGTGGTTTAAGGATGATAATTTGGGAGAGAAGTAGTTGACGAGTGTAGGATGGACTGAAGCTAAGAACATAAGCCCTTAAAGCAAAAGCAATGTTAAAGTAGTAGGGATAGGATAATGACTCTAATTATAGATTTATGGTTATACGGAGTAGGGTTTGTGATAAATGAGTTGAATTGATGTTGAGCCAAAGAAAAGCTTATGAAAGAGAAAGCTACAGGTGAATAAAAGATGCATCAAAGAAAGAATCAAAAAAAATTAGAATCCATACGCAATGCCCATGACTAGAAAACGTTATAAATGTAATCAACTAGTACATAAATAAAGTGGTTGTCTACTAAGAAAGAACAATGTCCATATTGTAGAGAGGTATGATCAGTGAGAGTTGTGTTGCAAACTTAATGGAGGAAGTATCAGTTTCAATTTTAGAGAGGGAAGCAAGAATTTTATGATTCAATGGAGAATCTTGAGTTGAAATAGGAGGCAAAAATACGTAACACGAATTGTTTAAAGACATGAATTTTTACTAGTCAATTATTTGACCTTGTTATTTATAGTGGTAATTACAAGAAGGTCACTAAGGAAGTTATTGTAAAAAAAAAAAAAAATTCCAATTGCCTTTAAGGATTCAAAAACTTATTCTCTCATGTAAATAAAAGCTATGAAGTAAATTGGAATTGCTCCGCAGTATGAGATATTTTCTTTTAGGTCTATAATAAGGTTTAACGTATCAGTATGAGATATTTTCTTTTAAGTCTATAATAAGGTTTAACGTATCATCAAATGGATTCTTGACAAACACTAGTAAGTAGATACGACAATATGTTAAAACTATGTATTTAATTATATATTAATAATTACTAGTTAATTATTTTAAGTACACTTCATTACTTACAACATATATTACTTAGTTAAATTTTGATATAAATATATACATATATATATGATTCCCAACATACTTTTCCCTCCACAAAAGGAACAATTTGCGGCTTAATGGAAGATACAAAATCAATGCTGTTTTGATTTATCAACATTCCATGTACGAAGTTAAGGTATGTCATCATGAAACCCTCAATGTTGATATTCTAGTATCTATTGTAATAATTTTTTTTTCTTTTTTTTTTCAACTTATCATAGTTCCAGTTTAATTAACTAGCAACTTTAGAAAAAAATAATTTTAGATGATCCAAAGTCCTATGTATCAATCTACAGGGAATGTGTTGGTTTTAAGGATAAAAAATATAATAGAGGAAGAATGATACAATTATACATCAAGTTTAGAGAAAAAAAAATAAAGGATGTTGTACAGAATGCAAAAATTATTATTATTATTATTATTATTATTATTATTATTATTATTATTATTATTATTATTATTATTATTATTATTATTATTTAGCAAGTTTCCATTATATAGAAATTGAAACAATTAACTTAATTGTCGAGAATCAAGCCATGAACAGCAACACAAATCTTAACAAACTAACCACTTCCGAAAGACTAAGATAAACTAAAACAAAATAGAAACATAAAATAACTGCAATCCTAAAAAGCAACTAACACACACTCCTCCATGCTTTAGGAGCTAAGTCTTTGCCTAAGAAGCTTAAACTTGTTTGCTGGCAAAGGCTTTTTAAAAATGTCTACTAACTGATCTTTTGATCTGCAATAAATGAGGCTTATATCTCCTTCCTTCTGCACTTCTCTTAAAAAGTAAAATTTGATCTTAAAATGCTTAGTTTTTCCATGAAAAACGGGATTGTAAGAGATTGCAATTGTTGCTTGATTTTCTTCAAATACCTTGTATCATTTAGTTGCTTTAAGTGTAAATCACATAACAACTTCCTTAGCCACAATGCTTGATTCACTACTACTGTAGCAGCAACAAATTCAACCTTTACGGTAAACTGTGCTACTATCTCTTGTTTCTTAGAACTCCATGAGAAAACTCCTAATCCTAGACTAAAATAATACGTAGATGTACTCTTCATGTCATCTACAGATTCACCCCAATAGCTATTAGAAAATCCCAACAACTTGAAGTTTTGGCACTTCTTGAATTTTACACCAAAATCAATAGTTCCTTTGATGTACCTAATGACTCTTTTTGCAACTCTAAGATGCACTTCACTAGCACAATGCATAAATGAGAGAGAATGCTTACAGTAAAAAGGATATCTGGTCTAGTTGCCATTAAGTAAATTAGACAACCAACCATGCTTCTGAAATAGCCTTCTTAAACTTTGTTTATAACCAACCATGCTTCTGAAATAGCCTTCTTAAACTTTGTTTATGCCATCCTCCTTTCTTAGGCTCTCCTTTAGATTCATTGGAATAGCCATTGCCCTGCAATCCTCTATGCCAAACTCCTTGAGAATTTCCTTTACTTACTTCTTTTGACAGATGAAAACTTCATCTTTTAACTACTTAATCTCCATTCCCAGAAAGTATGTCATTAATCTAAGGTCTATCGTTTCAAAAATTTGCATCATTTCCCTTTTGAAATCTTTAACAAGCTTGGTGTTTTTACCTGTGATTAAGAGATCATCAACATAAAGAGCAACTGTAAGTAGATCATCTCCTTTACATTTCACATAAAGAGTAGCCTCTAACATGCTTTTTATAAATCCTAAGCTTGACAAATGCTTATCTATCTTGCTATACCATGCTCTAGGTACTTGTTTCAAGCCGTATAGAGCCTTCTTGAGCAAATAGACCTTGTCTTCTTTACCTTGTTCCACAAATCCCTCAGGCTATTCAACATGGATTTCCTCCCATTTTATGTTGCCATTGCTAGCACTAGCCAAATGGTGTCTAATCTAGCAATAGGAGCAAATGTATTAGAGTAATCAACTCCAAAGACTTAAGCGTACCCCTTGACAACAAGCCTAGCTTTGTGTTTATTGACAAATCCATCTGCATTGAGCTTAGTTTCACTCCAATAATTTTTCTATCCTTCGGTCTATCAACTAGCTCCCAAGTCTTGTTCTTTTTTTATCATTAACAACTCCTCCTTCATTGCCTTCTATCATTTTTGGTCTTTAATAGCTTCTTCATAACCAATAGGTTCACAGATGGCCACGTTACACCTCTGATAGATATCATGTAAAGTCTTGTTCCACGAATTAGTGGATCATCTTCCAATTCTTCTTTCCACTATTCTGATGCTTGTTCTTCTCTTGTTTGGAAGGAAAGACTCAATTTCTGCTTACTCGTGGATGTCTCTTTTGTCTGCTTCTAGTTCCACTTCTCATCTTCATTGAAGAATACATCTCTACTAACAATTATATTCCTTATTTGAGGTTAATAAACCTTATAGGCTTTAAAGGAAGACCTGTAACCGACAAAGGTACCTAATTCTAACTTCTTGTCAAATTTTATCATGCTTGGCATGTGGAATGTGAGGGGTACGATTTTACCTATGGAAAGGAAGGTTACCCCTATCAAATTTTTAACCTCCTATTACTGAGCTTTTTCTCTGAAAATTATTACTTTATGTCCCATTTGATTTCATTTGGAACATTTTGCATCAAGTCTCCTCTAACATTTAAATGGAGAGTGACCATGGTTGTCAAACTCGCAATTCTACGTAAAATCATTACTAGGTCTATAAAATCGAAACGTAGAAACGTAAGTTTCTACAATCTATATAAAATGACTTTAAAAAATTATTGATATATTTATAGAATTATTCAAAACATGAAATACACGATAAACTTAAAAAAAATGAAGAAATTATTATTTTTTTCATAAAAATTCTTAATATATAATCTAACATGTACAGAAGAATGACAAATAGAGTTGAAACTAAACTTGTGCCCTTTTTTTTTAAGTTGTAAATTAAAAAGAACTAAATATTTCAACTCATTTTAAGTTATTGACAATATAAAATAAAGTATATAATTTTCTTTATAAACTTTGTTATTGGAGTTAAAACTTAGATAAAAACTATGAACATAAAATAAGATATTAGGAGAGAAAGAAAAAGGTAAAAAAAATGAAATATAATAAGATAGACGTTATAATGCCTTAATAATTGATGGCTTATAAAATATTAATTGTATTTTTATTTTCCTTTAATTTTTTAGTCCATTCAACTTAGATATATAGAATCGGTAAACCAATCAAGAACTTAAGTTTTTACCGAATTTATATGTAAACTTGGTTAAAAACGTAAGTTTCTATAAAAAAAAAAAAAAAAGATTTTACACTTGAGTTAACTCAGAAGAGTCACCTAAAATCATAAACTCATAAAATCCTATAGATAAAATCACGATTTTAACAACTGTAAGGGTAAACTTCCTTTCCATAATGATGGCAAGGAAGGTATTTACCCTTGAAGCTTCCTTTTTTTTCCTTTGTTGTTACTCAAAGTAGGAAAAAAAGAATTTCCCCCTTAGCCTTTCTTCTTTTTCTTTTTCTTTTTGTCAACTCCATGATGTTTTGTAAATAAGGCTCCTTCAATGTTGACATCTTGCCTCATATGCCTTCTTTGCTCTGGTGCCTACAAATAATTAAGTAATTCTACTAAGGAAATCTTTAATAGATCCTTAGGGTTTTCCAAGGTTATAAAGTACTGTGACAAGGATTTTCTCTACAATCTTTGAATCATTAAATTCAAACTCGAGTAGTTCGACTTTGTTTGCAATTTCAAGAAGTCTATCTAAATACTCTTTAATTGTTTTAAATTCCTTCATCTTTTGTAACTCAAAATTCCTTATCAAATTTAAAACTTACATTCCTTTGATCCTTTTGTCTCCTGCATATTCTTCCTTGAGATAATCCCATATAGACTTAGCTGTGTTATGGGACATTATTCTTGTGAAGATTGTTGACAACACCACAGCAAATAAGCATGCTTTAGCCTTTGACTTTTTCGTCTTCTTCTCCTTATGTGTTTGACCTATACCATGGTGGGATTGTTTGGAAGTGCAAGAACATCATAGTCTTCTTCCACTACTTCCTAAAGATCTAAAGCATCTAAATATGCCTCCATACAAATTGCCCAAATCTGGTAGTATTCTCTGTTGAACACCGACGGAGCAATTGAGGAGAAACTAGCTTCAACTTCCATGATGTTTTCAAAAACTCACACACAGATCCCGTAAGAAGAGGGCTCTGATACCAATTGTTGGTTTTAAGGATAAAAAACATAATAGAGGAAGAATGATATGATTATGCATCAAGTTAAGAGAAAAAAAAAATAAAAGATGCTATATGGAATGCAAGAATTATGATTTTTTTTTTTTAGCAAGCTTCCATTATATAGAAGCTGAAACAAATAACTTAATAGTCGACAATCAAGCCATGAATAGCAACACAAATCTTAACAAACTAATCTCTTCCTAATGACTAGGACAAACTAAAGCAAAATAGAAACATAAAACAACTGTAGTCTTAAAAAGCAACTAACTATCAAAATGTTTCAAAATAAAGTATATTAAGAATGGACAATGTTACAGTTTTTTTTTTTTTTAAAGATACTTTAAAGAAGCTAAGATTACCATAAATCTTACAAATTCAGTGCATCATTTGTAATTATGAGGAGCACCTTATCATTTGCTTTAACATAAAATACCCTCCAATTTTAGACATATATATACCATGCTGAAGTCATAGATATTAATAATAGTATTACTAACCTGGTTGGATACAATTTCAGTGAATTTCTAGTAAGGAGTCTCTTAATAAAATAATTGCAATGCATGGACTAGATGATAGAGGATATTTCTAGGGATTTATGTTGTTCCAAGTTTCATCCTTGAACATAACTAATCAATCACCAGCATCCGTTCCAGACACAATGCGTTACTCTTGTAGAGGATTAACATAACACTCTATTACTCTATCCTCTCTTCCCACCCATCCTCTATTTTAAAGATGCATCAACTTAGTAAGGAAATAAGCAGATGAGGATTAGGCTTACCGGGATTGTTCATCCTGAATCGAATTGCAAGCCACCCATTTTTCGGAACTCCAAACGTGTTAACTTTTGGCGGATCCACTAAATTATATGTTTTTGGGTCCGACTTATTGTTGAAATCACCATATCCAATTCCAACAACATAGAAGCTATGACCATGTAGATGCATTGGATGATTAACAGAGCCTCTCAGGACATTTGTACCTTGGAATACTATCTCAACCGACTCATTGTATTGCAATTCCTTTACCTTGGTAGCTTGGACAGTTAATTCGATGTCTTTAGTGAAATCGTCCGCTGTGAAGTTATAAATAGAAGGAGGAAAATCTGGGAAGTCCGTCGTATAAACCCCGGTTATGTTGCTACATTAGGCGTTTATTACGAGTTAGTTGAAAATTTTTTAAGGAGAATATGTAAATAAATATGTATTAGGGAGAGAGGAGAAAAAATTCATCCGAATTAAAATATTATATGAATCGATAAATATCGTATAAATATTAATAAAAATTTAAAGTAAATAATATATTTTTTTATAAAAGTATTAATTATGTTTTTAAGTGTAAAATTTTTATTGATATTTATAAATGACTCAACAATCTATGTTTAAAGAGGGAGAGAGAGAGAGCATGATAAAAAAACCTGTAGTAAGCAGAAAGCACGTCAATAGATGGGTTGACCCAGCTAACGTTGTTCATGCTTGTTCCTAGCTTATTCCCATCAACTGATGTACAAGAACTGTTGGGACAATATACCTCATTCATTGATATTGTGATGAACATACTTGTGGTTATGCTGTGTGGAACATCTAATGGATAATCTGGGCTAGCCAAACTTCTAAGTTTACTGATATAAGCCTTTGATTTTTGCATGTCCAGGTAGGATGGAAGAGTAGTTGATGGAAAAATAGGTAAAGATGAATGGTTAAGATTTTCGTTGTATTCCAGGATGGCACTCCCATTGCTGTGGTCAAATCCGGTGACTTCCAGATCCTCACTGGAGAACTGCCTAGTAACCATGTAATAACGCCCAGGTGGTCTGTTTGTGGTTAAGAGTACATCCATTGTTTGGCCTGGACTTATAAAAATGTAGCTTGTGTTAAAAGGCTTTACATAGGCTCCATCCATCCCAACCACTGTGACATTGTGGTCTGCGATGGCAAAGAAAAGCTCTGCGTCTACGACTGCATTGATAATCCGGAATTGGTACGTCTTTCCATAATCAACCACACGACGATATGTCGTTCCTGAGTCACGGCAACATTATTTAAGTTCAGTCCTATTGCATTTCTCTACACCACTCGTAATATATTAAATAAATAATAGTTCTAGTTTACTGTGAAGAAAACATTTTCACATGATTTTCTATTCCATACACACTATATACATTTGTAAAGGATTTGGATCCTCAAATTACGACGTTATAATTTTACAACCAATTGTGATCTAACTTCTCCATTTCATAATTTCATCCCCTCTTCCTTTATCAATGCACGGGATTTTATAAAAAGTAAGGGTAGCAATTCGACATAGGATTCACCGGTTTAGACATGGCACAACATGAATATATATAGTTTGCATCGAAAAATATATGTGTGTGTTTTATTTTCTTAATCATTGTTGTAATTTTATATTTCAAGAGATTTTCTTTAAATCAGAAATTTAAGAGCTTCAACAGATTTGATTCTGTTTGATTGTTCACTTTACTTGTAGAATACCATGGTCATGTACGGTATAATAATTTTATATTTCTATTCTATCATTTTTGTTGAGGGTCTCCCTTTTCATATAATAAACAGATTTCATTTTGAGATACCATGCTTATATTTGTAATATCTATATTATAAATTGGCTATATCTTTATATGTATTTCTTCTAATAAGTTATATATGCCTAAGGTTTATTGTATCATGTGCATACAATATGAGTCTTGTGTTTTACGGTATATCATAAGAGTAATATGGTTTGAAACGGTAATCTTAAGTGAGATGAATTAAAAGGGCTTAAAGAAGAGAAACAAACAACCTCATAGACTCAAGTACTTGTGTAATAGTCAAAGGAACTTGGGAGCATCAACTTCATCATTCTTTGATTTTCCATTTCTTGAATCTTGGACTCTAAACTTTGAAATTTAATTTATCAAGCTTGATCTTCTCGACCTTAATAACCGAATGAATTTCGATGAACAACCACCATTAGATCTTGTTCATGACAGCTAAGTTCGCTCCAATTCTCTTAAGACATGTTTGATTCCAAAAAGTAGAATAAGGTAGGAATAGTATTACAATTAATGTGGAAGAGAATGGAGAAGTAATAGCTATTAATTGATTGGTTACACATAAAATAATATTAATAATAGATTAGGAATATATTTGAAATTATTAATATACTTTTATACTAATCAATTGTTTTATAATTGAGCTAAGTCTTGCAGATAGATATGGAAATATGCCATAGAAAACCAAGGAATGATTATTCATTTTGTTTTATAAAGAAATTACAATTCTTCATTTTACTACATTAGGGATTCTGTAAACTAGTCATTTCACGAAACACATGTATTAACTTTATAAAAAAGAAATAACTATTCTATTCTACCTTTATGAAGTTAAGCAAACACATTATGCTTATCTATAAATGATGTCTAAAAGCTAAAAAACTTAGATTACACATAAGTGTAGGTATGCCCCAAGATGAACAAAGCCATAACTTTATGTATTTTTGGGTTATTGGTGTATAATTTGATGAAAATAAAAATTATGGATGTAAATGTTGTTAACTTTAACTCACTAATGACAAATACAAACTAGCTTGTAATTAAAATAGGGATTGATATGAATTACAATCAATAAACTAACTAGGGGGTGATAATGAATTTGATATAACCCCCAAATTCTAAAAAGGGGTATACCACAATCTAATGAGATTGATAAAAACTCAAGTATCAATATTCATAAGGAACTTATACAGAGTGTTTATACACGTTCAAAGCTAAGATATTGATGTATATGCTAACAGAAGTCCGTTATTAAATTCCTTCGGTATCTACGCGTGGTAATGCTTAGGTAATTGCCAATAAGAAAGAAGATGAGGAGAGAATCGAAATCAAGATGATCTTTTCCAAGTGCCCTACCTAAGCATTAAGTTGCGACAATATTATACGAAGAAGATTATTGTACATAAACTAACCATCACGTAAGTTCCTTAGCCTAATTGCTGAGAATTTTGTGAAATCTTTGTCAAGAAATGCAATCACGTATTTGGCGGTTGATGCAATATTCAGATGCTTCATAAGGGAAAGCATCGCACCATTAAATAACATTTATTGCATTGTATGAAATGGTTGGTGATTTATTATTGGATAGAGTATCAATAGGTTCGTGCTTGATTGTTGCATTTAGTTTGGAGCAATAACACACATGAACCCTTTACTAGGGAAATTATCATGAAGTGTACTTATAGTCACAAAACTAATTATAGGAGGTTTTATATAAATATATATATATTGAAGCTTATTGGAGGGTAGAATAATGTCTTACAACAGGAGGTGTATAATAAAAAAAAAAAAAATTAGATGTCAATTTCATTTCCAAAACTTTTAGAAATGATTAGTATAATTTAGCTTAATTTGTAGTTTTTACATAATTATCGCGTTGAATTTAGCATTATTATCATGTTTTTAAAAAAGTTTCATTTTAGTTATTGGTTTACTTTTGAACAATAATCATTTGATTCTGCAAGTAACAACAACAACAAGAGTTATGAATTATTGTTGATCTCTATATATTACCTTAGTTCCAAAAAAATGTGGATGAAATCATATTTCCCCCACCATATAGTATTATATCGACTTACAATTACATTAGTTGTTCACGTTATGTTGTTTGATTAGTTGATTTGATCCTACTGTACCAACCATTATGACGATGTGGAGAGCATAGAGAAGTACCGTCGGAGCAATTACTGAAATCCCCAAGTTCGCCATTTATCGTGTAACCGCTTGAGTGAGGTAGGTCCGTCCCGTCTAACATATCCTCGTCAACTGCCTCTTTTAAATCTTCTTTGTACCATGAACCTATTCGTTATAGATTCATCATACAGATGATCGAGTAAACAATTAGAAACTAATTAGTGATAGGGAATTATTCTCAAATGTTAAAAGCATGTAATTATGTTCGCACACATTATCCCCATACTGGACGCTACCGTCCATCCATATTTTCAGTATATGTTTTTAGGTACAAATAAATTTCAAGATAGTAACTCCAATCCAATGAATTTAGGGAGTAGCAAACTTAATTCTAGTTGTGAATAATTATGTCTCTTTTCTATGCTTCGATTTCTTGTTAATACAATTTCTAATGAATGATGAGATTATGGATGCATTTACATTTAAGAGATTGGAAAAGGATCAAATATTATGATATCACGTTGTGGATATTAATTATAGATTTATGAGTCTATACTGTCCGTACGCAAGTGTTGTTACTATTCCCCAGGCTTTGAGGCGTGACAAACTATGTGATCTCCGTATATTCTGCTGCTTAATTTGCTTGCTGTCAATAAGCTTTCATATCATGGGTCCTCCACAAGTAAACTACCGCACAGGGTACCGAATGGACATGGGACACGGGACATGGGTATTGTTATTATTATTCTTTCAAGAAGAGTGGAGTGGAGTGGGTATAGAGATGGTGAAATCCACCTACCTTACCGGCTATATTAGCTATAGCTAAAAAATCAAGTGTTTTTTAAAAAGTTTTCGGTGCTCAAGCGCAATATTGTATGTATGCCATCTATAAGAAAATAATTGGTATTTATATATGACTATTCACATACCTAGCACAAGGATTTCTTCCCCATCGGGTGTTGGAAATGGAAATTTTGTCCCTTCTTTAGGGTAAATAATTATTGCACCGTGGACGGTTGCTCGTGTCCAATCACTGTGAGCATGCCACCAAAGAGTACCTTCTTCATCCGAGAAAATGACTTCATACATAAAACTTTCTCTCGGTCCAATAGCGCACTGTGTAACAAACTCTGGCCCATCTGACCAGGAATTTCGAGGTTGCTTAACTCCATGCCTTAAAAAATTTAAAAATAAATTAAATTAAATTAATGTTGGTTTTTAAACGTTGTTCAATACTTCTATACACGTCTTTCCAAATAGCTACGTACTAAAAATCTAATAGTGTGTAGTTGTGATAATGACTTTTTATAAATTGTTCCTTCTTGCTCTTTTTATATCACCATCCAATTATGTCTATATAGTGTAACAAAAATGCCTACTAAAATGGGTGTCAAATGTGTACATCTCGCATATGTTTTTCGCTACCAAGGGATTAATAGTGATAGGTCAAACACGAAGATGGCACGTTCAAAGGCCAACCCATGTTAACCAAATTTCCTGTGTTATTAGTGACCTAACTGTAACATTCCTAGAAAATCAGTGTATAAAATGAATTAAAAACATATCAAATTAACTGCCCCTTAACTTCATTGAATGAAATAAAAGGATAATATAATTAGAATTCTTAAGGAATACAATAAAGTATAATTTATATTATTTTATTTAATTGAATTTATGAGTAATTTCAAAATAGATATATAATATAACATTAGCCCTGTTTGAATTGTTCTTTTATTTTTATCTATATATTATCTATAGCTAGTATGTATCTATTTAAAAAATAATATTTGAAAAACTATTTTATATATTTTTATTTTATAATTATGATAAATATGATGACTAGAGTATGAAATTTGAGGAATAAAAATTCACGTACTTTTATAAAAAAAGATTTAAAAAAATATTTTATGTATTAATAATAGTTATTTTAATTCATGTTTTTGCAAATATGAATAAAATAAATGATAAATAAATTATGATTATTTAATTGAACTAAAAAGTTTATTTTACTTAAAAGAGAATTCATATAACTTGAGATCAAATAATAGAAATTATTACTAAAATGCAATTCGAAAACAAAATACAAAATGAATATTATAATAAAAAATAAGAGGATAATGGAATTTCAATTTCGCCCATGTGAAAAGTACATAAGTATCTTCTTACTGCATTTCAATTGATGAATGCCTCAAAAAAGTATCAAATAATATCAACACTGTGTTTCTCGACAAAGTAAAGCAATTCACACCAAATGTCCTAAAAATATTATATCGTTATTGTGGCTTGAAAATTTATCTAACTAGAGGTGTCCTTTCAAAGGCATTCAGATTCCTAGTGCTTTACGAATGAACGGTAAATTCATTGCTAAATTTCGTCAAGATATATGAGTCTTGATGGACATAAATCTAATGATATGTGTCTATTCGAGGTATCTTTTGCACCAAATCTTATTTACATCGAACAAATGGTACTTTTGCCTTAGTCAGTCAAAGCATGGGATAGAATCGCCAAAACAACTCAAATTTAGCTAACCACACTCGAGCGCGGTAAACTCTTTAAGGAAGGTATTCAAGACAACTTACACTTCGTTTTGCGTACTTCAATGAGAAAATTGAAAACTTCCATACGAAAACGATAAAGGGCGGCCAGTGTATCTGATAATAGACAATAGTAAGAAACTCTTATTGCATTTTATGCATCAATTTTTCTGTGAAGTACGAAGAAACCATGAAAACTGTTAAAAAAATTAAAAATTCTTGTTTTCCTCGTAACAAATGCAATTAGACCAACATTCCTACACTGTGTGAAGATAAAAATAAATAAAATCAACTTTTCCATTTAAGTACATGATCGGTAATGTTAAAAAGGTAAAATGTTTCTCTTGTAACCCTTAACGAGTGCATTTAGATCATATGTAGAAAATGTTAATAAATATATTACATAGCTACCTTCTTGAGAAGCTAAAAGCAAAAGGGTTATCAACCAAACTGGTTTATGTAGAAAATGTTAATAAATATGTACTTCTTAAGAAGCTTAAAAACAAAAAGGGTAGACTCGTGATATAAGCTAAAACTTTTCACCTCCTCCGGTTCTAATTACGCATTTAACTGAAAAAAGCAATATGATATATTTAATTTAGCATATTAATAAAAATTCAATAGCCCTAAAGTTGGGTCCTTGTAAAGTTTTCTATAGCAAAATGAACATTGTTGGAAAAAGGAATACATATATATATATATATATATATATGCAAATGTTTAGTAAACAATAGAGTTACGAAATCCTTCAAAAAACAGTACTATCAGTGAATGAAATTATGGGTCATACCAATGGATATTATTTAAAAATCAAACTATAATTTATACATAAAATAATAGTAATATACATGGCGTTGTTTATTAATCATATATATATATATATATACATATGTATAAAGAATTTTCTATAAAAATTATATTTTAAATTTTGTTATGACCTAGATATGTGAAATAAATACTTGATAATCTCATCACTGTTTATCTCTGCTTAATTTTGTTATTGGATTATCAAACTACAATTTGGAATAATCATTAGTAAGTGCAGATATTCTATTTAGGCTATTGTTTTCCATTGATTCGATAAATTTCAATATCTAAAATTGTTACTTCAAAGGAAAAAAAATAAAAACGATTTCAAATGGTGCAAATTATGATTGACTCATTGTTTTATAGAGAGGAAGTTCTGAATGGAGTTGCCTATGGATACATAGTATAAACAGTAGATGAGATTATCAAAAATTGGAAGTTTTCTTTTTCTTTTTCTCCAAATGGAAGAAATTAATCCAAGCCATCAATTTTAAATAATCCACATGGTAGCATTTAAAAGTCTAAATTAAGTAAAATGAAGAGATTCTAAATGAAAAGGATACAAATCCTATTTTATTGATTGAAGTTACATCGAAAAAAATATTCAATGTCGTTAATCTGTCACTTAAATTATTAAGCAATAAAATTTTAATATGTATTATTAAAAGAAAATATATTTTTAAAAAAATATTAATTATATTTTTATATATTAATATTTTATTAATACTTTTGACCGTTCACTCTTATATGTTCGCACCTTTTGTAATCAATATTGTCTTCTGTCCGCAAAGATGGAAAATATCAACATCGTTTCCTCCTATCCACATAAAGGTTTATCTTGAGGACCCGCTCGTTGGACCCATGCATTGTTGTTGTTGTTCTTGTTGTCGTTATGCTTTTTAAGTCAGATCTGCTTTATTGCAATGGAAGAAAAAAAAAAAGAAAAGAAATAATAATAATCCTTGAGTGGAGTGGTTCTCAAAGAAACTCCCAACAATGGATCTTTTTTTTATATTTTTTTTCATCATGAAGATCTAGCTTTTCAAAGTACTATAGGTCCCGAGAAATTAACACTACACACTAGTTAAATCTAGGCATCGGATTGAACTAATTTTAAATGGTTGATTCACGAATTAGTAATACAATAAATCGCAGTTTCAAATTAGTTTATTAGGTTCGATGATTCAAAAACTGATTAAGGTTCTTGAATTGATTTTTTTTTTAATATTTAATTTTTATTTTATTTTATTAATTTTTATATACATTAATAATTTCTAATAATGTGATCTTCTTTTATTTTTTTAAGCATACTAATTCATTAATAATTTTTAATTATTTTATTAATTTCCAACTTAATACGATTTCAACTTGCTTTTTTTTCCTCAAATTTTATTTTTCCCTCGTATTCAAATCATTAATATTTAATAAGTTTTAAAAAATATATATATTAATTAAAATTGAATTTTTTATCTATCCTTAATATATAATTAACTTATAATTAATCATCTATTATTGTTTGATAATATTATTATAAAAAAAATTTACCACTCACCATCACAAATAAAATAATTTTGATCTACAATAACTTATTAAATATTATCTAATTATTTTTTTCTTACTTAATGGCATCTCTTTTCTCTTTTTTTTTCTCTTTCTTTTTTTTTTTTTTTAAGAAGGTAAACCAATAGGGCCAACTCGCCAACTCAATTACAAGTTAGCCTGACAGTTCTATCTAAGTGAACTGTTTGGACCCTTAAAATACGGTGGTTCATTAGAACGGTTAAGTGTGACCATTACCAACTCAAACTGGTTTATAATTCAAAACCGATCCTTATCCAAATCTAACCCTAATATCATATTAGTTTGTCTGGGATAAGAATTAAATAATAGGGAAATGTTTTATAGAAACGGCTCCTGGTGATTCTTCTTACAACTATATACCAAAAAAATCATTTTCTAGTAATCTTACAAATAACATAGATAGAACTGTTATATTTTATATCAAAATTATTATAATTTAATAATATAAATATCAATGCTCTTCTTAAATTCTGTTATAATTGGCAAAAAAAAAAATCTATGCAAATTAAAATAATGACTTTGAAAAACGAAATACAGTGTATGAACACACACCATCGCAGCAACTATGTCTATCGTGGACCTTACTCCATTTATATATAAAAGGAAATATATTATCTCTTTCAGCGACGGGCCACATGAATTTCCACCTTCCATAGGCTGTAACTGTGCGATTGCGCCATACATCGAATTACGAACTATCAATGCCTAGATCTCTCACCCTATGTCTATATATTCAAAGATACTGAGGAAGCTACATCCACTTTATGAAATTATGTAATTTCTTCTAAGAGAACACCGTGATGACAATTAGGTAATAATATATAGTTACATAGAGACGATGAGAAAAAAAATTTTAAGTAGACTTTAACTTATATCTATAAATATGATTTATTCACTTTAAAAGTTTATATGTTATAATATTTGGACTTCTCCTTATTATGGAAATAAACGTATTAAATTTAAAGAATTGGAAGATTACCTTCAAAATATCTTAAATTTTAAAAGCTATTTTCTATTAGCCTCCGTATTATTTTTGGCAGTAGTTTAAGACATCGCTTCAAACGTAGTTACAATTTTTGTGTCTTTTAATTTTCTTTATATTTAATATTGATGAGCATATCAAATGATATTAATATCTATACAATCTTATCAAAGCCCGCCAGCCACTGGATTGTCTCACTTTGACACATTGGAAAATCCAAGACGATGTAACGGAAGCCGTGTTCCATTTCCGTAACTAAAAGTAAAATGCCTCACAAAAGTAAAAAAGAACAAACACCATGGAGACGCAAAGAGTGAGACAGGAGTACCAACCAGTGAAGTGTGACACCAAAATCTCCTTTATTAAAGACGTTCACGTAGACGGTGTCTCCTTTTTGAAGGCGAAGTACGGGTCCTGGAAGGCTGTCGTTTACGGTCATAATTTGTCTAGACACGCATAACTTTGTAACATTTGTTTCCTTCAACTGCAAAATAAACAATAATAAATAAATAACCTGAAATAAGTCGTACCTATACATACAAGTTGTAATAATGCGTGTGAAAATAGGAAGAAGGAAAAATTAAAAAAGGACCAACTAGGGCGGGCTCTAGCTTACAACGAAGTTGTAGTGGTGGACATGTCCCAGAGCCAACAGAAACCGCGCGACCCATATTAAAATCCGGAAACCGCCTATCTTATCCATGTTGGTCGATGTTTGCACTAGGGAATTTGGAATTGGACGACAGAAACGTTGTTCTTTGGGACTTGAATTAAAATATGGGCAAATGGTTTGATGAGCACGTTCATGCCTAGCTTTTTCATTATATAGCAGGCGACTTCACCTTCTATTCAACAATTTCCACCTTTTTTTTTTTTTTTTTATTTTCAAAGCCACGCTCTAAGTAATACAGCTCATCTTCCGGTCAATCTGGAAAATTATTCAGGAAAAAGAAGACCTGCAATATCTCGTGCGGGAGTCGTGGTTGTGGGGGTGGGGGACGTATTGGCAAATTTAAATGATATTCATATATAAATTAATTAATGATATTTTTTTTAAAAAAAAAGTATATTTATTTTTAAATATTTATATATTATTTATCAATATAAATAACTTATTAGTTTAATTAGATTTGTTTCGATCTTTTCTGTTTTTTTTTTTTTTTCTTATTTTTGGCTTGGAGGCTTGCACTTCAAAAGCTTTGATCAGACAAGTTTTCCGCAGTTTGAATTCCAAAAGCATCCTCGTGCACCAAGTCGCCATTTACACTATTCTCGGGAAGAGGGCAGGAGACAAGGAGAATGGGGATGGACAATGTTGGAGAAGAATTTGATTAGTAAAGAAAATAAATTATAAGTTACTATATTTTTTATAAGGATACAATTGGAAGGGAAAAATGTGGAAAAAATTAATAATATAACTTGTTTTTATTTTAACAAAATATGATAAAAGTTTCTACAGGTTGAAGGTGTCAAAAAAGTAAAAGGGTCATGCTGACTACTGCAACCGACGTGCTGTGTCCAGCTTTTCTCCACGTAGATGTCTGGTTGTGAAAATCTGAGGGAAACTGATTGGTTGAAATTACACCTGCTATATCTTTGCGACTATTCGATCTTTTTATTTCGGATTTTTAAGGTTAAGTACCAACTACCTTTTTTTTCTTTTCTAATGATTATAGATACTTTAAATAGAAAAAAAAAAAAAAAACCTTTTATCACTTTGATCTTTTCTTGATCAATTACTAATGACGAAGAACATTGAAAAAATTTCACCTTTTTCTATATTTTGTCATTTTCCTAGCAAATTGCGTGGCGGTTTTTGCTTATTCAAAGACCTTTTGTGTTGCCGTTCATCTTTGCCTATTGTTTCTTACCGTTGAATGTTAAACGGCAACAATAGCTCCTGTGCTTTTTTAACTGTTAATTTAAAATATATTTTTATTGTTGTTATTAGTATCATTATTGTTGTCCTCGTAGATATTGTTATCATTGCAGCTACTGGTGTTTATTTAAATAAATCAAACAATAAAATTATTAAGTGAAACCTAGTTTAAATATAAAAAATTACATTATGAATCTAATTTAAGAATTTCATTTTCTCGTGTCCTAATATGGATTGAATAAATCATTATAGAGGAGTGAGAATTCAGTTAGACTGCAACGAACCTTAGCAGTTAATAAAATGATTGAATACTGGTTATAATCATTTCATTCTTTTCTTTTTTCCTTGCGTAATGTTAAAACTACTGTCCCAATTTGAGCATTTTTTTAAATTTACACTTTAAGTTCGAACATATATCGTATGTAATATAATTTAGACATATATTAACATTAGAGCTTAGTTATGGGCATAAATATAATATATAAAATACCTGATGAACAGAAAATTACACTTGGAATGCTCAAACTTTTCCTTTCGTGGTCGTAGCAGGTATTGAAATTAGGAAAAATGAAAGTTAAAATTCCACCGACGGACCATTAGATATACCCTTCTCTAAGTTCATAATCAAAGTTTGGCAAGTAGGAAATTGTAGGAACAGATGTGGGAAAACATTAGTGAATGGAGGAATTGTAAAAAAATAATAATAATAATAATAAGAAATATAATAAGTTTCTAATCAGTGGGGTTCGTGAGGCGCGCACCCCGAGCATCTGCTGTTGCGCTGGACCTATTCTAGGACCAACGGCTCACGCACCATCCAGACGACACAGCCCCACTCGGCACCGACCACAGAGGCATTGGATTCCCGTAAGTGTATATTTTGCGCTGGAAATTGCAATAAATTCTTTAAAATACCAAATCAACCTATATAAATCTGGAAATTTTTATTTATTGATTATTTTTATCCTAATTTCACGTGGTAAATTTATTTTGATGAAATTATTAGTGTACATAGCATGTTCTTTAACAACTGGCAATGTTGATACAAATTTTATACTATGTTTCTTAAATATCCAACACTGTTATTTTGAGTCCAAAATTTACTATAAACTCCTCATTATTTCTATTTTATATCAGTAAAAAGATCTTTCGACATTCAAACATTTGCTATTTATTTTTTATTTTTATTTTTTTTTTTTTGTAGAAACTGGGTATTTTGGAATTTTCAAAAAAAGAAAATGGTTGACTTTTAATGATATAATTGAGGAATCCATGTTTATATGATTTCTGCAGTATTTTCAATTGATATTATTATTAGGATGATTAATCACTTTTCCGATGACAAAACATTTCCACTAACACTATAATGTTTTTTTTTTTAATAAAATTAATTTGATCCCAATTTTACAAATATTTTTCTGAATCCATAGGAATTTTTCTGTAACTGTTCGGTGATCTACGTTATCTACACTGTAATTATGTACGAAAGTACTAGATTTGCCATTGAGAGTTTATTTGCAAAGCTATAATTGGAATATTCCAAGGCATGATACTGTTGTTTCACGTTGAAATCACCCGGCAGGTTGATTGTTGGATATTTAAAGGGGTATACTAAAGTATTTTGGAGATCAAAATATGTTATATGAAGGTTGAATATTAATTGTACCTTAATATATAGTCATGCTATGTTATGGAAATGAAGAATGCCATGAATATATTTTGTGTTTAAAAGCTTTTACTTAATGGCAGCGAGGTCCAGAAATTTTCAGGGTAGGACTTGATCTTGAATAATCAAATCTTAGGGTAATTAAAAAATCAAAATATTCTAAAAAGTGGCATTTTAGTCATTCTTCTTAGTG
Source organism: Lumnitzera racemosa (assembly GCA_024138005.1). Classification (NCBI taxonomy): domain Eukaryota; kingdom Viridiplantae; phylum Streptophyta; class Magnoliopsida; order Myrtales; family Combretaceae; genus Lumnitzera; species Lumnitzera racemosa. The sequence continues at coordinate 65,260,149 of JAMXBC010000010.1, read as the reverse complement.
GGCCTTTCAGCTACCCATTAGGCAAAACTCCTTTCCTTTTTAATCAAAGCACTACCTTACCCTTTCTTCGCTCTATATCTTACCCATTGTTTGCTCTATTTCTATCACTCCCCTTCCTCCCATCTAGAACAAGCTCTCCGTGAGGCCCTAAAAATTTGACCTATTAATTTGAAAAGGGAAGTGTTGAAAACAAGTCGACATTAGCTAGTTCAAGATTAAAATCAAGTAAAATGAGGATGGTATCGATGAATTAATAGAACATTTATAATAAGAATCTAAAAGAAAACTTAAGAATAATTTGAGCATCGAAAATTTTTCTCAAAATATCTAATAAGAAAATCCCAAATAAATAAGTTGATTCTAGGAATAACACTAATATTGACCATGAGTTTTAAAAAAATGCTAATATGTCGTGTGAAGCCTTAATTTTTCCAAATTGGCTAAAATAACACAATTAGCTTCAAAACAATATAGATTCAAATAAAATAATGAAAACTTTGTAAATAGCTAAAAAGAGAAAAAAGAAAGAAGAGTCTTATATTTATCAATAAATATATATATATGTATATATAATATAACATAACACCATAACTAAATAATTTATTCATATAGGCTATTCAATACAATTCAACTCACATCTTGAATCAATCCTAGTTTACAAGCCAAATAGGAGATAAGTAGCACCATTTAGATATTGCAATTTCTTTATATCTTATTTTATTCAATTTCAATTAAGACCAAAAGACAAGTGCCAATTAGACTTATCATGTTAACAATTAAGATCGGTGAGATTTTAGAAGTTCTATTACTAGTTCAAATTCCCATGTTTAGGAATTCTATCTAAACCATTAGGTGGATTAACCTAGGCAATGGTTCCTATTGTGAGTGTGAGAGAGAGAGAGAAGAAGAAGAAGAAGAAGAAGAAGAAAAGAGAGAAACAACTTAACTAAAAGAAATAAAACAAAATTGAAAAATCAACCAACACTCCTCCTTCCTTTCTTCTTCTCCATCAAAACCAATACCTACTCCCTATCTTTCTTTCATTCCTTCACTCCATACCATTCAATCATCATTCTTCTCTCTAAAGTCTTAAGGAATCTTGTATGCAAGAGTTTCAGTAGCTCTAACTTCTCATCACGGGTCATTAGAAGTAGTTTAGTAAGTTTAGTTTCTGTCGTTTTCTATTTTTAGAACTTACTTGAACAAAACTAGATCTAAACTTCCTTATCTTTGAATCATAGCTCTTATCTTCTCAGAATTTATGTAAAACCAAGTTATTCAAGGTAAGAACTTTAACCTACAATCCTTGCATGTCACATCATACCAAGTTATAACGGTGATTTTATGGTTTAGAATAGAGTTAAAACTAGTGCGTTTTGATAGCTTAAGTGTTGAATTCCAATTTCCTCTTTATCCCTTGCAAATGGCAACTGGAACTTGTTAATATATCCATGCATACTGCTATTCATGTTGTAATAAATATCATCTTGTACATATACAAGGATTTTGGAATAGTTTAAGCCGACATCTAGGTTTTAAAATACCCAAATAACTAAACAATGCACTCGGAACTCTAAATAGTAGAATATATATAATAAGAATGAATCTATAGTGGCTAAATCACTTTGTTATTCCTTATGTTATCCTGATTAGAATGTAAACAATGAAGTTCAATAATGAACCAAAGCCTCTTAATTGTTTAGAACTAAAGTAACAATAGGAAGAAAACCAAGTTCAAACACTTTAGCTGCATATTTTATCATGACTTGAACTATTTCCTATTTTTGCATTTTCCCCTGCACTCTAAAACTGATTTGGCCTTTAAAAACTAAAAGTACATTGCATAAGCTTCAAAATAACTATTTATTTGTTGAATTCCACTAAGAAACGACTTAGTTTTGGCCAAAACAAACATGTTGCTAAAGAGGTTTAGACATGAGACTCCTATTCTATTTTATACCATTCATGTGTACCAAAGGTAATATAAGATGAGTGTTAAAGTTCAATTTGATGTTTAATCAAGGTATTTTTGAAATTCGGTTAAATTTCGAGTTGGTTTGGAAGTGCTTTCGTTTGTTTTTCAAAAAAGGGAAAAAGTTACAAATTTTCAAAGGACTAATCTAATGGTTCTCCCTACTAGTTCCTCCTCTCCCCCCTATACCTCAAGTCATCCAGCACATTTCTTATTCCTTTATCATTTCAATGGGTTTTTTTTTTTTTGTTCTAATCCTTGATTTCTAAAAGTTTTAACTTAATTTATACTAACCAAAAACCTAATTTAAACCCCTTTCTATTAAGGATTTAATCTTATCTATGGTTGTGATTTTAAATAAAGAATTTTAATGGAAGGTGTTTGGTGAAAAGAAATATTGGTTTTGGTTAAATTAGTTTGAATTAAGACGTTTCTTAGGTAAAGCTACAAACTTTACTTGGTTGTTAGTCTATCCTTTTACTAAATCATTTCTTTAGCTCTTATTTGTTGAAAAGTTTCAAACTTTGATAAAAGATACAAGTTTTTCCTTGACTTAAAGTCTATATAGTTTTTGGTATTAATTAAAAGGTGTTTGAAAGTCAGATTGAGTTTAGTAAAGGGGTTATACTCTAATTGGTTTGAAATCACTAATAAAATGAGCGAGGATGCTTAAGATCCTTAAGAGCCATTTAGGAAGTGGGGTTCAAGGAGATAGGAAAAGAGGATGGATGTGGTAGATGTGAAGTTCAATAGTCGAATGTTATGTATTGAATAAGAAGAATGAACTAAGAAAAACTTGTTACTTTTGTTATCAAGTTCATGCGTTCAAGATTACTCTTGTGATTCCGAGTTAGGTTTAGTAGTGATTTTTCTAGCTATTTAGGTACATGGTGCCTGCTTGATGGTTGTGTGCTAGTATATTATGAAATCAACTAGATTAACTCATATTTAGCTTAAGAAATAGTTTTGTTGATTGTGCCTTCCCTACCCATCCTTAAATATAAGGGACAAATTCTGATCTCATGTGAGGTTTCCCTAATGGGCTTGTCTATTGAGACAACATATCTAGATTTAAATATCTCATGATTCCCAGTTCATTAGTACTAGTCAATTGACCTTCACTGTATTATGTATGTAGGAATTAAAAGACTTATATTGTATTATATCTACCTATATGTATAACAAATCATGATTTAATAGGGTCTTAAATACCCATTTGTTGCTTGTTAGGTAAATAACCAAATATATGCATGTATTGTGGTTAGATTGGCATCTGTGTGTACTCGTGAGCTATATACTGGAATTCATCTCATTCTTTTCCTTTTTTTAGGTACTGACACTAGAGATCATATCATTTATGAGGAGCCTCTTGTAGATGAGTTTCAGGAGGAGGACAAAATGGACGACTTATATTTCTATGATTAGTAGAGTTGATGGAATTCTAGAGTTGGCTTAAAGGTTTGTTAGATTATCTTGGAGACACTAGACTTATGCTAAGGATATATAGTTGAGTAAGATGTTAACCTACTAGTCTATGAGATTTTGGTTGTTTACTTTTTAGAGACCGACTCCTTTGGTTATTACCGTTCAGTTGATATGTTTTCAAGAGCATGTTAGACTCCTTTGTGATACTCATGTTATGAATTTGTATTCGACAATGAGTTTGACTCATGTACCATGTGTATAACACCTTAATCTCAAGGCATCATAACTCGCCATATATCCCTAATATCTATTGATACTTCAAGTGTAAATAATTTTCTAAAATCTTCAAAGTTCCAATAAATTCTCTAGATAATCTCATAAAATTAATTCTCTAAAATAAACTAAATTAATGCCTAAATAAAATAATTAATTTTTTAACAACAATTAATAACTAAAAGACTAACATTTTATTTATTCAAACTCATATAACAATCTCTAGCTAGTATATGTAGTCGTCGCTCTCCCCATGCCATTGGTAGTAATAAAAGTCTTCATAAATCATCATAATTAGTCAATTCAACTAAAGCTCCTACATCTAAGAAAAATAAAATAAAATGAGTGAGCTAGAGCTTAGCATGAAACATGCAATCACACTTACAAAAGCAATCAATGCAATAACATATGTGATAAATGTAGTAAAAACACAAAATATGTTATTATTTTCAATTTGGTCCTTCACATAACACATGAGAGTACTCATGACCCCACTAACACAATCATATATAAATATATAATTAAAAATAATCATAACACCATACTTAAGAATTGCCACCTTTAGCCTCATTATTCTTAATCTACCTCAAATCATTTTAATGGTTAACTCTATTAGGGAAATCACCATCCATTAATCATCGAGATAAAGCAATGCACAAGTAGCACACAACAATTAAAAGTATTATATTGCATTAGTCCATTTCAATTTAATTAGCGTAACATCCACAACTAAAAAACATTTATTGCATACTTAGAGAATTTGATTTAGTTTAAATAATACTATCAAGGCAAGTAGAACCTGTAATAATTGTAGACACTCCATTGTTACCCTTATAGAGTTATAGCATTTTTTTTAGAATAAAGAAAATGTTCGCAATTAAAAAAGAGGAAAAAAGTAAATTAAAAAAAGAGAAAAATAATAATTTTTTTTATGAAAATAGGACCCTTAGGTCAATTTTAGGATCTTTAGATCAACTAGAGAAGGTCATTTCATTTTAGGGTTAAATAAAGTTAAAGTACACATATGCGATTTAACAGTTCCAAGTTATAAGTCAAAATGTTAAATTTTTTTGAAAAATTTAATATTTGGACCATGATTGATGTTAAGTATTTTCAGTTCATTAAAGTGAGAATAATTTATGTTAATAGTGACTTCAAACAGTACCTCGATTGGACATAAATTAGTTGATTTATGAAAAAAGTTATTTTTGAAGTACTTGTACGTTTAACGAATTAGCGCTAGTAAAACTATTAAATAGAGATCAATTTGAAAATTAATTTTAACATATGTGCACTTGACTTACTTGTAGAAGTCGACACATTTTTAATTTATTGAGAGCTAGCCATTAAGGGTTTTGATTAAGCTCAAACTAGATATGTAGTTTTAAGCTTGGTTAACACTTAAATATTATTCTATCTACACAATGATTGAGACATAAGTCAACATAGCTAGGAAGGGGGCACACATGTAGATCTCTTGTCCTAGGTTTGATCCTTATAAAAGGTACTAAGCAACTTTCACATTTTCTCCTTACGATGGACACATGTCGACCTATGGTTAGCTAATTGTGTCCGCTTTGTATAACTTTCTCTTTCTTTCCATCAATTTCTCATGAGAAACCTACCTCGTGTGCTTAGTTTAACCTATTTTTTTATCCATTTTTCTTCACAATGACATCGTTTAAGAAGTTAAAAAAGGCATTCAAAATTAAAAAAAAAAAAACTTAAATACCTATCTAAACATATTAAGCATGATTCAAGACTCTTTAATTGTATCTAGAGCTTTCGTAACCTATTTAGAGAAAGAAGTGAAGTCCAAGAATGATTTTTCACCAATGGTTTTGACGAAATTGAATCAAAATTAAATGAATTCATCACTATGCATTAATTTTAAAAATGAAAATTAACTTTGTTTTTTGACTTTCCAAGCTTAACCATGGCTAAAGAAGTATTTAAAGGGGTTCAAAGGTCCTTCTAAAACATTAAGCAACTCTCAAGCAGTTCTCTCTAAGCTTGAAACCAAGCTTTCTCACTCTAGCTTGAAGTTGTTTCTCCGTTTAGAAACCTTGCTTCCACAACCTTCCCCCCTACCTCGGTACCTTTGGCCCCCATACACAAAAAAGAAAAAATGCTCTTCCTTTTCTTTAATTGGCCTTGAATTTAGCGTAGGCTTTACATTCTCTCCCTTTGCCATCAGCTTCACTACATACAACTACATCTACCGCCAATCGACACCGAACTAACCAACCCAGCAACTTTTTTCACACTCTAAAGACTAAAACTTAACCCTTATTCGAACCAGGCTACTACTATGTGAACACCATACAACCACCACTACCACCCAAATTTCAAAAATAACCCAAACTACCTCCCTTTACTATCATGCTATGTGCAAACCAAGTTTCACTAATAAAAGTTACATGAATCTTCTTTTTCTTGCTAAAGAAGACCCTTGTAAGCTATCTTGGAACATTGTTAGAGCTAATGTCTTATCTTCTTAACCTAGATTCCTCATTTAACCTGATCCATACCTTAATCCAAATCTGCCAATTCAACCCCTACGTTCTATGTTAATGTAAGTCTAGCCCTCTTCTTGTGTTTCTTTTATTTTGTTTCATTATTATCATCATCATCCTCATCTTTCCTTTTCTTTCTTACCATGTAATTGATTTGTAAGTAAAAATAAAAGGAGATTTATCATGGATGTAGGAGTTTTTCATATATTAAAAAATATATTTTTTATTTTATTTTAAAATTTTCTTTCTCTTTTTAATAATTAAAAAAAAACTTTTTTTTTCTCTTTCCTTCTCTCTTAGAAATGTTTCCTTTTCAAAAGCTAAAATTATATATATACATATATATATATATATATATAAACCCTTATTTGAAAAAAAAAAGAACTGAAGATTTTTTTTTAGAAAGTTTTCAAAAAACGAAAAAAGGAACCTTAAAAGAGTAGGACTCTTTTCTAAAATTTTTTCTTAAAAATAAAACAAAATGGTCAAAAACATAAGCTCAACGAATTTTCAATAATAAAATAAAACAATACACTTAAAGTATTTGAAATAGAACTACATGAAGTCTAATCCTTATTAGAATATACATAGGCACCTATAAGATGACTTAAAGTAAGGATTTTTTTTCTTTTTATAAATAAGTAAAAATAATTTCTTAATTTCTTCCCCTTTGTAAATAAAAATTAATTTTCTTTCTTTCTTACCAATTAGAATTATTCTTTCAAGTTAGAAGGTTTTTTTTTTTTAAGAAAATAAAACTAAATTTAGAAGGTTAAATTAGTACCGTTTTAAGATTTAATAGGTTAGGCCCTAAACTCAAAGTCTATAATTTCAAAAATCATTTTTCAAAAGAAGTTTTATCTAACTAAGTTATAACCAATCCATCCAATTGATTCTAAATCAACTCTTTCCTCAACATCAATTGGGTAGCAACTCTAAACATTTTTCAAAATCCATAAGAAATCAAATTTTTATTAATTCTTGGTTAATGATTTATATCAAATGACTATAGGGTCTAATATGAATCAAATTAAGGAAAAGAAAATAAAAAAATCAAGTTCGGTAATAGTAAGGAAGTACTAATCTTAGAGGCTATGTAAATTCTCCCGTAGATCCTTAAACTAATTAATCAAAAGTTACTAGATTGGAGATGACTAAACTTGGAGTAAAAGTTTAGAAGAAAATGTTCTTAGAAATTACACTTAGGAGCAAGGTTCTGATCCCCATTAGACATTACTTTTTGGTGATTACAGTCATAAATATGCTCATAATCTTAGACCATAATCTTCTCTACACCTAACTCCACTCTAGAATCATGCTTGGCTCTAAGACTCACACTTTCGTGGAATCATAGTAAGAAGTACAACTATGCTTCTTGACCATGATCCTTTTACTTCAACCAAACTCCACTTTTCTTCAAGTGTTGATCCATCAAAATCCTCCTCGACTCAATAATTCCAATTTAATAGCACAGTCCATATAGTTCCACTTCTCATCAATTGTCACTAATTAAATAAGAATTTTATTATATTTACTTGAATTCCTCAAGAGACCTAACATGAACCCAATGTCACTAGTCTAAAATCACCAAATGATCAACCTTAAAACATTAATTCGATTAGAAACTTACCAAGGATTGAAATTCCTTTAATTTCAATGCTTTTCCATACAAAGAACGAGAATGATCTTGTAAAAATAATAATAAAAAAAAAGGAGTTGGAGCAAAACTTATTTCAACTAAGGGGCAGTGAAGCACCTTGAGTTTTGAGAAATTTAACAAGGAAAGAACCTTTATGGAAGGTACCTTCTTCTTTAAAAAAAAAAAATAGAAGAAGGCACAGTGCCTTCCTTAGCAACTCCTGCTGCAAAAGAATCAGCAAGGAAAATAGCCATCAAAATTACAAAACCAAGCATAACCACAATCACAACTTCAAATTAACTACAATCCAATAAAGAAACCTAAACTCCACTTCCAACTCGCATCACTAGACCTTACTCCAAACTCAATTATAATTGCTTGAATAAAAATACAAGTAAAACATGAACAACTGATTTCCCAAAATCCAAACTTGTTCATTATTACTTTAATGAAAAATGTAAAATATGAGACACCCAAGATATAGAAAGAAGCACAAAGAAGTTAAAGTGATATTAAATTCTACATAAATAGAAATGTTCAATGCATTTTTTTATACATGTCTAGTAAATAATACAGATAATCTCATCTTCTCTTAGACTTAGCAAAGACTCGAGATATGTTAGATGCCAAACTCTCAATAGGCTTCTTCTCCTCTAGAACCGCTAAAGCTTATGACTCCTGTGTTTCTATTAGTTGTTGGGTAGCTTAGAGAACTACAATGGATCAACCATAGCTATATGGAAATAACTTTCTTCCCGAAAACTAACAGACCTCCTCCCTCTCTAATGTAGAGTTAGCAATATGAAAGGGGGGATCACATTTTATCTCCAAACTTAGGGTCTCAAACATGCTACCTCCACATGGACCCTCAAATGACCCTTCCCAAAGAGCGGGACCTGTACTATCATTACTACATCAATCGCATCCCTGATGTCATCTACCTCTCCTCATCCTAGTCCATTCAACTCACTTAAGGGGATATGGAAGGTTGTACTCCACTTAGATGTCCACATCCAGTCCTTGAATTTAGCTGCTTAGTAATTAGCCCTATTAAGAGAGATCCTAATCCATAAGAACTCTTCAACCTACAAAAAGAAGAGGATTAAGATAAGGAAGAGTGAGGTAAGTTGAAAAAATAGTCATGGTTGAAGGCGATCTCATAAATTGTCCAAGTGATGCTCTAGTCTGGCCGATATATCAACAAGTGATCCTCCTATACCACTATTGGTACCCACGCTCTATTATTCTAGGTCCATTAATTTGAATCACCTAAGCATACTTATCATACTAATGTACAAATTATCAATATCTTGTGTAACTAAGTGTTATATAATACATATTCACATACAAAAACAACATTTAATCAAGCTAAAACACTTAAAATACAAACACATGTAGTTCTAGGGTTTTAAGTATACAATGACTTAAATCATACAAGATTCATGAAAAAAAAAAATCATGTAATTAAAGTAGATGTGTCACGACCCGATGGGGCTAGTCGTGGCAGTCACCATATACCGTACAAAAGATTGTAAATTGAATTCCCTTATAATCGACAATCTTTTTATATGATATATAAGACTATAGCTACTACTAACTACCAAGAGTATACAAACTTAAGCAATATCATTTCATGACAAATAACAATATTATATAAAAAACATAACATATAATCTATTTGTATAAAAGTTTACAGATATAGAGTCTGAAATGTGTCTAAAGTCAGACTAATATAAAAATTACATATTCAAATCTACAATTATTCAAAAGTACTCTTTGTCCTTATCCAGCTCCCATACTGACCTCGTATAGTAAACTAACCTCGGGCATACGACAGCTCGACTCCACAAATAGGTCGACCTACGAAAGAAGACTACAAGGGTATAAACTTACTAGCTTAGTGAGATATTTTCCCTCAACCATACAACAATCAAGTTATACAACGGTTAAGTTCAACCAAATGAATGCATGAACAAGCAATATGCTAAACAAATACATGCAGGTGACCAAGTACTGTATGAACTCAGATTTAATGCCCTCCGAAGTCAAGGTTGGAGATTCATCAGTACAGTTAGATCTGGGTATCATATTAGAACTTATTTCACAATAAAACTCCGTGTTTTGTATTTAAAATGTAATGGTACATCCATTACTAACCTTATCAAAATGAGTTTTACATATGATTGTGAGTAAGTTCACGTACCCCTCACTCACTTTTAAACGAAGGCCTCTAGACTCGACCCATAGGTAGGCGGTTGGCGCCTCCAACGCCTAGTCATCCCGGGGGCAAAGGTAAGGTCATATCACAACTGTGCACCATACGAAATCAATAATAATCAATAATCAACCCACATATGGCCTCTCGTTACCTCCGTGTAATTTGACTACCCAGAATTAGTTATGCAGTGCATGATTTATGCATGATCTAAGTTAACTTTTTCTAGTCGAATAAAAAGTTAAGTCATATTTAATTAGTGATCATTCCAAGTCACAAACAATCAATCCAATAAATCTACTATGCAACAAACATTAAATTATTGAAATTTAAAGTAGATTCATTATTAACAACAATTATCATGCACAAGCATAACCCAACCTCATACATCTTCATTTATAAATCATAATTTATATTCACTAACTACAAGTACAAATAAGTATGGAATCATTAGGAAAAACTCACTCAGTCATGGCTAGCTCAAGGATTGTAGTAGTTTGGGAGCAGCTTAGGGTCGATATCGAGATCACCTAAGAAAAAGGCAAATTTATGAGTTTGAGAATTTAAAGCTAACTAGTATTGTAATTTTTAAGGTCTACTTCGCTTAATTATGTGAAATTATCGATTCCAGTTTTTTATCAATTCACATGTAACTTTTTCATTTTAGCTCGGATTGTTATGAACTTATAGTCTATTTTGATCGTTTTCGAGCGTATTTTCTCGTAACGAGGTCCGTTTTGGGCATTGTGACTCGTAGTATAAATTGTGATATAAAAATATTACAAAAATTATTATTTAAGTTTAAAAATTATAAAATATTAATTTTCGCTTTTTCTTAACATATTTATGATTTAATAATTATTTAAATCGTATATTTGATATTTTTATTATTTTGAGTGTATTTTTCTATTTTTGAGATTTTTAACTTTATTATGATTATTATCATTATTATTACCTTTATATTTTTTACTATTTCTCATTTTCTTATTTATTATTTCTCTTATGTACTTTACGATTATACACATATGTATATTCATATACTTATAATATATATTTTATAATTTATTTTATTAAAAAATCTTTAATTACGGTATCATATATATATATATACATATACACCTTACATATTTACGAATTTAGTAAATATATTATTATTGCTAATACATATTCGGTATAGTGCTTATATATATAATATACGTTATACGTATTATATATGTATATGTATTTATTGAAAATAAACATACTCTTATATACATATTCATGTATTCATGTATTTCTATTTATATATATATAAGTCTTACATATGTACATAATATAAATACATACATATATATTCGGCATATATATACTTATATCGTATTTATCATAAAATATGTATACTATATTATATATATATATATATATTATGCCACATACCACAAAACCTATACTCTATATTATATATATATATTTATATGTCATATATTACCACTTATGGAAGTATACTAATATATATATATATATATATATACTATACGATTATATATATATACTAAAATAATTATACATGGATACATACATATATATATATAGTTACGGTACAAAAAAATATACATATATACTATAGTTATTTATTGAAATACATAATACTAATTATATGTATTCCTAAAAAAATACATAACACATATTCTTACATATAATATACCTATGTATATGCATGTATACATACCTAACCTTATACATGCATATACTATTCAATTTATATATTTGTGTACATATGCATGTATTAACAATGTTTTATTTATAAGAAATACTATACAAATACTATATTTATACATGTTTGTTTCCTTCTTTCTTCTTCTTTTCCTTCTTTCTTTTTTACGTTTGTTTCCAATTTTTGGTTTATGTGTACAAAATTCTTTTCTTTTTTTCTTCTAGATTTTATCTCTTGCTTTTATATGCAGTGATTAGTAAGTTTAGGAAAAATAAATAAATAAATCTTATCCTAATCTTGTCAATTAATGAAGATGGGACAATTTAATTATAACTCAACACATGGCAATTGTAATTACGTAGGCTGCTTGTTTAGATTTCATTTTGCTAATTTTTTTGTTTCGGTTTTACAAGACGTGGAATTGAAGTGAGAAAGGAAAGAAAGAAAAGAGATAAATTGGAAATGAAAGAGAAGGAAAATGAAAAATAATAATAAATATATGTAATTTTTCGAATCATATAAATTATAACAATTCTCCTCATAAATTAATTTTCAAATTTTTGTGAAATTTTATCAATTTAATTGGTATCCGTTACAATTATAATTTTTACAAGTTATTGTGGTAATTTCGTTAAAATTTCATGCAATTAGGCAATTTAGTCGAGAATTGTATTCGACTATGATTATATCACTATTGAGTAATATTTAACTATTTTATAGGTTTATATTTATGATTTTAAAGTTTCGAGCAATTTCGGGTTCAATTTTGATTAATGGTGCGTAAACTAGTTTTAGGGTTTTAGTATGCGATTTGGGGTTTAGATCTATTCCTAGGGTTTTGTTATTGATGTTACATTTGATTTATTAAACTTTAAAATATTTTATTGTTACTAGCCTTATCGACTTATTGTACAGTTTAGAATACTTGGACTTGAGTTAGAGTTCAACTACTGTTTTTCTTAAGGTTTACAAGATGGATGTATAGAGATGTTTAACTTTGATTTTGGACTAAGATTTTGGAAAAAAAAAAAAGGTTGAATAGGTTGGATTTGATGGAGAACTCATGGTTAGCCACAAGAGAGAAGTAGATGTATTTGAGTTTTCTAATATGATTTTGTTCATATGTGACTTGATTTTAGTAGTAGCGAAGGCATCTTTTAGAAAGACACCTTCAGTTATATTAATTATAATATTAAAGGCACCTTCTTTATTATTCTTAACATAACTAAAGGCACCTTCTATTATAACAATATTATTAGTGGAGGCATCTTTCCAAAATGCACCTCCTTCCTTAGTTAAGAATAAAGAAAGCACCTTTTAAAAGGCATCTTCCTTGTTAAATTTCTCAAAATTGAAGGTATCTTTCTAAAAGAAGCCTTCATTGCCCCCTACTTGTAATAAGTTTTTCCTTAATCCCTTTTTTTTATTATTTTCTGAGTAACACACCCTTTTCCTTACCTTATATCCTTCTCCTACCATATAATCTCCCTTCTCCACCCAATTTAGTAGTGTTTGATAGTTCTAAATCCCCAAAAGATATTAAAACTCTTAACTGCCTAATGAAATCATGACAAAATGTGTGATTAGCATGTCTTACCTAAGAGTTCACATAGAGTTGCTCAGCCGGGTTGTGGTAGAAATTGCTTATGGGAGCTTTTATCTAATATGAGGAGCAACAGGATGAGAGGTTTGTAAAGCTTGGTTATACTAACTTTTAAAATAACCAAAATACCCTTTACTAAAATTATTAAATTACTTTACTACCCTAGCATTTATTTAATAAGCTTTCTTTATTTTATCTTTTATTTCACTTGAATTTTCTTAGGTGTTACAATGTCGATACTTGACTTCATTCTAGGTTTATCATAATGTTAAGTAGATGAATGTTCTCACTCCTTCTGAGATTTTAACGATATAATGTGGTTTATTATTTTGAAATAGGTTCTAATGGTTAAATGGCGGATTGTAAAGCCTTAGCATAATCCTAACTAGTAAAGACACATGACAAGTTGTGATGCCCACTAAGGTCTTAAGGCATTACACTAATATTTCATTTTGACATAACTTTACAAATTTGACAATGCTAGTATTTGCTAATTTTGAAAAATTACATATATTACACTAATATTTTCATAGTATCTCATGGAAATAGCATCTTATCTTAAGTTTTTCAAAATCATAATGTGATTTATTGCACGAAACTAACGTTTCAATATAACCAAAATAATATATTATATATGCCACTTTACTTAAGTATAACTAATGTTATATTAAACTCCATTTTATAATATAAAGCATCTATGTGTATAAGTGTCTAAATTATGACTACTCTTATACAAAATATGAATTATCTTTATATATTATTATACTATATGTTCTACTTTAGTTATCTATGAATTTCGTGTTTATGTAGGCATAATTGTTAAAATCATGAGTCGACTGTACAATTTTACGAGTTTATAATTTTATGATGTTTTTCTTAATTAAAATGAATATAAAAAATCATTTCAATATAATTTTTTTTTAAAATTAGGAATTTTGATGTACAATTCTGTAAGGATATGATTTTACTAATCTACATGCTCAAATGAACAGTAAAATCACAATTTTAACAATTATTTATATAGGTTTTAAAAAGAAAAAAAGAATATATTTTCTTAATTATGAAGACTTTAGCCTATTTTATTATTCAAAGATATATATTTTCTGTCATTCTTCAATAATAGTACTTGTAAATAAGTTATAGGTTTTAGTAGTTTCTAATTTATAATATAAAATCTCTACCTATATCATATGAGCGCATGCATGTGTGTATTATACTATATTATATTTTCTAAAATGTAATGTCTATGAAATTTTTCATAAACAATTGTATATGATCTTATAACTAATTGTATATATTTTATTTCCAAGTCCAGAGTTGATCAATTAGGATAGCTAGGTTTAACTAAAATTAATATTTACAATGATATCATAAATTCATAGGGTGGCATTCTAAAAGTTTTACAAACTTTAAAGTTTTCATTATAAATATATATAGGATTTGATATAAAAGCTTTAAAAATGTCAACAATCGAGAACAAATTATCAAGTATTTAGGTTCATGCTTTGTCACATTTATGGGTACGCTTCTAGTGCTTAAGGAATTGTAGGTCGTTGTACTTAGTTATGCTTATAAATAGTTTTAGATGTGCACGAGCGATGTTTATACTTAGAAGCTATTGTGTTTACACTTCATTATGCTGTTGAATGTTTGCAAAATTCTTTAATCACCACTTTAAATGGATTAATGACAATCAACCTAAACTTTTGAATTGGACATGCGTCACAACTTATTAGGGGATTGCATTTAGGATTGTGATACCAAATACCAGCCTTTTGAGGAGAAAAGAGAGTACTTTCCCTATACCTCAACGAACTAATAAGTAAGGAAAGAGGCCATAACGAAGGTCAGGGGCTAACTCTATTGGTTTGTGGAAGGAGCTAAAATGTCTCTATTACACATTTTTGGGTTTAGTGACATTTGTGATTTGGCTAGCAAAACTCCTTAAGCTAGACTAATTTTTCTAGTTTCACAATAAACCAAACAACGTTGTAAGGATAGAATTTGATTTGCAACATTACACTTAATAGTTATTTGTAAAACCTTGCTTGTTATGTGCTATATACAACGCGGGTCCCTTATCCCGCGTTTTTGAGTTATGGTTTGCTCACCCCTCTACAAGTGAAGATGAACAAAACAAAACTCAAATGAGGTTTGAAGTCAACTCTAAACTTTTTGTTGTAGGCTTGGAAATAGTTTCTGGAACTACTACGAAGTTGTTTAGTATTTGTAGTGGTTCAATCTAAACCCCATGTAACTTTTGCATGTACGTAAATATTGCATATATTTTTTCTATATTTGAAAATACTAAGTTATTTTGAATTATACTTATTACACTTCTGCTAATTTATGTGCTTCAAAGTAGTTAGATTTGTGATGCCTTATGTATATCTCTCTATGGTTAATAGCTAAGTGCTAAACTTTAGTCATAGATTGTTGTATATGATATATTGTTGCAACCTAAGCACGTTTTGGGCATGATACTTCTTTTAAAACTAAAATTCATTAGATAATGCTTCTTTGTCAACATGCAAAGCTTCATTATCATTTTTCAAAACATCATTCTCATATACCAAAAACATTAATTTGACTCAAAGCTTCATTTAGATTTTTCAAAGTCTTATTGTCATTTCTCAAGTTCAGAAACTTTTGCATTAGATTGTGAAAGTTCTTTTAGAACTTTTTCAATTTGCTCATAAACATCACAAGGAAGAGTATCATAATCAAACTCAAAGTTTACCTTAAGAGCCATAAGATACAAATTAGCTTCAGTATTATCCTCTACTTTTGTCTCTAACTTGTTTAAGTTGCTTTAAGTTGCCATTAAAGCTCCTTACTTCTTCTTATGTTTGTCCATTTTCTTGATCAACATCAAACACTCATGTTTAATGTATTTAGGTTTCTACATTCGTAATAAGCAATCTTCTTCTTCGTCTCCTTTTTGTTTTCTTCTTATAGCCTTTTACATCACTTTAACTCTTGTTAAAATTATAATTTTTATAACTTAAGGACCTCTTATCTTACTTTTTAAGTATCTTGTTAAGGAATCCAACTAATATAGTCAGTTCTTCTTTGTTGATCCTATATAAGATATCAAGAGACCCGCAGGAGGTGGGGGTGGGTGGTTAGGAATTGAGATCTCTAAATTTTTTAAAAGTAATATTTAATAATTTAACACTCAATAATAAAATTTTAAAGTAAAAGAGTAAGGAAGAAAAAAATCAGACAAAAATTTTATAGACCTTTGACCTTCTACTTACTGCTCTCTTTTAGCTCTACTGCTAGGGACCCGAACTACTTCACCGATGCCGTTCCACTTGGTCTGCTAAAACAAATCACAAACAAATTACAAGCATTTGTCACGACGACTTCACAACACTTTACTCTGCCTATTTAATCTCTCTACAATCTAGGCTAATACAGATCTACAGAGTACAAACTATCTTTTCCCTACAATACAATATAAAGATTACAAGTGAGAACAAAAATACATGTCTCAAATAATTTTTCACTTAAAAGAAATAATACTCATTGTAAAACTTTGATTCAGTACAGCTTTTTGAAGAAGTATCTAAAGAACTTTTTGAAACTTTTCAGATGGTAAAAACTAATCAAGAATTTTTTGTGCAACGATAGTATTTCCTCAAAGTTGTATATCCACGTTTTGAATATTTTCTCCTTTTATATTAACTTTTTCCAACGGTTAAAAATCTAAAGATCTTCTCTACCTCCATAATTATCTAACCATTAGTTATTCTTGATAATTCCTTGAATATTTTTAAGAGAAGATCTTGATCATTTGAAAATTCAAAGCCAATTCTCCTTATCATGTTTAGATCAATTCGTAATTGCTAGATAAGCTTTGATTTAAAAAAATCTGCTTTAGTTAACTACTTACAAATAAGCCTTATATTCAAATTTTAAGATCCCACAAAACCTAATTCAGCCTTATCCTTATCCTTATCCAATCTAGTGCATATCTTGATTTTTCCAAATATATTTTCGATTAAAAATAATCCCCATAGATCTTAATTCCATCTTTAGTGAAATGGAATTAAGTGTATTTTCCTAATACATACAATCTAGTGGAGCTAGGTCTTGATTAATTTGAATCTGATTTAAATTAATATTTCACATAATTTTTCAAGACCAACCTTCTGAAGAGTATCAACCTTCTTTTCTTAGAAGTCTCTGAACAAGCTTCTAAACTGTTATACCAATTCTTTTTCTAAGAGATTCTATAATACTTTATGAAAACTTTCTATAATAGACTATTTTCAAACAATTTGAAGCTTCTAAATGCAAGTTAATTTTGTGAAAATTAACTTTCTAAAAAACCTTCTATAAGCTTGAACTCTTAAAGATTCATTAGTTTTTAACCATTTTTGTTATCATTAAAATGTATGAGAGATATCTAACATTCTTCTTCATCACTAGACTCTTCATCATCTAAATTCATGCAATACCATTTGCTTTAAATGCCAAAACCTTTCTTTTGACTTCTTAGTCATCATTATTTAGAATGTCAAATTTGTAGGCCATTAATTTGCTATAAAGTTGAAGGAGTATCATCTTGCTAAGGTTACATGCCTTCTCAATTGCACTTTTCTTGGCATCCCAAACCTTGATCAAAATACGAAGTATTTTCCTAACTAAATATGAATTATTAAGATTCTTTTCAAGAAAGGGGAATTCATTTAATATTGTAGTAAGGTGGTTAAAAGAATCCTTGATTTCCTCTCCTGGTTGAATTGTAAAGCACTCATATTCTTACAAGAGAGAATATATATGAGTCTCTTTGGTGGTATTAGTTCCTTCATGTCTTTCACAAAAGATATTCCAAATATCCCTATCTATTCGACAAGAGGATACTAAATAAAATTCAATGAAGCTATAGTAGACTTAATTAAATTCTTAACCTTGTTATTTAGCCCAATCTTTTTCTTAATTATCTTACGAAGTAACTTTTCCTCTAATCTAAATATCTCCAAGTTCAATTATATCCCAAGACTCATCATCGGTGGTTGAAATGTACATCTCTGATGTGCCATGATTTCCTAGACACAAATTTTGTTTATCTTTCCTTATCAAATGTAATTTATGAACTATGGAAAATGATATGTTAACTAGACTAAACTAATATTACTCATAAGTTTAATCCAATTAATGGGAAGGAATCATCATAATTATAGGTATATGACTGGTAAGATTCAATAATCCAAGATAATAATCTCACTATAATCAAAATTCTCACAAGAGAGTGACTAAGGTTTACAATATGATAAGAGATGACAAGAAAATTATAAATGACAATAGAAAGAGTTTTTTATATTAAACCTATAGTAATGGCAATTCCATAATTAATTACAACATGTAAGATATGTGAAATAATAAAAAAAGAAGAAGAACAAATTACATCCGTAATTGGAAGAATTAATAAATCAATATTTTGAAATGCCATTGGGCCACCGATGGTACTTTACTTGAACCAATAAGCTGGTCTTCAAGCAAAGTAGCAAGCTGGTTTGTTATGAACCTAACCTTACCTTCTAGCTATTGGATTCGATATGCCATTAAGCCGATTCACATCACAACAATCTGGTTAACTCCTCCTACGTCTTGCCCATCTAGTTTTCTTATCTTCTAAGTTCACATACTTGTCTTTGATATGATTCTTGGTGTCTCAATCTAATGTTAGAAAACTCATACCTTGATTCTTATCAATCTCCATCTTGAATTTTCAATAAGAAAAATTGTTACCATCAAAATAAGAAATCTTGTTAGTTGGTATGGTCAAATTACTTATAGTTATTAGATTTTATACTCAATAGATAAGATGGCTTAACTCTTATAACAATTGTTGATCCAGTTTAACAATCAAGAGAGCGTGAATTAATTGTTTAACATAAATTTTTTTTGCAAAGAATCTTAAATAAAATAATGAATATTTAAATCCCCTCAAATTATTACTATATTGTTGTAAAGTAATCAATGTTCAAGTAAGCAAATAAATAATAAGGAAAGTAAAAAGTGTAGAGAGAAGAAGATTGAGGAGATTTTTCTAAAGGTTTTACCTTATGTGTCAAGCCTCTTTCTCAGCTCTACTACTGGGATACAGTTATCTATACGGATTATTCTATTGTGTAAAAGATGAAACTTTGAGAGAGTATAACATACAATTAGCCTTGACCTTTAATCTATTACTTTGTCTCACTTAACTTTTACCTAAGCTAAAACATAGACTACATAATCTAATTACTGTCAAAATACATCAAATCCTCACTTAAATTTTTGTCAAATCAATGAGGAAAAACAAGTAAAAAGAATCATCTAAGTTTAGTATAAGGAAGTCGTTTTACTTTATCATCTACTTTCTACTTAAGAAATAAAATAGATAGAGTAAGACCATTGGCTCAAACATGACTTTTTAAGACTCTTAATTGAAATTCTCCTTTTAAATGTACAATAAAAGTGATGTGCTTCTCTTCTAAATTTTGATGTTAGATACTTATGAGTATTAATGATGTAGTGTCCAATAACCAAATTGAATAAATCAAATCTTTTTTACGAAGATACGACCATTGATGAGCTTTGAAATAAATCTCACAAATCTTGGAGTAAAAAACAAGATATGGCCTATATTTAACCATTGAGACCATTTCATTTAAAATTCTAAGTGTGGAAAATATCTTATTGAACTTTTTTTGAAAAACCCATTAAAATCGTCTAAAAAATATCTCCTTATTTTGCTCTTGTTATCCTCCACAAAATCCTTAAGAAATATGCTTAAACCTTGTCTTTAGATATATATATATATATTTATTGTTGATGAAAGACTTAAAATACAATTATCCATAGGATATTTATAATCCCATAACTCTAAGATAATATAAAGAAAGTGAATCAAGTCAATATCCCATGAAACAAAGAAAAGAAATAAGATAAGATGAATTTTCAACAAAGATACTCTAATCTGTGTGATATCTTGCTAAAACTAAGAAAATTCTACTTCCTAAAATACTTAAATGACGATGCAATTGATCCATGCAAAAATATACTCAATTCAGTCCCTATTGTCATGCCATGGGCCTTGTAACTCTTCACATATGAATAACTACGGCTTCCCAAAGTTGACTGATAAGAATAAAAGAAAAGTAAAACTATGCATTTGAATTCAAGGCTTTTGACCTACTTCTAGCATTTAAAGCTTATGACCTATTATGTTTCTAAGCATTCTAAGACTCACTTTTGGATAAGGTTAACTAACTTCTAACTTCTTCTTTCCCCTCTTCTGGTGATCCAATTGATTCATGACTTGCAACTTTACATCATTAGTATTAATTTGAAAATAAAATCCCATAAATAAATTCACACATTAGCTCCAAATAATTTTGACTAAATCCTTAATCTTATCTCCTTCTTAAACTTGACAATATATCTCATATCTTTCTCTATAGTTATCTTGAACAACCTCTCATAATTTCCTTAAAATCAACTACTTCCATGTTATCTTCTTAAACCAACATTTCTTAAACATGCTGCTCTGTTATATAATTCGAGTGTGTTTGCTCTACATGTTGGCATAAATTTTTTGTTACAATGAAGATGTTAGACATAAAATAGAACTTCCACAAACTTTTGATAAATGATGCTTTTCCTTATCATGATTATGAAGCTCTTTACGATTGAATCTCTCTTGATTTATAGTAAATCATACCCATTAATAGTAAAAATGAAACTATTTACAACAAAAATGAGGCTCTTAATAGATTTTTATAGAAGCTATCAATAGCTTTCATGAGGTTGCCGATAGCTTCTTTTACTGTAAATTGAGAATGAAATACTAAACTTAAAGTAACCATACCATAAAGCTACGTTTAAGTGAAAATTGTCCTTAAAAATCACTACATAAACATAATGAGTGAATTGCTAATTGAATTTATTTCCTTGCAAATTGCCACAACTAATTCAACATCCTTTGCCAAGCACATCCAAGACTTGAGTTAAATTGAACATAAGTTGCTATATCTAGACTATCACATTTGAAGCTTTATTCTACATTGATGTCCATGGCCTCTTCCGTTATCACTAAATCAATAACCACTTTACTAAAACTAAAGATGAAATAAATACTATATATTTGCTTCTTAATTATTGATGGAGCCATACGCTTGATCAATATATCCAAATGATAAATTTCTAACTTTGATTAAGTGAAAATATCTTCTTGAAATTGAGTTGCACTTGTTGAACATTAGATCAAAATATTGAAATTATAGATTTCCAAAACTTTATCCCACTTCCATAATTTAATCCTTATGATATTAATAAACTTATAGTAGAATGAAGTCAAACATATTACTTAAATATGTTAAACTAGTGGAGTTAGGCCATCAATTTATCACTAAACCAACTTAAATCCACCAAAAATATCAACTTCATAAATTTTGATATAAAATTGGAAAACCCTCTACTTTATCTTCTGTTGGCTTTTATATATCTATCTGAACCTTCTAAATTTCCCTCTAATTACTTCTATTGGTACGTTACTATCAAAAGACCTTTCAACTACTCATATATTACCTTTTATTACAATATAAACTTAATTCATTAGTATTTACCTATTACATGTTTTGTTATTATAAAAACCAATTAGGATATTTTAAGCATTGAGGACCATAAAACTTTATATTATCTTTCTTCTTGCTTTTCAAAAAGGGCTCTAATAAGAATCAAGTCCCAAGACTGATCATTAGGAGATGAGCTAAGGGATTATAGAGCTAGATATGATATATCCTAGCTCGAAAGCTAGCATAGGATGAAAATTCTTACTCAGTTCAAGGCCTCTTACACTTTTTTCTAAGCTAAGTACTGGACTACAATCCAAGCAAAGATTGCTCTTGATTGACTAGGGGTAGGTAAGATGACCTTACTCCTATGCAATCCTTTATATGCAAAAGTCTATCAGAACTAGAACCGAGCTATCGATTTACCCATCTTGACTAAGTTTAAGTCTGTTGATCCAATCTCCTTACAACCTTTCCCATTTTCGAGCTATTCATCTAAATCGTTGAACTATTTGAAGACCCGAACATCGATTCCACCTAAAGTTAGATCAGAATATTCTTCATTTCACCTTTATCAAAGTAACTTATGAGCAATTGACACATATCCCACTTTATAGATTCTTAAGATGATTCTCCTACATTCTTCGTTGTTATCTTTTATCTATATTACCCCTTTTTTATTAGGTAATGAATTTTTTTTATCCATTTCACCCCTTTTAGCATCTACTAAGATATGCATTTTTATATTTTGTAGGAATTTATCCCTTTTGTAGTTTCTTGTTTGTGTATGAATCTTACAAGGATGGGTATAAAAGGGTCATATTTGTTGTAATAGTCGAACCATAACATTTATTAATAAATATAAAGTTTCATTTGTGTGAACAATCCTTTTTAACTCTTAATAATTCCTTTAATAAAAGTTAGTACTAAGTAACCCTCGCATTCACTCGTATAATCATATTAAGTGATGATTAGGCCATATAAGACTTGTTAGTACATCACATCTAAAGGGTAGCTCGCAGGTCTACTAATTTCTCTATTTAGTTTGCTTTCTCTTGTCATATGCTTTAATTCCAACTCATATCAAGATTGATTCTATGAAGAAAATGTAGATTTCTTCTTAGGAACTTTGCTTATATTGACAACAATGAACAAGATAGTTTAGGCATTCTTATCCTTATGCAAAGTGGTTATAGCTGTAGCAACATTGGTTCTCCCAAAATCATATAACTTTAGTTAGATTTTATCTTTGGTGTAAATTCATCCCATTAAGCTATGAAGGTGACAATCTTAATATTCCATCTAAATACTATGGTACATCAAATCTTCAGATCTTCCAGTTAAGGAAAATGAATTGGAATGACATAGCAATAGCATAAACTACCATAGCTTTCTTCAATTAGGATGGATATTCATACATCTCAGAAATGTGGTGCAACCATGAGTACCATCTAGCAACTGTATTCTTCAAGAAGATGAATTAGGTAGCGTAGACAAGAAGTTCTTTTATCTTTTGTTCCCTAAAGTGTACTATGGAGTCTCCTTTGACCAACAACTTAGAATTTGGTCAAACCTTTTAATCTATTGACCAAAGGAAACCATTTGTTTGAAGAGTTATATGAGACTATCTTTTGGCCTTTTGCCAAAAGGACATCATTTGATAGGGAGATGGAACTCTTAGTAAAGATCTATTGATATGAACCAACAATTCTCTTTGGAAAACATTATTACTAACATGCTCACTCTTTAATTCCTCTGCCATTATACCTAACAATGGTAATCGAAAGTGGTGTATGGTTACACTAAGAAGTTGAAGTAATGAGGTGTAAAAAACTGTCTCTATTAGAACCTTTAGAAAATCTCTCTAAGTGTTACAAAAAATGTTTGTGTTAGCCATAACCCATTCGAAAAAATTTTAATTTTGGATGCTCCTATAAAATTGTAAGTGTAGGATGACATCCTCATCTCTTCACGATGTATTTTGACAACTATGCTCCATTGAGCTACAAGAAAGAAAAATCAAAACATCAAAAAAAGGGGAGGCATCTGGACAAACTTTAAAAGCATCCAGGTACCTTTAGCATGACCAAGAGTCTCATGTCTTTTTCTCTTGCCTTTATTTAATAATAGTAATTGTGATACTTGATATATGAAGTCAGCATGGTCCTGCTATTAGTGATTGTATAATCATCTTCACATCAAGTTTTTTCTAAGGACTTTTAAGTAGGCTAAAGAAAGTAGAAGAAAAATCTATCCTCATATATCAATTGAAGGTATCATTACTATAGGTCTTAAAGAACTATTTTTAACCAAGAAAATTCATTTTACTTCATAAGCATATGAAGATGTAATGATGAAAATCCAAGATCACAGCTCCATATTGCACATACCTAAGAAAAAAAGTGATAGCAACAACATACCCATATCAAATTACATTTAAATATGTCTAAGTTTGTCATATATGGCTAAAAGAAATCCATTTTTGGAATTTTCATTTGTGAAGCACCTATTTCAAAACCAAGGGAAGTCATTTTTCCACCAAAATAATTTAATTTTCTGTATAATGAATCCATTATACTAAAAACCAAAAAAATAAAAATAAAAAATCAACATGATGATTCATGATAACATATTCATGAGAACTTTGTCAAAGTTATTGTAATAAGCTCAACATAATTATTGTAAGGTTAAGGCACACATAGTAGGAAAAATGCTGCAATATTACATATTAAAATATATGTAACATATATACTAGATTCTTGTGCCACGGCATATCAATAACCTAAGCTACTGACTTTATGGATATATTATGCAATGAAATAATAATTCTACAATATAAATGTGCTAAGCAACAACTTAAAAGAGCTAATATATTCAATTTATGTCCAAAACCCCTAGACCATTTCAAATGTATTAATTTTATATGAGGTTAGCCCACATATATTACTTGGATAGATTCATTAGGTTGATGGTAGAGTTAAGGGAGTTAGATTCATTTGCTATGGATGTCATAAGGAGATTGTATTAGTAGGCTTCAAACAAGGATTGTTAAACCAATCTAATTGCATTCAACCTTTTAAATACGTTTGCCTACTTAGTTGATTTATCTATGAGCTTAGAATATGCATATCATCCATTAATCACTAGAACCATCCAATGGATATTGTGAAAAACTCATCTCAACTACCATTCTTTATAATCATCTAATGTGCAAGGAAAAGCTTTAAAATATATAAATAGGTTCATATCCTCCTTGTATGACATGCTAAGAAGATTCAAACAAAAATCTTTATGCTACTAAAGCCTTGCTCTTAAGGATCAAACACTCCATATAAGAAAGAATGTATCTCTTACTTAAGAATAGTGAAGATAATGATTTAAGTTCCTTTACCTTTTACAAGCATTAACAAGCTACTCAAATTACCCCGTTCCTCCTCTTACTCCTCTTTCTAATTACAGTCCTCAATGTATCATTCCTCTTCTTACTCTTCTAATGACATCAGCCTACACATAAGACATTTTGACAACTATAATCTTAAATAAGGAAATGATATAAGATAACTTCATTTAGATTGTGCAAAAAGAGAATTTTTTTTCTTGTAATATTAATAAAGTGGATAATAGTTGTGATAGAAAATATGAAAAGATAACTACATCTAAATCTACATTATAAAATAAAATACCTTAAAATTTTTTAATGAAAACAAGTTATTATCCTTCACAATCTATTTTTTTTTTCCTTAAAAACTAACCAAATTTTTGTTTATTAAATTAACTATTTTACTTAAATTGTCTACATCGACGACACATGGACTTTTATTTTCTAGGTTTCATTCTTCGATTAAGGTTATTAAACTCAAAATTCTACATAGAATTAAAATGTACAAAATTAATAGAATCATGTAACAAAGTATAGAAGCAATAAAATCATAAGCTTGTAAATATTTAACTCATAATTCTACTAAGAGTCTACATCTAAATGATTTTGCATTTATCTTAATTAAAAAAATTATGGCATTACAAGCTTGTAAAAATCATATAATTAACTCATGATTATAATAATTATGTCAATCATTCTCTTTGTCATAATTATGAAAAAATACCAAAAAGGTAGCTTCAAGCATCTTTCTGACACAAGTAACATGCAAATAAATTATATAATTACCTAACCATCATATTTCAGACAAACATGTACGAGACTTAGAATTAATGAAGATTAGATATAGAATATTAAAAAAGCAAACAAGATTGTAATATATAATTACATCTTATAAGTTATAACTTATATATATATATATATATATGTGTGTGTGTGTGTGTGTGTGTGTGTGCGTGCACGTGCACACAGATGCATATATATGTTTGTAGGTATGTATGTATGTACATTTCAATGTTTAATCTAGTTAAATAATAACATCAAATCTTTAATTTTTAGCAAAACAAAAGGTTTGAAAGGTTAATATTTTTGTCAAATTATTTTTAAATGTTGAGTACTAACAAACCCATGTTGGTCACTAATATTCTTATGTTGGTAATAAATGTATGTACACTGGCTCCATTTTTTTTAAAAAAAAATTCTAATATTGAGCATAATGTGCTCTCATTGGTAATAAATGTAAGAATGTCTAATATTTAAAAAATTTTCAATATGTTATAATATACCCCATTAGAAAGTAACACGAGTACAATGAATGATCACTACTTAAAAAAAATTTAGGTACACATCAACATACCTAGATGGGTTTTAACATGAGCACATTGGTTCCTACCAACTAAATTAGGCAAAAAACAAGAAGTCCATGTCTAATTGAAGAACTATAGCACCATTATCAACATGTTGATCGATAAACCCTAGAAAGTGATGCAATGGAAGTTTTTAGACAAAAACGTCAAGGTCTTGTAGAAGGGCTATTGAGCCTTTATATGTTTCATTTACAACCTTCTATTATATGTTTATGTTTTAGTTGATATATATAATTGTTGTAGATTTATCTTATCTCTTTATAGTATCTCTTGTCTTTTACATTAGATGTATGAAAGTCCATGGTGACTACTATTGATAATAGTTCTAAGTGTGCTATAGTGTATTGAATCGATGAAATATATGCTATTAAAAAGGATTATGTTTTTTATTTTCATTTCAAAATCCCATAAGTGCCAAGCTATTACCTCCAACATCCTCGACACTACTTGTGCATATGACATACGAAGGATGTTTAACATATGCTATGATGATATCTCCAATGTCATAGCTTTAATCAAACAATTGAAAAATATTTTGAATCTAATCTACAATAGAAACTTCTTTTACGTCCAATGGTTAGCTACATCTATAATTTAGTAGTAAATGCAAGTCTTGAGACTTATGGCTTGAAACCTCATATTGTAAGAATACAGTGTACAATAAATGTCATATGTACTTCCAAAAAAAAAAAAAAAAAACCTTAGTAGGTTTTATAGTTGTTGTAAAAGCCATAATGATAAGGCTTAGTTTTTACCTCTCGATTGCCTGACAAGGTGAAATTCAACATTTGAAAAGCTTAATAGGGTAAAGATGTCAAGATGGATCTTTCTACATTTTACAACATAATCATACTAGCTTCCATTTACCCTCAATGAAATGAAAGATAAGGATTAATACATATGCAAGAGAATGAAAGATATCCTAAGGGCCTTTTTTATAGGTAACAAAAGCCTTATCCAGTTCTTACTACCCTATAGGCAATGCTATACTGTCTAGCCTTACGAATATTGGATGTGTTAGTCCAACATCATGACAATTCCTTCCTCTAGTCTACTACGCATGGAATGATTGAAAAACTCAAGATGAACTTTCACTTCTTTCTTATTCTACTTTAGAACAATACTTGATTTATGTTACAAGTTTGCTACCACTCGTAATCTGCTCTGAATTCTATGAAAATATTGGGGTAGATAATGTTGACTATGAAGCAGCTATGCTTGAAACTTCGGTACAAAATATGCTTTGATCTTTTACAAGTTCCATAAGGAAGAGTAGAGTATCCATCCTCAACACTATGAACTATAATCATTTAACCAACATGCATTAGACAAAGTAAACAGATTGGATGAAGTAGTTTGGATGTAAGGAGCAACTCTAATACTACTAAGTTAGAACATAGTGAGCTATTAGTACACTAGGAGTAATGGTAAGTAGAAATGGAGGAAAATGAAAATGGAAATGATGAATTTGATGTCCTTGCTTAATGATTGATTAAGACACATATTATACTATACCTTTCTATAGTAATATGAGACATCTTAACACCTCTAACTTTGATCGTTTCATTTTAGTCAGTTTTTAGTTAAGATAGGAGAATCCTTAGCCCTAACTGCCTTTCTCTTAACCCTTAATACTAGCGAAGCATATATGTACTTAAAGGATTGGAGTGATGCTAGGACTAAAGCTAAAGCGATAATTTGTATTCTTGTTTTATGAATGATAACAACATGGGGAAGAATAATTTAGGTTCACCACCAAGCATCTAATCGAAATATGAGGAAGATTATGATTAGTATGTCTTTTCACTTTTTTTTCCCCTTTTCAATGTAAACATTCCATTAACCATACTTTATGAAATTATACAAAATTTTGTTAATGAAAATTTTTCTTTCTTCCCCAATTTACATTTCTTACAGTTTGATTGTCTTAATAAAAACATTAGTTTAAGTGTCCATTTTATTAAAGTGTTAAAAAATGAATAATTTAACTTTTTGTTGCATAGTTATTTGATTTTCCTTATAACTTTACCACTTCATTTAAAAAATTATTTTTACAAATTAACTAAATTTCTTGAGAAATATTAAATTTTAGTTAAAAAATTTAGCTTTAATATGGTACTTATGGATAAATTAAGAAGGAAAAAGAATATTTTACTATAATTTCTTTCTTATTAAGTTTATCATTACAAGATTAATATGAGTTTCTCATTTCATCTATTAAGAAATTAACAAGTAAATTAGAATTTGAAGTTTTATTATAATGTTATTTACCCATTTCAATAATTTTTTAAAAAATTAAAATTTGAGTACATGTGCTAAAATACAATTAAGTACATTGATTTTATGATTTGTCAACAAAATGAAACTAATTAAACATTATTTTTACATTATATTAAAAAAAGCAGCTTATATGCTATCCATAGGGGTGTGAATAAGTTAAGCCACTTTTACTTAAGCTCAACTCGTTATAAGCTTAGTCTAGCTTGAGTTCAATTATTAAACGAGCTGAACTCGAGTTCAAGATAAAGCTTTTTATCTAAACTAGCCAAGCTTGAGTTCTAATTGAAGCCGCAAGCTTACTTACTTAGGTTTGAAAGTCCGTTGGTTTAGACTCATGAATAAGCTTACAAGTTTTATATATATATATATATATATATATATATATATGTGAGACTTACAATGTAGCAAATAAGACCCTATTATCAAAATTTAGGACGTTCATAAAAATTTCCCATTCATAGCTTGAAAAACATGTTAGGACCACAAATTAGTAAAATAACCTAGAATATAGGTAGTCGAAATAAAATTATAAAATAATTACGCAAGTTAAAAATTAATATTTTTTTTAATTCACTATCAAAACAAGAAAACTATGAAATTTGAGATCCAATTTAACGAAATCTCAAACCTAATTTAATAATATAAAATTTAATATAATGACAAGAGACAATACTTAGAAATGATAACCATAAAAATATATAAATAAATTAATTAACTATAATAGTAGGATTTTGAACTCTTAGCTTTAGAACATCCCCATAATTAATCCATTTAGGGTCGAAGTCAACAGGAGGACCCTAAAAGTCAATCAAAGAGACTTCATAAATTTAAATCTTAAAACGAAATATTAAAATATTAGTAGAAATTGAAACAATAAAACTAACTCAATCATTTTGTAAAATTCCAGAATATCGAAAATCAATGTGAAATAGAAAGGAAACTTAGTGGTGAATTAAGTAAACAAGAAAATTAGTAAATAATAATAATAATAATAATAATAATAATAATAATAATAATAATAATAATAATAATAATAATAATAATAATAATAATAATAATAATAATAATAGGTTATAAGTAACTAAGCTTATGATATAGAAGATTTACTAGAAGTTTCATGTAAAAATTAAAACTAATATAAAGTAATAAATATAATAAAATATGCATAGAAAAAATAAATAAATAAAAGAGAGCATATGGTTTTAGGAAACCATGGATGCAACTCATGGATGCTACAAAACTATGGATGAAAAAACCATTGATACACATGGTTTTGTATATAAAAACCATGGGAGCCTATAACATTTGCATGTTGTTTTATAAAAACCCCTGTCACTTAGTGTAAGAAATCTAAAATGCCTTATAAATGTTTTCTACACATAAACTCCCACTACTAATCTAATCACTATAAAAACTACTCACACACTTTGTGTACACTCTTTAAGCACTTGCAAATCAAAGGAAATTTGTGAGAAAGTTAAAGGGATTCTTTAGGAAACTTAGAAATTTAAAGAAAATAGGAGAAAATGGGCGATAATTTGTGAGATGGGGGGTTTTCAAACTTAGGAGGAATCTGATGATGAGCGGCTATCACCACTTGGACCTCCATGCAACATTCTTTTGAACCGACAAAGCCACCACCAGCATCGCTGGCCATTGGGATATCTTGCATTGGTAAGTTCGTTTATGCACCCAATTTTCAAAATTTTGTTAAAAATGTCTATTTTTGTCTAAAAATTCTATAAAAAAAATTATTCTTCTATAATTTTAAGCCTATTTTCATGAAAAGTTATTGTTTTTGTAAAACTCTTACATTTTATGTATCGCCCTTAAGAAATGGGCTACTTAGGACTGATTTGTGCTTTGATTTTTAGAAATCCAAATGATGTAGTTTCTTTACTAAAAATTTTCCATAGACATTCTATATCATATATAAAATTGCCATGTAAAAAGTTTTACAAAAACTTATTATTTTATTTGGGCAAAATTTTCATTTATGAAAAACTAATAAGTTGAGATTTACAAGAGATTTACTATTTTTCAACATATTTTATTTAAATCTAACCACCAAGCATTATTTAAGTAAATATTTACCATGTGCAATAGGTTGAACTTAATTTTTAAGTAGAAATATAGGAGATTTTATGAAAAGATGGGTTTTCCAAACCTAAACTTAATAATTTCACTTGAATGCTTATGGGGATTTTTTACTAAGTTAATGAATTGGTTATTTTTGTTAAAGATTCTTAGAAATTAGTAGTAAATCAAAGATTTTAGTTGTTGTACATGAAATTTATTCACCTTAAAAACCATGACTTTTTTGCCTAGTACATGTATTTTAGGTGCATTAGTTAATTGGTTGTGCTTAATATTCTTTTTGGTTGAATTTCGAGTTATGCCTGTCAATGTAGATGAGTTGTTGAACCATGTAAGTCAATATCAGTAGAGTTCCAACAATGTTAGCCATAAACAAAGTAGAGAAAAGTGCAAAAATCGGAGTTTTTGGTGAATTGAGACAAATCTGGTACTTGTAGAAAGTGCAATAGGAGCTTTAGATGAGTTGGTAAAGATGCTAGTAATTGTAGAAGGTTCTGTAAAAGTTTCTATAGTTGTTGGTGCAAACTGGTGACTTGTAAAAGGTATTAATAGAATCTCCCCTAATTAAGTTGGCTGTCCTATCACAACGGTAAAAACTTCAGTAAAAGGTTTCTTGATGTAGAAAATATAACCAAAATTCTTATAGAAGGTAGTGTAGAATGTTTGTCTAATATGAAACATGAGTTAAAACACCAGTAGAAGCTTGAATATAAGGTCTAATAAACAAAGAATATAATTAAGGATCATAGTAGAGGTTTAAGTAAAATGTACCTAGTAGAAGGTTATGTAAAATGTTCTACATCAAAGAATAGAAGTTAAACCCCTATTAGGAACTCAAGTAGAAGGTCAAAATAACATATGTAAAAGTAATGACCCTTAAATATCCATAACCAACACTTAAGGCATACTAAAAGAATAATAAGCTAAAACGAAAGTACAATACTTAAAATACTCTTACTCTAATGAAATGTATGTATTGAAGCTGAAGTATGATTTGCAATATAGAGACCATTGATGATAAAAAGACTAGGGCATCTGAGTTAAGAAAACAAATGGGAATTCGAGTAAATGGGATCTATGCTTAATGACATTTTGGAGTATTATATAGAAGTACTTGGAGGTTGATGTGTACACTTGTTTGTGGTTGTAAACTAGTTGATTGTACGCATGTGACGTATGTGCTTATAAATTGTTTGATAAATAGTCTAATTGTTATGTTATATGTTATGATTGCAGTGCTATGTTTTATTTCTTGATTTAAGTATTTGCAGTTGGTTAGTCACCCCTAAAACAATTTAAGCTAAACTTGGATTTAACCACTAATGTATCATGTATTGTAACCCATCAATGGAACGATTAGGGTTATACAACCAAACATCGACCCTTCAATAAGGAAGCGAAAATTGGCTTTCCTCTACCCTTAAGGCCCAACTAAATGACAGGAAAGGAGGTTAGAGAAAAGTTGGGGGTGTTGGTTTAAACAAATCTTTAGAGGAACAAGCTCTATTGCATAAGCTTAAGTTTGGTCGAGATCTACTTGGAAGCAAGCCTTCATCTCGCTAAAACTTCTTAGCTTAGGTTAGAGTAGGTGCAATTTCTCTAACTTCATAATAGACCGAATAACATCGTGTAGATGGCATATGCTTGTTGCATTGCATCTCATCACATCGCATCACATCTCATCGCATCACATCTCATCTCATCGCATCTAACTAACTAAATGACAACTCTACTTGATTGTTGTGTTTTGTATACTTCCGTCTCTATCCCCTTACTAAGTAGTAGTTATTTATATCCCTATAGTTCTTTTGTAAGTCTTAGAAGATAAACACCAGAACCATCCAACTCCTAGATGTACAAAAGATGGGCAACGGGTTTGAAGTGAGGAGTAAATGGATTGGAATATTCTTTTTTGTTTTTAGTCAATTGGGCCATTTAAATGACCTGAACTAACTTGTAATATTGTATTTATTGTAAAAACAATTTTAGATTCCTTTACTAATTTTCTTGAACAAAAATTTCAAATATTTTTCAAAGGAATTATATTAATCAAACCTCTATTCTTTTTTTCAAAGAAATATATGAAGCAAATGTCTCTATTTTACTTTAGCTATTGAATTGAAAACGTTTTAGAGTTGTTTAGTTGTATGTGCCTTACGTATACAAAGTCTATTATAGTGGCTGAGTAGCTAGTTTCTGTTATAGGTTGGTGTACACGGTGGGACTATTACAACTCTATTACTCTCGGAGCATGACAACATATATTATGTATTGTATACTACATATTATTAAAATCCAAGGGCTAATATCTATATAATATACATAAAGATATAATATGTTATAGGATAATATATGATATATAATTTAATCCTCGTTTACTATTTATTAATTTATTTATTTATCTATTTTTTTTTTAATTTTGTACACTTAGGCTTGTGAGTAGGCTTAAGATAGGCTTACTATGGATTTAAGTCAACTCAAGCTCAATTAGTAAATGAGCCGAACTTAAACTCAAAATAAAACTTGTTTATTTAAACAAGTCAAATTTAAGTCTCAATTGCAAGCTTAATAAAAAATTCAATTTGATCTTAAACTTGATAATTTTTAAATGAGTTAAGACTAAACTTATAAAAACTTAACTCATTTATAGCCTTCGCGCCTATCCTCATACCTTTGCGCTTATGCTTAGGTAACTTGCTAACTTTGCATGCTTGGTGTCACGGTCCGAGGCTTTCTTTAGTACACAGATAGACCGTGCAGCGCTTACTATCCTGCCTCTGCAGTAGTAAGCAAGCCTAATTTGTACACAACGCTAGCCAACTAGGCCTAAACCTGTAAGCAACATAACCAAGGAAGAAATCCAACAGATTATAAGGGATACAAGCTCGAATGGAAAAAGGAATAGCACACTTTTATTAATTCCGACAATAATACAAGGCTACAATGTGTGTACACAGGGGTACAGTATTTGTAACAGGTGCCGCCGGTCGTGATCAACCAACGTAGTGAGTAAGAGCTTCAATTCAGAAGAGTACTCACACCCCCCGTAAAGAGCTTTACGGACATTATCGGGCCTGGCAGGAGTAGACATTAAAACTGGTGAAATGGCACCACTTGCTAAAAGTGGAAATTTCTAATAATAGTAAGGCCCTATCTTACACAAAAATAAAGTCTCCCCCTTATGTTACAATATGTACAAAAGAATGGCCCCTTGTCAGTATAAGTATCTTACAAAAAGGGACCCTGACATCCTCCCTCACTTAATTCTATTGACGTCCTCAGCAATATGTACTAGAGCTTAGATCTGGTGGCGGAGGTCTTCAGATCTTCTTCAGTCTCCCAGCTTGTATCTTCTTCTCCTCTATCTCTCCACTTGACCAAATATTCTTTATGATCTTCTGCACTGGAGGGATCTCTGACTCTTCGCTCTGCAAGGATGTCTTCCACGGCTTAACTTAGGTTGAACTTAATCTTGACGTGTGATCGCTTGGACACATTGCGAGATGGGTCTTCTATGTCTGGATAATATGGCTTCAAGACGCTGACATGAAAAACTGGATGGACCTTCAACCATGCAGGAGGCTTGACCTTGTAAGCTACTCTTCCAATCTTCGATATGATAGGAACTGGACTAATCTACTTTTGGATCAATCTTCTATCCTTGTTCCTCAATGATCTAACCTGTTATGGAAGAAGCTTTATGTGGACCTGATCTCCAACATTGAATTCTTTAGGTCGGCGATTCTGATCTGCCCATTTCTTCTTTCTCTTGGAAGCCTTTTCAAGGTACGCTTTTGCTACTTCTGAACTCTGCTTCCAATCTTTAGTGAACTGATAGGCTCTTAGGCATCTCCCGGTATATAGTACTGCCACTGTATGGGGTAACAGTGCTTGCTGACCCGTAATGATCTCTATAGGGCTCTTGTTGGAGGAAGAGCTTCGTTGGATGTTGAAACAGAACTGGGTGATATCCAGCAAGTCAACCCAATTCTTCTGGTTAACACTAACAAAGTGCCAAAGGTATTCCTCCAGCAACCCATTGAATCTCTCTGTCTGTCCGTCACTTTGTAGATGGTAACTGGAGGTCGTGCTCAGCTCGGAGCCTAGGAGTTGGAACAACTCTGTCCAAAACTTCCCTGTAAACCTGGTGTCCCTATCACTCACAATATTTTGGGGTACACCCCAGAATTTTACCACATGCTTAAAGAAAAGCTGGGCTATGTCTTCTGCGCTTGAACTCTTCGTGGTAGGAATGAAGGTGACATACTTAGAGAACCTGTCAACAACAACAAAAATAGATGAGTGCTCCCTTACTTTTGGTAGGGAAGTGATAAAGTCCATGGAGACGCTATCCCATGGGCGAGAGGGCACAGGAAGTGGCTCTAAGAGGCCTACCACCTTCTGCCTCTCAACTCTGTCCTACTGGCAAGTTAAGCAAGTCTTTGTATAAGTCATCACATCCTCCTTCATATCCGACCAATAATAGCCCTGCTTCAACAAGCTCCATGTCCTCTACCAGCCTGGATGTCTAACCCACAAAGTATCATGGAACTCTCTCATGAGTGCCCTTCTCAAGTTGCCCGCCTTCGGGACATACAATTGGTACCCCTTTGTGTAAATGAGGTTACCTTCTACCCAAAATCTACGCGTCTTCCCTTCTTCAACCAACTGCTTGAGATTTTTGGCCAACAGGTCTTGACCTATGTGTTGCTTGATCTGCTCTTGAATTGAAGTCGAGATTTGACTCGCTGACTTGTGTGCAATCTATGTTAAGGATGCTAAATCAGTTCACCTACTTAAAGCATTTGCCACCTGATTAGTCCGTCCACTGCGATACTCAATCTCCATATCAAACTCTGCAAGAAACTCTTGCCATCTGGCTTGTTTGGCTGAAAGCTTCGGTTGAGTCAATATATGGCTGGCAGCAAAATTTTCAGTCTTCACTAGAAACTTAGATCCTAGTAAATAGTGTTTCCAGGTCCTTAGACAATGAACAATTGTAAGTAACTCCTTCTCTTGGGCTGAGTACCTGCACTTTGTTTGATTTAGCTTCCTACTCTCATATGCCACTAGATGACCCTCTTGCAACAACACTCCACCCAATGCAATGTCTGAGGCATCCGTATGGACTTCAAAAGGCTTAGAAATGTCAGGAAGTGCGAGGACTGGCTCCTCCGTCACTACACGCTTCAACTCTTCGAAGGCACTCTGACATATCCCATCCCATGACCATGCTTGGTCCTTCTTCAATATATCTGTGAGGGGGGTAACTCGACGGGAATATCCCTCAATGAATCTTCTATAGTAATTTGCGAGTCCAAGGAAGGATCGCAACTCCGTTACACTCTTAGGCACTGGCCATTGCCTGATTGCTTCCACCTTTGCCATATCCATTCAGATCCACCCTTCTTCAACAACATGACCCAGGAAGTTGATGCACTTCTAAGCAAAGGCACATTTCTCACGCTTCACGTACAAATGATTCTCCTGCAGCTTCTTGAAAACCATTCGTAAGTGCTTCACATGGTCTCGTAATGTCCTGCTACACACAACAATGTCATCTAGATAGATGACTACAAATTTGTCGAGATATTCACAAAATATATTATTCATTAAGGTACAAAATGTTGCAAAAGCATTAGTGAGACCGAAGGGCATCACTAAGAACTCATAAGCGCCATACCGGGTTACACACATCGTTTTGGGCTCATCCCCCTTAGCAATACAAACCTGATGATAGCCTGAGCGAAGATCCAGTTTTGTCAAATATTTAGCCCCACTTAGTTGATCAAACAGATCAGCAATTAGGGGAATTGGGTGATGGTTCTTCACCATCAGCTTATTTAGAGCCCGATAGTCAATACATAATCTCAAACTCCCATCCTGCTTCTTTTGAAATAGAACAGGAGCCCCATATGGTGCTTTTGAGGGTCGAATGAAGCCTGCCTTTAACAACTCATCCAATTGCTTCTTCAATTCGGCAAGTTCGAGAGGCGACATTCTGCAAGGAGCTCTAGCTGGTGGTTTGGCACCAGGAATCAATTCAATCTCGTGGTCCACCGACCTTCTGGGAGGTAATTCCTTAGGGAGCTTATTAGGCATCACATAATTGTACTCCTTTAGGACCCTCTCTATTTCCTTTGGTATCTCCGTCTTTCTTGCTTCCTCTTTCTCTGTAACGAAAGCCAAGAAAGTTGGCTCTTGATGTTTGAGGCCTCTCTTGAATTGGAGTGCTGATAACATCATAGCCCCAATGTTCTTCCCTTCCTTGCCATTGTTGTTTGCCTTGTTCCTCTGAACTGTCACACAACAAGGCTTTTCACCCATGAATAACAAGCAATCTACTGCGGGCATGGGAGCAACTCTAGCTTGTCTCAAGAAGTCTATTCCAAGGACTATGCTGAAGTCATCCAATGGAACAACTGTGAAGTTGAGATTTCCACTCCAATCTCTAACCCTCACTTTCACTCCTCTTACAACTCTTCGGATAGGGCGAGCCTTGGAGTTAACAGCTTTAATCTGGCTAGTGTCTTTAGCAAGCACTAACCCCAACCTTTCCGCTTCAGGCACATCAATGAAGTCGTGTGTAGCACTAGAGTCTACCATTGCACTAGCACTCTTGCCATTGATGTTCAACTGGACATACATCAACTCATTATTGTTCTTAGGCTTACGTCACACAGAGGAACTCTTTCCAACGGCCGACAACGTGTACAATGTGCCCATTCGAGGTTGATCCTCTCCATCACTCCCCGACTCATCATCTTGGCAGACATGCTCTACTTTTTGTGCCACAGCATTGAATACTGCCCTATGTAGATACTCAGCTACTTTGTGTGGGCCATTACATAAGAAACACGAGAATGAGGGCTTCTTACCTCCATTGGTTGCCCCACTCTTTCTGGACTGGTGAGAGTTATAAGATTTCCTTT
Source organism: Lumnitzera racemosa (assembly GCA_024138005.1). Lineage (NCBI taxonomy): Eukaryota > Viridiplantae > Streptophyta > Magnoliopsida > Myrtales > Combretaceae > Lumnitzera > Lumnitzera racemosa. The sequence continues at coordinate 65,222,194 of JAMXBC010000010.1, read as the reverse complement.
TACTCCCTCCAGTATTACTACTGCTGTTACTTGAACTTGGGGCTCCTCCACTCTTGGGTTTGGCCGACTTAACTGACTTTCCACCCTCGTGTCCTGTCGACGCATTCTTCCCTTTATTGTCATGAGTGTAGTCAGTTAAGCACTCAACTGCTGCTTGTGCTGTAGCCAAGTTAGTAACTCGTTACCTCTGTAACTCATTCCTAGCATAAGGCTTTAGTCCTTCTAGGAAATAGAATAGCTTATCATCTTCAGCCATGCTCTTGATGTCTAACATCAATGTCGAGAACTCACGGACATACTTTCTAATGTCATCACCCTATCGAAGTTCCCTCAACTTCTTTCAAGCATTGTACTCAGCATTCTCAAGGAAAAACTGAGTCCGCAACTCAGCCTTCAACTCAACCTATGTATCTACATGAGCGTTACCATTTTAGATATCCTCATATTTGGTGCGCCACCACAGTTTGGCATCACCAGTTAAGTACATTGTAGCCATGGTGACCTTTGATCTCTTATCATTTGTCCCCACAGCAACGAAGTACTGCTCCATATCAAATAGAAAGTTCTCTAACAACTTGGCATCCCTCACGCCAGTGAATGCCTTGGGCTCGAGCATCTTTAGATGTCCTGCATGAGTAGGAACATGAACGGGGGCAAGGATAGGAGCATTTCCCACAACCCGAGTTAAAATAGTTACTTGTGCGCGTAGCTCTTCAATAGTCTCAATTGAGGCACGAGTAGTAACTTGTCTTCTCACGTCTTCTACTTGAGTCTCCAAGTGTTGTCTTGCCTCGTCGGTCGTTATGTGCATTTCCTCTCTGAGGGTTTGCACGGTAACACCAAAATTCTCAGCCATCTCAGTTATCTTAGCATTCATCTCCTGATGATTGATCTCAACTTCAACCACTCTTATTGACAATGCGACCAAATCATCTATCCGCTTAGATACTCCCTTGAGGATTTCCTCAAAGCTATCAAGCCTCTTGCTTACTTCCTCTTGTCGTGTCATAGTTGTTCCCATTAGAATAACCTAGGCTCTAATACCAACTGTCACGATTCGAGGCTTTTTTTAGCACATAGATAGACCGTACGACACTTACTATCCTGCCTCTGCAGTAGTAAGCAAGCCTAATTCGCACGCAACGCTAGCCAACCAGCCCTAAACCTGTAAGTAACACAATCAAGGAAGAAAGCCAACAGATTATAAGGGACACAAGCTCGAATGGAAAAAGGAATAGTACACTTTTATTAATTCCAACAGTAATACAAGGCTACAATGTGTATGCATAGGGGTACAGTGTATATAATAGGTGCCGCCGGTCATGATCAACCAACGTGGTGAGTAAGAGCTTCAATTCAAAAGAGTACTCACACCCCCGTAAAGAGCTTTGTGGACATTATTGGGCCTAGCAGGAGTAGACATTAAAACTAGTGAAATGACACCACTTTCTAAAAGTAGAAATTTCTAATAATAGCAAGGCCCTATCTTATATAAAAATAAAGTCTCCCTATTATGTTACAATATGTACAAAAGAATAGTCCCTTATCAGTATAAGTATCTTACAAAAAGGGGACCTTGACACCTGGCATGCTAGGCCTCTATGTAATTATACCTTCCAGATTTCTTTGTATGCCCATTTTGATCCGTGACTCAGTTCTTGTAAACTAACGCTATACTTGTCCATATAGTGAATCTTGGCATATTTAGCACCTTTACATGTACCTCATCTATAGGAACGGACCTACGAGGGGGTCAAAGAATCTTGGCCTCCTCTTTCTTTTTCTTTTTATTAATTTTTATTTTTTATTGGGTGTAATGGATAGAAATAAAATTTAATGTAATATATTAAAAGTCGATCGGAGATATGGCAAGTTAATTGTTGTAGCGTAGTTGTTAGGGAGCTTCATGGACATGTACCAATCTCGGGGTCGAATCATAGTATTTTTTTGTTTTGTTTCTGCTTTTTACTGGTAAAGTTTAGCAAGTATGCTTTTGTTTTTGCTTGTCAGCATTCGAGCTTAGCGAGTATGCTTTGTCAACGGTAAACGTCAAGACCAATTTTGGATTCAACTTGCTTTTTCTTTCAATGCCCATTTTATTTGCATAATAGATTGTGCCCCTAATAATTTACTAGATATCATTATATAGTATAAACCAATATAGAGGACTAGATGAGCCTTGATCCCCTTATAAATCTATATTGTTTCATTAGTTAGTATTTTAATAAGTTTACCAAGGTGACTTGTTAAGAACAATATAAATTTAAAATTATTAATCATGAAGTGTCTTGTAAATATGAAAAACAGATTCTTTTCAATATATTTTCAAGTCACTTAGATGATGATGGTTGTTATTATTATTATTATTATTATTATTTACTCTTAGGAAGCATTTGTAGTATTGTATATCTTACTTTTACATTTCTATTAAATGAAAAGATATATCTTATTATCGTGGATAATCATCATAACATGTCTCATAAATATATCAAGTAGTTTCTTGGCATCTTTAAAACAGCATTCATGGTACTCTAAGAGAAAGTACCATTGAATGGAAATGCAAAAAATATTCTTCTTTATTGCAATGAGTTCATTATTTTCAATAGTATCACATGCTTTACATTACTGTATTTCTAAAAAATAAATACTTTTTAACCTGTACTGTACAAACTAGAAAAATGAATTTATTTTATAGGCAAATTATAACATTAACTTAAGAAAACAGTTCTTAATACGAGAAAAAGGATTTAATAGTATTAATACGTTACGTGAATTGATGAATTACGTATAAATATTAAAAAAATTTGACACATAGAATATATAATTAGTTTTTTTTTCTCCTAATTTATATAAGTATTTAAATATCATTGGTATTTATATTCTATTGATTGTTCCATGTGATGTATAAATACTATTAATTTTTTTTTTCCCAGTGTGATAGTCCTGGTCCGTCCCTGTTCATTTAGTATGGCCAAGCAATTGAAAAGTTATAAACCAAAGTCTACCTTCTAAGGTTGGTACAGCCTCTTCGTTCATGCAAGATCTACAGCTAACATTGACCCAACCCGTTTTGATCAGCATCTATCCGGTGAAAACATCTAACGGTAGAGGAATCGTCTTATAAACTAATAGTATAGTAGCACATACAGAGTTGTGTTTGTGTAAGCCGGCTTCCCATTCCATGCAACGGTGGACCACTCACGGGAGAGAGAGGCTTTTTGGCCCTTGGAACTGTTTTAGGAGACAGTGCTCGAGGTTTCCTCGGTAGTATTCAATTTGATAGGATCGGAGGTTAAAATATTATTAGATCTGTTCAAAAAGTCAAACTCGCAATAGGAACCGAGAAGTACATTCGTTTATAAAACCTCCCTCTCGTTCTACCGATGGCTGATCGATATCTGCTGGCGATGATTTTTTATTCTTGAAAATTAGTCGCATTATATATTTAATGAAATGAACATGGATATCACTACTACCTGCCGTGACGTGATATGGTGGTCACGTCCTTGTATATTAAAATCAACGACAGTATATAATACATCCAGCATTCTCGTATTATCTTTTACGACAACAGAGAGAGAAAGAAAGAGTTGAAAAATTTTTAATGTAGATAAAAATGATGGTTCAATCAGCAGGAAACAGCTTACAGAAGCAACTGAGTCCAAGAATTATTGATGAGCAAAATTTCAATAAGATGGAATATCATACAGCAACAGCAAGCAGAAATCACCATGAGATGCCTGAGCATCAATATAATCATAAACAGACGATGATGATGATGACGTTGGTCGACAGGGTTGAAAGCCTGAAGATGGAAAAACAGATCTTGGTCGATCCAATATCTCTGAAAGAAGCTCATAAAAAATCGCCGAATCTGCAAATCCTTCCTCTTGTTAAGACCAAACCACAACCGGTAGGATCATCGCTCCCCCTTATGCATGTGCCAGTGCCAACCCAATCATCACCACCACCTGCTAAACACAATAACAAGTTATTGAGTTATAGTCTTCCAAATTCTCCTCGCCTAACTTCAGCGCTATTGCTGAAGAACAAGAAGAAAAAGAAATGCACTCGTAACAAGGGTCAGGTGGATGCTGAGAGTCCTAGCCCCCAGCACTTGCAGCAAATGGAGACGCGATTCCAGAGGAGCAAGTCGTGTGGAGAAGGCAGGGCAAGTGAGCCATCTATTGGTTTCGATGATCTCCTGCTACTAGATCGCAATAGTTACAAGGACATGAACCCTAACACTGAGATTAACGCTGCTGTGGCGAAAGACTTCAGCATGAAGGAGGAGCAAGAGAAGAAGATCCAAAATGATCCTAGTCCTAACCACCAAAAACAGCAGCAGGAGGAAGAATTTAAATGTAGGGGATGTTTGTTTCTTCCAGGTTTTGGGAAGGGAAAGCCAGTGAAGGCTAAGAAAGGATCGAGTGGTGAAGATAATGATGCAAGAGAGGATATGATAATGTCAAGGACGGTTTCGCTAGAAAAGTTTGAATGTGGGTCTTGGGCTTCATCTGCTATTGTAAATGATAACGAGGAAAACTCTAGTTCAGCTAATCTCTTCTTTGATCTGCCCCTAGAGTTGATCCGAACGAAAGCAGAAGATGATGCGCATTCCCCAATCACAGTAGCTTTTATCTTTGATAAAGATCGGAAAGGAGTATTGAAGAATAGTCCTGGGTCTGGTTCTACACGCAAGTCAACCGCACGTGATTCCTCCTCCTCCTCCTCCTCCTCTCGCCATGTCCGTTTTTCTGTATCATCACCAAGGTCATCACATCCGGCATCACCATCTTCTTCTTCGTGCATTACTCCTCGATTGCGGAAGGCCAGAGATGACTTTAACGCCTTTTTAGAAGCACAAAGTGCTTAATGATTTTTGTCCCAAGTAATAGAATGGAATCTTATCAACTAATCAAACGGTTTTTTGTCTTTGTGTTGTCGATGTGTCAATCTTATTTTGGGCTGTGAAAAATATATTCGTTTTTATGAAACTTTATTACATCAACTTCTTAATAGTAAAATACCGCAAGCGATAGGCAATCCTTATGTTAAGTAGCCCTTTACAAACACATGACCTTGCAATTATCAACCGTCGGTTATCGGTGTACAACTTATATCGTACTCACGTGTTTTTGGGATCATTGTATTTGTTACCGATCCTTTCAGGAATGTCGCATATTTTCAAAAAATGCAAGAACATTTCTTTAATCTGGAAGAGTAAATTTTATTAATAGATCAATAACATCAAAAGATTCTAACTACCAGTAAAATATATTAAATATTCGAATCTATAAATGGACATATCTGTTCATTAAGAAACGTTTTTAAATTTGTACTCGATAGTCTAAAAAAAAAAAAAAGGACCTCATGCAGGAGTTATAAAAGTCGGCACTTCAATCAAAGACGATCCTGTTGGAGGGAGGATAGAAAAAAAAAAAAAAAAAGCAAAAAGAGAAATGGCAAGTCATGATGTTGTGATCGATAAGAAAAGTGGCGGTAGATTTTAGACTAGTTATTTGTGAAGGTATACTATAGTTTTACCATGTGTAGAAAGCTAAATTTAATATTGGATTTCCGGCTTATTGATTAAATAAATTTAACTTATCGGGTTAAGATAATAGGGCTTAAAGAGTCAAGCCCATAAATTATCAGGATGATTAAAAGAGTTTTGATTTGATGAACTTAAAGTATAGCCTGTTAGATCGATCCGTCTTATTCATCATTTTTCAACTTGACTCCTACTAATAAAATAAGGCCATTTAGGCTTAAGCTCATGAAGGAGACTCATCTCAAGTCTATTAAAAGGAAGGGATCAACTCTAACCTTTGACCATTATTACAATCTGACAAATGAGATTAAGAGTCATCCTCTATAAATACCCCTCTTTTTCCCTTATTTAGACATGAGGAAATTGGCACGAACACAATTACTTCACCGAATTCTTGCCATAAAAAAATTAAACTCTTGAATATTTCAAGAAACAATATCTCATTTTTCATCATTAGTAAGGTTTAATAAGTTTGAGCTCTTCTACCTATCACTACAGTATTAAAGCTTTATTGAGGTTGCCTACTTCTCCTCTCTACAATTCTCGCCCGATCATCCCATACGACTATTCAAATTACTTCTATAGTCACGTGTAGCACATTCATTACACAATAAGCACGTGACCTTCTTATCTGAACCCTTACTCCCACACCATGTCGCATCATCATCCTTTTCATTTACGTTCCCTTGAGCAAGGGATGTCTAAGGCAAAGAATAGGCTATGTTGGCTTGGATTAATGCATCCTAGAGATGATATCATAGGATGAAGGAGATGAGTTTGCCTTTGTAGTGAAAACGCTTGAGTGTGCCTTAATGTTGTGAAATACTGGAGCATGCCTTTATGGTGAAAATACTTTAATGAGCCTATGTAGTAGTGCAATGCATGGTTAGTAACTAATTTAGAAATGCCTTGGTTCAATGCCTCAACAATTAATATGTTTGGAAAGGAAGAATGTGTCTATGGAAGGAGTTACAACATTTGCATTGCATAACGTATTTAAACCATTTTGTTTTTATTGTGTTACTATTGTTATGTTGTTCCTTTTGAGATATATTATTCATTTAACTTGCATATGAGTTGAGGGGTCAATGTTTGTTGACCTCAAGTTACAGGAGGCAATTCTTAAGGTGCTTACTAGATGATAGGGATCATGGACTAATTACATGCTCCTCCTAAGCTCAAAGACTTGCTCAAACGATTTGCCAAGTAATTTGAGGTGAGTTGAACACCATTCCCCAGTCTAACCTATCGAGTTACTTTGCCCTTCACATCATCCAAGAAGCTACTAAGGTGACTAACTAATACACCAAGCCAAGCTCTCCACAACATACCTACCCAAGTATTAAACTAGAATACTACCGACTTAATCTGTGCCAAGGTCGAGCCGATAACTCTTTAGAGCCAACATCCTAAGGTCAACCTGATAATGAGCTGCCACCTAAACCAACCCTGACTAATTCTCAAATATCTAAGTTATCGAACTACCAAAGCCGACCTAACCTGTTTAGAACCTACTCTGCTCGGCTAGTAGTGTCATTGGGACCACATAATGAGTAAATGACATGCGTACTATTTTTTTTTACATCCGTACTGTCCTTTCTATCACTGGATATTTTTTTTACCTAATTACAATGTTATCCCTATAAATTATTCCCTTTCCCTTTACTAGTAGGAGTCCATTTTTTTTTTTTGTTAGTTACTCTAACTTAAGATTTACCATAATTAGGTTATATAAATACTTGTATATTAAAATAGTCGCAACAGTTAACACAATTGATATTCAAGCACTTTTTCATGAGTTAAGTGTTTTATTTGATTACTCTTATCTAGCCCATTAAGCGTAGACTGGTAGCGAGTGACCTTCAACTATACGTGTACGTCATATCAAGTACGACCTAAGCTTATATGAGATATTGATGTGTCATATCCATTATCGGTGCATGAGGGTCCTAACTCAACCTTTGACTTTCATTTATGTTTTATATCATCTTGAGGTTCGAATCCCTCCTTTTGGTTCATATAATACTAGACATCGTGTGTTCATCTACGTTTGACTATATAATCTTAGTATCAAAGCCTAGCTACGTTTGAAGCTAGTTTCTATCACTTTATTCTCTGAGTAAATTGTTATTGCTTTTGTGTATTAGAAGTTCTATTATTTACATCAGAGTTTGCTAGGTGAATAGTGTTGGAGAAATTCTATGCTCTATTTTCCCCTATTTCTTCTATGCAAAACAAAGTGTGAGTGTTTGCTTATCTATCATGTATAACTATCATAGTGGTAAGGGTATTAGTTATTGTTTTACTGTTATTATTTGTGGAGAGGACTTTGAGTGGTATTTTAACCATCAATCTTGTGAGTTGGCCGATAATGTTAGATTTGAATATTCAAGAAACTTTAGGTAACCAAGAAAGTGGTGCTCAAAATGGTCAAGGTCAACAAAGAAGCTTCACACCCTAGTCAATGGGTAATCGATTGGATAGGCTCACTGACCTGATAACTAGTTTGGTGATTATCATGAATGAAGATATACAACAAGCTAAAAATGGCCCATATAGAAGACGTGAACAACCTGAGAGAGGCAATAGTGAGTTTAGCTAAGTTAATGCCTTAATTCGATCGCCTTGAGCTAAAGGAGTGGATAGGGTTACTTGGCATAGGTTAGCACTTGATGAAATCAAAGAGGAAGAAGAGGAAGGAGACAACGAAGCGAAGGAGTACTATAAACTCGAAGAAAGGAATGTTCAAGCCCTTAGATTTGAAGGGTTAAGAATGTATATTCCAAGTTTTTCTAGGAGGGAGATGTCAATGACTACCTAAATTGGGTAAATAAGATTAAAAAGCAATTTGAATACCATGAAGCACCAAATAATGCAAAGCAATTTGAATACCATGAAGTACCAAATAATGCAAAGATTAGACTTATTGTGTTAGAGTTTACTGGTTATGCCACCTTTATGGTGGAAGAACATGCAAGCCACTTGAAGAAGAGAGGGAGAATGCGAAGTTAGGAGTTGGGATAAGATGAAGAGGGTCATGAGGAGGGGATTTGTACCGAGTTACTATTTACAGGATGCTTTCAAAAGATTACAAGAGCTAAGGCTAGGGGGATCGACCATTGATGTATATGTAAAGGAATTTTACATGCTAATGATCTAATGCGAAGTCATTGAGCTTGAAGACCGAATTGTATCTTGATTCATCAATAGACTGAAATATGAGATTGGGGATGTTTTAGAGACCATAGATATTAGATCACTTGATGACACTATTCGAGTCGCCCAAAGAATCGAAAGGCACTGAATAGGATGGTTTCGATCGCTTGTTTACCGAACCAACAGTAGCTGATCTGATCCTAGTAGACTTGTATAGATAGAACCAAGAAAGGTAGTTAAGACCTCACTTACTCAAAATGCCCAAACAAAGGAGAATGAGATCTTAAGGAATTTTGAGAAAGGTTAGAGCTCAAGACGAAAGACGAATGAGATCAAGTGTTTCAAATATCAAGGACTTAGATACATGATTGCTTAGTGTCCGAATATAAGAACCATGGTGATCTGAGGTAAAGCATTAATTGTTGAGGTAGAGAGTACTGATGAGGAAATGGAAGAACCAAAAGAGATTGGACAGGCTAAACTGTCTGAAGAGGAGGAAGTCATCTTTAGTGAGGAAGGTAATTTTATGTCGGCCACCCTAATAGTGAGGAGGACAATGAATGTAAATCCTATGCTCAAGGATGAATAGAGAGAATCTTTTACACATTGGATGTAAGGTAAGTCATTGTATGCCTTAATTATTGATAGTAGGAGTTGCACCAATGCAGCCTTTGCTTTCATAGTCTAACAATTGAAGTTGCTAACCCAGCCTTACTCAAAACCTTATAAGCTACATTGGCTTAGTGATAAGGGAATCCTATAAGTGAACAAATAGGTGTCTATACCAATCTGTATTGGTAACTATTAAGATGAAGTGCTCTATGATGTATTATCGTAAGTATGTCCTACATTCTACTTAGATGACCATAGATGTTTGACTCAATCGTAATGTATGATAGAAAGAGGAATACATGTTCCCTAGAACATGAGGGTAGGAGGGTAAAGTTGAGCCCTATGACCTCTCAAGCAAGTAAAAATCATGTAGCCCCAATTGAGCTGAGTCTTGAAGAAAGAGACTTTGGTGATAACTCGAGTTGAGCTGAAAAGAGAGATGGAACTTAAAGAGCCAACTTATCTACTAGTCAAAAGGTTGCTGGAGGTGAGATCTGAGGAGAGAATGGCACCTACTGAGATGAAAATCTTATTGGATGAGTTTACTGATCTGTTCTTAAGTGAGCTACCAAAAGGACTACTTCCCATCTAAGGTGTCAAACATGCAATTGACTTAATTGCACTGCTGCTAATTGTCCTTAATTTGATAAGTGGATGGAAGCAATGAAAGATGAGATGGGTTCCATGGCACATAATGATGTTTGGGAACTCGTTAAACTTCCACAAGGATGTAAGCCTATTGGTTACAAATGGGTATATAAGACTAAGAAAGACTATAAGGGGAAGATTGAGAGATTCAAGGTTACATTGGTAGCTAAGGGCTTCACTAAAAAGGAAAAAAAAAAGGTATAGATTTTAATGAAACTTTATTGCTAATGTCTTTTAAGGATTCCTTTAGAATCATTATGGCTTTAGTAGCATACTTTATCACTAGTGAAAATGGCTTTTTTGAATGGTGATCTTGATGAAGAGGTTTTTATGGTGTAACCTAAAGGTTTTCAAGAAATGGGAAAAGAATACTTAGTATATTGACTTAAGAAATTTATTTATGGCCTTAAGCAAACATATAGGTAATGGTATTTGAAATTTGATAAGCTGATCACTTCTTTGGGTTTTGAAGAAAACAAAGTTGATCAGTATATACTGTATGTTAAGTAGGAGCAATTATATATCTCTAATACTATATGTTGATGATATTCTATTGGCATGCAATGATGTTGGATTGTTGCAAGAAATTGAATAATTATTATCTAAGACTTTTGATATGAAGGATCTTAAGGACGCATCTTTTGTTCTTGGAATGGAGATTCATAAGGATAGATCTCGAAACCTTTTAGGGCTTTCTTAAAAGGCTTATATTGAGCATGTGCTTAATAGGTTCAATATGTAGAATTGTAAAGGTAGGGGTGCATTTGTTGCTAAAGGTGATAAATTTAATCTCAATTAGTGCACTAAGAATGACCTAGAGAGAAAAGCTATGAAGACAATACCTTATTTTAGTGCAATTGGTAGTCTCATGTATGCATAGGTTTGCACTAGACTAGACATTGGTTTTGTAGTTGGTGTTTTTAGTGGATACTTATCAAATCGTAGGATGGATCATTAGGTTAGTGCTAAGAAAGTGATGAGGTATTTCTAAAAGACTAAGAGTTACATGTTAGTTTACAAAAAAAGTGGATCATCTTAAGATTGTTGCATATATGGATTATGACTTTGTTAGTTGTTATGACAGTTTGAAGTCTACTTTAGGGTACATTTATATGTTAGTTAGAGGAGCTGTGTCTTAGAAAAGTATCAAGCAAATGCTTTTGGCTTCTTTGATCATGCAGGTTAAATTTATTGCTTGTTATGGAGTTGCTACATGGGGCATGTGGCTTAAGAACGTCATTTTAGGTCTCAACATTTTAGATTCTATCTCTAGATTGCTAAGGATTTAATGTGACAATAGGTCTACCGTATTGTTTACTAAGACTAACAAGATTAGTAGTGGGTTTAAGCACATAAAGATTAAGTATTATATGGTTAGGGATATGGTGAAAAATGACAATATTGTTGTTGAACATATTGACATTGATGATATGCTTGTCGACCCATTAACTAAGGGGTTAAGACCTATTGTATTTAGTGCACATGTTAAAAACATGGGTATTGTAGAGTATTTTGATTTCTTATTTTAGTGGGAGTCTATAATGTCCTTAAACTCTCATTTATATTTTTCTTATAATTGTTATTTTGAGATCTTTACTTTTGAAGATGTTTATTCTATAATATTGATGATCTTCAATTTATCTGAATTTGATTTGTATTGTTACATTATGTTTACAATTGTACATGTACAATTATGACATTTATGTCATGTATATGTCTTAATATCATTAGATGATATCAAAAGTTGATCTTGTGGGTATGTATGGGACATATAGGTATCTTAATGTCGTAAAATTTTCTCATAAGATTTAGAAGAAATCGGTAAAGGACCGACAATGAAAATAACACATTGGTCACGAAAAAGTGTTATTTTCTTGCTATACAGCTACATTGGGATCCATTGTTGGTATTAGCACTAGTATTTGTAATCATAGATTGGTCTTATGTTGATAAGTGATATAAAGAATGCGACGATTCGGTATTAGATGTTTAGGCTAAACAAGGTTGTGGAGATGTTGTTTCTAAGACTAAACGGTTTTTTCAAAATTGTGACTACATTAAAAATAGTTTATTTACTTGGAGTTATTTTTAAAATATATTTTCCAAAACTAAAACAACTCAATTAATATTACCTAAATAGGAGAATTTTGGAGTTTTCCTATTATAGACTAATATTATTTGGATAATTTTTTTATTTAATAAAATGGTTAATTATTTAGTCTTGATATAAAAATGTGTATGATAAGCTCAAGTAAATATGATAATATAATATGAGATATATACATTTTGTGAGCTAATGTAGTAAGGTGAATGTGTAGGCTTGACCTAATAAAAACCTTCATAGTAGGTTCTATTAAGGGTTTTTTTTATAAATTTGTAGTTCTTCACTTTTATCTGGTAAATCTATCCATTGAAAGCTATATATCAAAAGAAGAGAGAAGAGAAAGAGGAGCTTTTCCAATTTAAATTACAATTTCATCCGCTGCACGATTAAGTAAGTTTCCTACTAATTATCTTATGGTGTTATAATATTATATATGTATGTTTTACAATTTTAATTACATATAACTATTCTAGAAACAGCTATTTTATATCCATGTTAGTGTTTCCTTAGGGGTAGAGATTTGAGTCCGGCATTTCTTCATCCGAGACTCCATTGATCGTTTTGCTTACAAAGTACGCTATGTGTTAGGGGGCTAAGTTTTAGATTTTTAATGGACATGGGTACTTTTGCAATTTCGAACCACTTTTTCTAATCTCTCGTATTAGAATTCTAAGGTCAACTAAATAATATGATAGGGCATTGCTTCTGTAGCCGTAAGCCCAGTTATTTTGCAAAGATGGGTCCCATGAATTTTAACCATCCCCTGCCCCCGCTATAGAGAAAAACCCTAGACCGTGTATCGTCCGTCCGGCGAACGGGCATCTTCGCATGATGGATGGCGGAATCAGAGAAAGAGAAGCGAGAAGGTTCAGGTTTGGGTATGGGAGAAGTAGGAGCGGTGTAACCGTAAGAAATCAGATGTTGCCTATTCGACGGACCCCAACAAATCAAGATATATCCAACTCCGTGTCCTGTTGGTATGCTGGTTTCTTATTCAGTCAAATGGTGGGGAAAAAAAGAATTAATGAAAGAAATCGAGACCACTTGATTGTGTTGTGTACTTTGTTATTCTGGACAGGTATTGCGACTTCAAAATTTTGGCTTTCAATGATCTACTTTTTCGGTTCGGCCAAAGAAATGCCAGGTTAGTCCGGTTCTTCTTTCTAACTTTTTCTTCAATATTTTATGTAGCTACTAGAATACATATGAGTTTGCTGATTCAAATTTCATAGATAGAATTGTTTTCCATAGAAACGCTAGGGTTTGGTTCTGTGGATAGGTTTAGATGTGGATTGGAATAGAAGGAAATATGATGTTACGTAACTCAAGTGAAGAGTGAAAATGGATTCAAGTGGAAGCAAATGCGTGAAAATGGATGGGTTTTTGTTACTGGAACTTAAATAATTTTTGCTTCTTTTTGTGTTTAACGCTCAATTCCAGCTTTTCTTCAGATATTAATACTATGATACATACAGGTATTTGAAAGCCTGGTTTTCAGTTGGCGTGGGTTTCACCCTTACATCACTTCTCGTTGTTGTTCTGGTTCGATTCTAACATAACTTCTGTTCTCGGATGTCAGCTTTAAAGATTTGAACAACAAAGAACAAATTGACAGTCATTGAAATAACTTTAACTTCCTGATCATTTCTTAGGTTTTCATTTCTGGGTATATCTCCATTGCCCTGTGCAGATGCTCCTTTGGGAACTAGCTGCAGCTGTACATTTACTTGGCAGCATTGCTGGCTTCAGCAATTATCTAATTGGGCTTCCTTCTTCGGTTAATAACCTTTACACTCCCTCTTGCTTTCTATTAAAATATACGTTGTGGTTGAGTGCCACATGGGTGTGTATATATATATATATATTTGACTGCTTCTTTTTCTGCAGGTTTCTGGTTTGAGTGTTTCTTTCATCGATGCTGGATACATAATTTTGTCTACCTTGATTTCTGTTTGCCTTCATGAATTTGGGCATGCCATTGCTGCTGCAAGGTCATTATATGCATAACTCTGTACCTGGTATTTTATATATCTTTGTTTCCATCAACAATTGAAAATGGTATGAACTGTGAAATCCCCTGGCGAAGTCATTTAAAATTATTTATACCAAAATTTTACCATGGCTCAAAAATTCAAAAGTCACTTGTTAATTTAAACAATTACGTTACAGTGAAATTTGCAGATTGATTGATAGATCAATTTTTAGGATGCATGTGAAGTAAAAAACTTTAAGACTGATGATGTTGTAGACCACTTGGCATACTTTTATTTTTTTCTGCAACTTATGTTAGCATATATAAGAAACTGCAGGAACATGTCATTGCTCTGACAAAATTTAACAGCAAAGTTAGAAAGGCTGATGAGGGTAATAAATGCAGTTGGGTAATTACTTGGATTTTATATTTAACTGGTCTAGTAACACTAGGATGTCTTGGATTGTTGAAATACTGAATTCAGTCAGATGTCAAATATCTTCTATTTGAAAATAATTTCTATTGCTCTGGAGATCTTTGACTAATTTTAGGAAGCTAGATGCTCATTAATGAGTTTTAGGTGCCTATAAATGGAAAGCAGTGAAGGTTTGAAGATAGAATATATTGCCGTGTTCATTGCGATACTGTTTCCTGGAGCTTTGGTGGCTTTTGACCATGACAAACTGCATGGATTACATCATTTCTCTGCTCTTCGCATATATTGTGCTGGAATTTGGCATAATGCAGTGGTAATTGCTCATAAACTCCAGTTGTTATCTCTGTTGAGTAATTAGAAATTTCTTAGTTGCCTGTTATTTGCATTCTCATCTTTATCTTTTTTCTAGACTTGTGCTGTCTGTGGATTGATGATGTTATTTCTCCCGATGTTCCTGTTTCCTCTCTACAGATATGGTGAACATCCTATGGTACTGTTTTTATCCAATGTTCTACACATATTTGCTCTCCTGGTTATTGAAGTATTGCAATTTTTCCAGTTGAGTGCATGCTTTTCCTAACTGCCTTATCATAATTGGATGGGACAGATTCTGGATGTACCTTATTCTTCACCTCTGTATGGTTATTTATCTCCTGGTGATGTAATTGTATCATTAGATGGCATCTCTATCCATGATACACAAGATTGGATTAAGGTCACTTCTTTGATTGATGGAGTTGGATTTCAAGACCCAATTTATGCTAACACTACAGCAGGTTTTGGGGCCTTCAATGTGAAAAAAGGTTATTGTATTCCTAATGTCTTAATTGAGGAAGGCATAAGCATGCTACCGATGGGCAACCTGTCATCATGTCCTTATGATCTTACTGGCTTTATTTGCTCCCCTTGCCTGGATACACGTATTTCGATCAATCACCTTATTGAGGACGATGATACAGATGGAAGAAAAGGGGTAAATTGTTTGAATGCAAGTGAGGTTGTCAAATTTAAAAAATGTGGTACTGGATGGTTGATTTTTGTCATCGATGGAAGCAATTGCTTTTGTTCACAGGTTTCATTCAGATATTTCTTTCTTGTGCTGATTTTATAAATTTCTGGGATGCCTTTTACAGGAGTGGCTTATTATCTTATTGATTTTCCATAGGGTGAATCATGCTTAGCCCCAATTCAGACCTCAAGTTCGACATGGGTGGAGATCAAATATTCAAGCCCTTTTTCTGTAAATTGCTCAAATGCTATACAGTCATTAGGTCCAAATTCCTCCATACCACAATCCAACGAATTGGCTTGTGATGGAAGTTTTGTTTTTGTTGGTGATATGATGTCCTTGGCACATTCAATTTTGTTGTCGGCTTATCAACCTAGGTGGACATCTGGTGTTGGAGCATCACTCCCAAATGTCTTGGAGAAGCTTCTGATGTGCACATTTCATGTCTCTGTTGTGCTAGCTTTTCTCAATATTCTGCCGGTAAGTTCTCATCCTTCTTGTATGATGGTTTATTGGATTTACGGTAAAGTTTGAACCTTCATCTTGGATGGGATAAAATGGAATCCAGGCCGCCGTGATAAAGTTGTTGTCTGAATTAACCTTGATCTCAGAAAGTAGCTCTTTAATTATGGAAAATATATTGAGTTTCTTACAATGCAAAAGAAGGTATTTACATTGACGTGTTTTATCCACATCTCATGACAAAAGTGACATTCATGCATCAGACAGGATAGAAAAGTTATAAAAAAATACTCAAAACTGGGCATCAGAGTAGTTTCCATTATTTAGTTGGATGGTTAAATATTTCATTTTTGTATTACTAGCAATGAACCTGTGGTTATGTTAGTAAACAAAATTCATTTTCTTGGAATGGAACTGAAACCTGTCCGTGGATTACTTCCAGGTTCCAGTGGAGGAATGGTGGAAAATTATCTAAATTTGGAAATAGTGGTGATAGTGTTTTACATTCTTCTGACCTTATTGAGATAACATGTAGGAAAAGATACTTGAATGGAAGCTTTTATTTTCAATGACTACAATACACAATTGTCACTAGTGTTTTTCGGACATTTGATTATTGGATTCATGCATGATATTGGATTATGTCTGATGCATGCATGTAGTAGTTTCAATGTAGCTATACTAATCAATGGGGTGAATTTTCATCAGGTTTTCCTTTTGGATGGTGAATTTATAGTGGAATTGTGTCTTCACTATACTGCTTTCTTGAGTCTGAGGAAGAGGAAAAAAATTCTTCGAGTAATCCTGTTCACTGGAACTTTCACTTCAATAGTTGCCTTTTTCAGAGTGGTTAGCTTCGCATTCCTTTAGGATAGAGGTATGTTTTATTAGATGTTTTTGTGAGGGAGATGCAAAATATGCAGTAGTTTTACATTTGTACTTGATGATGTTTAATGTAGTGTTTTTATCGATCTTCCTATTTTCTCTAGTTACTTTCTTCTTTGTCTGTTTAAGCGCAATTGCCAACATCTCCATTAAATCATCTAAGAAATTGCAAAATGCAGGTGAGAGAAGCAACGATGAAATTCATTAAAGCATGACTATGGAAAAGTTGCCCTAGTTTAATAGATTTGAAAATCATGGCGATCCAAAGTTCATCAATCAAAATTAAAACATGCTCGAACGCTGCTGAAAGTAGGGGTGGGGATGGGTTTCTCATTGTCTTCCAGTAGGGCCAAACATCGAGAGAGCTAAGTCGCTTAATTGTGTCAATAGTTTTCAAGGTTTTTTCTTTTTGGAAATTAGGTTGAATGTTACAAACGTTCCTCGGAGAATCATGTTGAGGGTTATAGCTTACACATGGCATTTTGGTAAAAACGATGCCAATCTATGACCTAATTTAATGGGCAGGTCTTCTTGTGATTTGATTAATGGGGAACATTACATATATATATTTATATATATCTAAAATATGTTTCAACTTATAATGCTGGACACTAGTTGGGTGCTTGTGTCTGTGTTTGTGTGTGTATATAAATGTAAATTACCAACGAGACTAAAATAATTAGATCAAATCATGATTAGATCTTTTACAGATTAGAAGTGGAGGACATTTGGTGGCCAAAGTATGCTGGGATAAGATTTTCTTTGTAGGAGTAGGTATACTATTACTGGATCTACTTGCCCAGGCCGAAGTTACAAAACCCAAAATTGTGGAACTTAATGGTCATAATGGGAAGAGTAACTGCGGCCTAATTGGGTCATTAACCTGTGAGGACTTCTTAAACTTATGGCAAACCAAAATACGAGGGGGAGCTTCATTCTCTTCAGGTCAGAAATGTTACCTGGAAAATTCTTGCTTCCGTTGGTCCCATTTCTATCTATATACACCAGGTTACTGGAGGAAAGTTTTGCAAGTTAGCCGGCTGGATAGATGAAAACTCCATGTCCCCCTTATGGGTTTAACCCATGGTATCGTATCATTCATGGGGAACCCTGCTCTCCATCTCCATAGTTGCATCCTTAAGACGCCATCAGCATTGAATCATTGGAGGTATGAAACTCAGACTGACCAGCTTTCCACCTTCCATTGGGATTCTGTCATGTAGAGCATGGAAGTTAAAAAGCAGGATGGTCTGTCTTAGTCTCCATGCGCTAATGGTTTTCCCACGATCTAATGTGCTTTGGAAGTGCTTATGAGCAGTCGTATACTGGCCCCCCTGTCACAGGCATGTGTCATCGTGCAAGGAAAATGCCAAGCAAATACAGGCTATTTTGTGTAAGTAATACAACTTCTAGATGGTTATAATCGTAATAGAATATAACTAATAGGTGTTGCAATCAACAGATTAGTAGGAAAGCCGATTACTACTTTGTGTTAAAAGACAGTGGTTGTAAACTAATATAAATATTGGAAATAAACAACTATGAATTTTCAAGAGTCTACGAAGCACGTCTACCTTGGAGATTTGCCATTTCGAATCGGCTAAGCTTTCTTCTTCTACCTTGCATGCATAGAACTAAACATTGTTAGATACCCTAAGAGTGTAAGTAAACACAAGAGCAATAGACAAAATAGAGAATTACCTTGCAATGGTGATTAGGGTATCTTTGTTAGAGGCCAAAATACGTGGTTTGGGTTTTTCTAAGTAGTGTTGGAATTTCGAACAATATGGTGAGTTTAAGAAATAAGAGTGGTGTAGGCTGTACCTAACAATTTTGGTGCTCTTGTTATCATCAACAATGACACCAAAATCTTCCAACGTTGCCATAGATATGGATATTATCAAGAACATTCTATTTGCAATTCAATAAAAATAACATCAACATGAATAGAATTTCAATTCACGTCTTGAATAAGGGATTGGAGAAATTTGAAGTGAATAAGACTCATAATTTTGATTTAAACTCTTAATAATGATCAAGCATAGGAGTCATCATTTTTGTAGCACGGGAAAAATCTATTGAAGGGAATCGAAGTTCAAAATTCCAAATTATGTAGAACAGTCTCTTTAGCATGGATTTCTAAAATTAAATAATTCTTTTAATTTCATAATATTCCTATATATCAAATGATTGTCATATCATCATTTACTATGAATGATCAAGCTTTTCATTGGTACTAGTAGATGCACATGAAGAACTATTTGACTACATGAAAGAAATTTTACTAAGCGTTAGAGGTAAGGTTAAAACTTTCTAAATATGAAGATGAGTAAGGTATTATGAGATGGGAGGTTCACCCCTCTTAAGCTCTGTGTCTTTTCAAATTCCTTTTATGTCCTTCCTAGCTCTGGCTTAAGCTCCTCCACATGAGACATTTGTCCCTATTTATTGTTTAGCACTAGGCTACCTGCTATTTCCTTGGGTAGGTTGAGATGGTTGGATAAGTCGGGAAGAGCTTGAAAAAGTAAGTTCCTTTTTTATCGTTTTAGTTGTTGGGCGATCTTAATGGCTTCTTTAAAGGTATTAAAGAAATGTATCTCAACAATGTCTTGAATCTCATATCTTAGGTTAGTAATAAACCTTAAAATAGTTTGGGCCTTAGGTTCATCCACCTCGCATTTGATTATAAGCACTTGGAATTCTTAGATGTACTCATCAACAAATTGGGTTCCTTGCTTTCATTTTTGCAGTTTGGTGGAAGTGTTCTAGTAATATGATTTAGGAATGAATCTACTTCGCATGACATCCTCATTTCATCCCATGTACGTACACTACGTTGGCCTTCTCTCTACTTCATCATCTACATCTTTCTCCAACACTTGTGAGCATATTTGGTGAACTCTTAAGGTAGCAAGTTGAACCTTATCTTCTTTTGTACAGTGATAACACTTAAATAACCTATCAACTTGCTTTTCTTAATCGATGTAGTCATTGGCATCTCCACTCCTTAAGTAGCTTAGAATTGAATCTTCACATTTTCAATGCTTTTAGAAGCTTGAACAGTATGCTCCTCCTCATAATGCTCATCATCAAGCTCCTCTTCAACTCCACTAACGTCCTTAAGAACAATCCTTCGATGAGTAGGTTGATCAACTCCTCTTTAGGGTTTGCTAAATAGAAAAATTAACTTGGACATATCGACCTGCATATCTTGCTTGTTATGGTGCTTGACTTAGTCTCTCATTAGCCTAGTAGAATTTTTCACACCACTTTCTTCGTTTAGCTCCTCTAGCTCGTGCATTGCATACAAGGTGATTCACTTGTCTCTATTGAACTTTCGTATTTGTTCTGTTGGCTTTATATTCAATTGGGTTTTTTTCTACGGAGTCCCATCAGATCGGCCTCTAATGCAACAACCTTTATTAGTATAGGCAGCTACTGCTCCTTACATTACCACCTTTATATTTTCTATTAATTCGGTAGGGCGGTTTATCCACTCATAAGTGGATTTAGGAATTTGCTCTACATGGTATCCTTTTCTAGGAGCATCACTCTCATTGTCCTTAATTATAGCGGTGACATTAGGTTTTGTCATTCTCACTATAACACAATACATTTTCAGATAGAATTCCAATTTTTATTATATTACCTCATAACCAAACAAGTACTACAATACAACAATAACCACTTGTTCAATTCTCTAACCACAATAACAACAACAATGTAAAGTACTCAATAACGACTATTCTTTCAAAAGACAAAAATAAAGCAAGAATAAGGCCGCATTTGCAAATTCAAGACATAATCTCAACACAAACTTCCAACGTATACAACGACCACATACCATATACCAACCCATAACACTATCGAAAAGCCAACATACGCATATAATTGAACTGTTACAAAGGTGAGACTTCTCAAGAACTTGCAACCCTTTTTAGAATTTTGTGCTTTAATACCAAGATGATGTGACATAGGAATAAAAAAGGGGATTATGCCTTAGAAGATGTCTTTCCAAATCATAGATGTTTCCTTTGGAGATAACTACAAAAGAAAAACTAGATGGGTTTTGGTAGATTTTATGGGTAGGAGGTAAGCAAACCCATAAGTTGCTCATAGACATGATATATTGATTAAGCACACATAGATCGAACTCTTGCTAGATGTTACATACCAGTTTAAGGGATTTGGGTTGCTTGCTACAAAATCTTACTTATGAGTTAATATGAGCTAAGGAGGGTTAGGGTACTCTCAATAATGAGAAAAGAAAACTTAGAAAATTCTCATTAGATGATGAAAAAGAGAAATCTCTTACAAGAGTCTATCATAAAGTATTTATACTCGTACGTATTAGTTACAAAAGGAAAAGAATTTACTAAAAAGGGCAAAAACAGTATACAATTGTTAGTACAAATGGGTAAAGCATAATTTCATAATCCTTCTATGAAGATAATGTAAGGTTGTTAGGGAGCATGTCACATGTAGTGGGATACGTGGTATTTAGTGAATGGTTAGTGGATTGGGTACGCAATAGACGCTAAGGTAAGTAGATAAGATTGGCAACTCTTAGAATTATGGGCACTTTGGCACTACGTTGTTGAGAGACTTATCAAGGAAAGTAGGTTGTGAGAAAGTTTGGCAAACTAGCTCAGCTACCATCAATTAGTATGGCTTAAGCAGGTTCATGAGAAAGGAGAAGAGTACTATTGGACTAGCTCGATAGCATGAACAAATCTCCTTGGTATAGCAAGTTGACCTCATCAAGAGTTAGGTAATAGTCAAGAATTCGGCGAATCGTGTTAATCATTCCCTGTGACCTTCAACCTCTTTAACTCTTACAGGATCTTTGCATGCTTGAGTTAATTTTCCTTGGCTTTCCTTAACCTCAAGAGCTTCCAACTTCCTTCATACCAAATCACTAAGTTAGAAATACTTATGCTTGACTCGCTTGTCATAATACCAAATCATAGGGCCTTTATTAGAGCTCTTGCCTCATGGATGGTATCAAGGTTTACTTAGAGATTGATATCATTATGTTTAGAGTCATAAGCTCGGACCTTCACATTTGCCACTTAGAGTTTAATTGGTAGAACCGCTTTTGATACAAAAGCCAATTTACAAGGAGTATGGCCAGTCGAGGTCTCGTAAGTAGTTTGACAACCCTATAGAACATTTAGCAATCCGCTTGCTCACTTGCTTCTAGCTTGGTTTACACTCTTTTGCAAGCTATGAAGGATAACCTTATTTACTACTTATGTTTATCCATTGCTTTGAAGGTACACAACCTATGTATGGCACAACTTTATATGGCATGTTTTAAGAAACTTTTGGAATGGTTTATTGTTGAACCGAGGGCCATTCTTGTAATTATGACATAAGGGATCCCAAATCTAGTCAGGATATTACTGACAACAAAGGCCTTTATGCTTCTTGCTGTAATGTTTGCTATTGCCTTAGCTTTTACCTACTTTGTAAAATAGTTCATTGTTACAATGATATACTGCCTCTACTTAGTGGTCTTAGGGAATAGATCCAAAATTTCTAATCCCCACTGGGCAAAGGCCTAAAAATTGGTAAGTAGAGTAAGGTATGCGCTCTACCTTGCTTTATAGGAGCATTTCTTTGATAGTGATTACAAATCTATGCTAACTTGAGGGCATCTTTCTTCATAGTGAGCCACCAATAGCTGAGCCTCAAAGCTTTTACATATAGAGCATCGACTTTGATGTGATTGTCGTACACCCCTAGGTATAGGTCAGTTAAAACTTGTTCATCCTCATGCACGACGGTTGATCTATGAGTATGATTATTTGGTGTGCTTGGAAGTAAGACCTTAACTGTCATGATGTGATAACAACAGTTAGGGTAAACTTTTTTACCTGGGTGTTCCTGACCTTTGATTCGTGGAGTATGTGGTTGATGTAGTATATAGGTTGGTGTTCTCTTCCCTCTGCTTTGATTAGTACAGAGGAGAGCGTCTGATTGCTGACAGCTAGGTATAAAAATAGGTCCTCCCTATGGACAGGCTTGGAGAAGACCGGTAGGTGTGCAAGGAAGTCTTGGAGTTGCTAAAAAGTGGTGGTGCACTCTAGAGTCTATTCAAAACCCTTCAGATTTTTTGGGATTTTGAAGATTTTTACGCATCTGTCTATCCTATTCGAGATGAACTTGCTTAATGCTATTACCATGCCAGTGAGCTTTTGTACGTCTTGGACTGAGGTTGGAGGCTTCATTCTTTTGATGGCAATAATCTTTTTGGGGTTAGCCTTGATACCTCTTTGTGTTACTGGGAAGCTAAGTAATTTGCTAGACTTAACCTCAAAAACACACTTCTAAGCGTTTAGCTTTATATCTTATGTATGCATCTGGTCGAAAGCTTTTTGGAGATCCTTGACATGATCCTCTAGCTTTTAGCTCTTGATAATCATGGCGTTGATGTGCACCTCTAAGTTACGCCTAATATAGGGCTTAAACAGCTTTGCAACCATCAGTTGGTATATGGCCTTAATGTTTTCCAGACTGAATGGCATCATGGTATAGCAGTACGTGCCATAATTGGTGATGAAGGAGGTATGGACTTTATCCTTTGGGTCCATTTTGATTTGCTTGTAACCTAAGAATGCATCCATAAAGCTTAACTAGGCATATCTTGAAGTAGAATCAACGAGCTAGTCGATCCTTAGGAGAGGGAAACAGTTTTTGAGGCAAGCTTTATTGAGATTGGTGTAATCGACGCACATTTGCTACTTCCTGTTCTTCTTCTTGACTAGCACTACGTTTGCTAGCTAGGTTGGGTACTTTCCTTCTCTCATGAAGCTGGCTTTAAATAGCTTCTGTACCTCTTTCCTGATTGCAACTTGCCTCTCAAGGGCTAAATGCCTCTTTTTTTTACTTGATAGGCTGTGCTGTAGTGTCAATGTTGAGGCTATGGATTGCTAGGTTAGGCGAGATTCCAAGCATGTCAAACGCTGACTAAGCGAACCTGTCCGAATTTTCCTGTAGGAGAGTGACGATTTCATCCTTCACTTTAGGTGGGGTCTCAATCCTGACTCGTCTACTCGGATGAGGGTCTGATTTAGACTTTTTCTATTTTTTCCCTCGGCTTGTCCCTCTCAACTGGCTTCTCTTGTAGGCTTATTTCTAAGGAGAAAACGCCATCTCTTTTGGTAGCCTTGATGTACAGCTCTCGCAAGAGCTTTTGATTATACTTACATACTCTGATCCTAGTTAGGGTTGGAAACTTGGCCTTTAGATGAAGGAAGATTGTGATCACCTCAAATGCATTCAGGCTTGGTCTTCCTAAAAGTACGTTGTACAGGAAAGGGTAGTCAATCACGATGAATTTTACTGGTCGTCGTGCCACGTAGTCATTATCGCTAAGTTCCATAGCTAGCATGATGATCCACTTGGCTCAAACCATACTTCCGTTGCAGTCGATCAGATTATGGTGGTACGGCTTCATTTTTACTAGTAGCTTCTTCCTTATCCTTTCGTAAGTATGGAGGAAAAGTATGTCAGTAGAGCTATCTGTATTAACTATAATCTTTAGGACCTTGAAATTTGAGGTCATCGCCCCTATCACTAGAGCATCTTGATAGGGTGTATTGACTCCTTCAAAGTTTTCATTGGAGAAGGAGATGGAAGTATTCAACTTCTGTATTTTCTCCCTTATGACCAACACTTCTGATGGGGCATTAATTGAGCTATTAGTACTTAGCTAGCTTCTAGGGTGTGGCCTCCCCCCAAAATTACATTAATAACACTATTAGGGGTATGGTCATCGCTGCGATCATTGTTCTACTTGGTGTGGGCGTTTTCGGTCTATCGCCTTTAAGGTACCCTATTTCCATCATCGTCAGAATGTTCGTCATTCCTCAGATAAGTCACATACTCATTGAAGAAGCTGCATTGAATAGCATATTTGATGGCGTTTTGCAATTGAAGTACTCTTCGATGGTATGGCCATGGTCATCGTGAAAACTGACAGTATTTATGAAAGTTCTAACGATTGGGGTTTCCTTGCACTCTTTGGAGCCTTTAAAGAAAATTTTGGTACTTTACTTTGGAATAGACCTAGACAATGGGTCTATTTAGGGGCGTATGCTGTATGTAAATAGGAGAAGAGAGTAGGTCGCACTCGACTCGGTACTTCTTCTTCTTAGAGCTTTCTCCATTTGATCTACTTATCAACCTACCGTTGAGGTGATCCTTCATGGACAATTTTTCTTTATCCTACTTGCTGCCTAACCTCTCTTGGTCAGCATCGTGTGTGGTGCGAATGTTGTCTTTTTGGTTGATGTACTTTTAGGCTTTATTCCAAAAGTTAGCCAGGGTCTTTAGCTTGATCTTTGTAACCGATTGGAAGAAGTCTCTTGAAGGCCAGATATCAAGCCAAGTGGCATGAATAGCGACTCCCTCATTTAGCTAAGGGATCTTGGCCATGGCATTATTGAATTGGGTCATGTAATTGTGTAGGGACTTACCTTCACCTTGCCTTATGAGGTACAAGGACGATGTGTCCTTAGATAAGGGCTTGCTATCCTTGAAGTAGAGACTAAATCTCCACTCTAGCTCGTTAAAGAAGCTGATGGAATTGTCAGGGAGGTGGTTAAACCACATCCAAGTTTCCTTCCTCAAGGTGCTTAGGACGGCCTTACATATTATAGCATCCCTATGACCATAATGGTTCATGAGGGTGTGGAAGTAGAGAAGGTGATTATTAGGTTCACCCATGCCATCGTATTGGTTTAGGGATGGAAGTTTGCCATTAGGAGACAACACTTCATCTTAAACACCCCTAGTGAAGGGGATCTTATTGTTGGCAACTACCCTAGCGTCGCTAATGGCCTTGCTCCCTTATTGCACGGAGAGCCTCCTTACCATGGTCTAGAGCTTGTTAAGGTTAGCATTGTTTGTTGGGTGAGCTCAATATGCTACTGAGTGAACCTATACTCCTTGTGAATCGGTTTCTTTCTTGTTCCTAACCAGAGCTCGATCGTAGGTGGTTGTCGACCTTGCTGAATATTGTTGTAAGGGTAGATGAGGTTGTTAATCCTTGCCACTTTATTGTTATTGCAGGGAGTTGTTCTACTTAGTATGGGCGTTCGAAGCTTTAGGGGAGTGGGGTGCCTCTCTACTTTTTTAAGGCAAGTGCGGAGTGGCTTGTTTTGGACAACATACTCCTCGACTAGGCGCTCCATGTGCTCTTTTAGCGCAGCCTTTAGGAGGGGTTAGTTTCCTACTGGTTGGTTGTTTACTAATTGGTGATTCTCTTATCCATCGTGTTGAGACATGATGTCTATAAATTGCTTGTGGGGGTATGCGCGAAGTGTGTTTGAGTTTTTGGGTGTAGGAATTCAATTTCCTACAGACGATACCAAATATTGTCTTTAAGTATTTGCTAGTAGTGATTAGACTTTACATGTAGAAGGTATGCAAAATACGACATTGTGAGGGGATGTCGGAATGTTGTTTGACATGGCTACTTTAGTGCTTAAGTTAGCAGTGAGTCTTTGGAAAGTAGAAAGTACCAAATATTGTCTTTAAGTATTTGCTAGTAGTGATTAGACTTTACATGTAGAAGGTATGCAAAATACGACATTGTGAGGGGATGTCGGAATGTTGTTTGACATGGCTACTTTAGTGCTTAAGTTAGTAGTGAGTCTTTGGAGAGTAGAAAGTACTTTGGAATGGCAAGTAAGCTTAGCATGTAGAGTAGAGAGAGATTTACTATTGAGTTGTAAACTAGTATTTATAGTGGAGTGACACCGGCAGTTGGAGAATAGTTAGTGGGGAGAGATATTTTCTTACAAGTATGGGAAAGTAGGGTTATGATATTTGACGTATCCCACTTATCTCAGATGTGGCCATTGACTCAATATTTTATCCTTATTTTATGCATTCTAATTGTTGTAGAACTTTTTAGATTTGATCAATTCAGGACCAAGGCTTAAGCCTATAGGAGTAAGCCTTATGTGATAAGATGTGTTAGATCTAGACGAAATTGAAGGGCTCATGTCCGAAGAGCCGTGTCAACTCCCACCATACAGTATATTTTCACGGTAATTGTCAACAATAGTAGTTGATTATTATGAAATATGCTAATAAAATATGTGAGATGATTTTTGTGAAAAGTGAGGAGTTCATCATATGAAAACGATACTTTCAATGCACTTTTTTTTTTTTTTAATATATGTTCACAGAAATTGTTAATAGTAGTAGTTCATCATTATGAAATGTGCTAATAAAACATGTGAAAGATGATTTTTGAGAAAAGTGGAGTTTTTTTTAATAGTTATCACCCATCATTGTCAGGGTCAAAGGCTACTAATATCGCTATTGAAATTATTATATATGATGACAATTGATCATTATAAAAATCTAGTAGTAATAAAATATCGAGAGAAAAATCAAAATGGTATTTCCATCGAATAAAGACAGGCTGGATGCGATGTTCCGGATTAGCTTCTAAAGTTATTAAAAGTGATCATGAAAAGTTTCAGCTTAGTTCTCGTAAAGGTAACCATGTCATATATCAAATGGAGTTAGTGTGATCAGGTAGGATGAAATTGAAAGTGTTGAAAGTGAAGATACTAGTATTTTCTACGAGCACACCTCACCTATCAATATGGAGATACGCAAATATAGATTCCAAGATTTATTTATTTATTTATTTTTGGCCAGAAATAGATTCCAATAATTTAAAAAGGGTTGAATCACATTTCCTGTATTACGCCTTTATATCATCATAAATTCTTCTTATTATCAATTGAATATGATAATCAAAATAGATCCTAAATATCTAGTAACAGCCAAATAGAGGCCTAATTTGTTTTTTTTTTTTTTTTGTTCCCCATCTCCTATATAGATCTGGCTATCATACTGTTAAAACCATTTGCTCTAGTTATATGATGATGGAAACAGTAAAACACCATATTCCATGATACCGAAATTATACTGATCTGTCTTAATGGTCTTGACAGAGACAGAGAAAACCTTATTAATGTTAAAAGAACTAAAGTAGGCTTGAATTGGAATTGAATTTACTTAGAAAACTAGCTTCACCGATGATATCTCTAACTTCTACTTTTTCTATTAGAGAAAATGAAGCCTCTAAAAACAAAAAAAAAAAAAAAGAAAAAAATAAATAAAAAATAAGAAATGCCCCTAAACTTATTGCACGTTGTGGCATCGTTAAACTGACAAAATATCGTATACTACCATATCTATGCCTTTCATGGTGTAGACTAAAAAATACTACCATATTGTATAATTCTATGGAAGTGGTATTGTAAAATTTAACCATCCCGTTGATTCAACGACTGTAGCAGCGTCATCAGTGAATTAGTTCCACAAGGAGGCATATATGCTGGGGGGTCGGCCATGCTTGTTTCTGGGGTGTTGCCATTCTTTACTATGAAAGTAGTATCCATTCCCCAAGTCATGTGTCGATCGAAATGACAATGCATGAACCACACCCCTGAAAGATATTCATGTACGTCAGACAAGAACAAATGGCTCAGATCAGACTGAGTTTATTTTAACAACAGTAAGTATTACCGTGCTGGCAAAACTTACCGGGATTGTTTGCTCGGAACCTGATGGTTGCCCAACCATCCTTTGGTATCGGAATCGTATTTGCTTCGGGTGGATCCACCAAATTATATGTGAGGGGATCGGTCTCATTGTTAAAATTTCCTACTCCCATTCCGACCACGTAGAACCGGAACCCATGCATATGCATCGGATGGTTTTCTCCAGAGTTCATGACGTTGGTCCCTTGGAACACGATCTCCACAGTGTCGTTATAGTTAAGCACCTTTACCTTTGTTGCTTGCTCTGAGAATGTCACGTTGTCTGATAACAAATCCTCGGCAGTGAAGTTGAATAGGTTGGGTGGATAATCTGGGAAATCTGCTTGATAATACCCACTTATGTTTCTGACAACAAAAGAGGGAACGAGAAACAAAATATTCAGATACATGTTGAGCTGGAAAACGAATGGATAATGATGCAGCTCGAGTGGTTACTTGTAATAGGCTTGGAGGATATCCATCGATGGGTTGGCAAAAGTGATGTTGTTCATTGCAGAAGCAATCCTGTTACCATCTGGCCCTTCACAGGAATTGTTGGGACAGTGCATCATGGATATAGCAAGCGTCACATACATCCGGGCAGTGATGTTCATTGGGAGATCTATTGGATGCTCTGCCGAATTCAAGCTTCTTAGGCCTCTTATGAAGTGTTTTGCAGCATCTATGTCGTAAAAGCCAGGCGAAGAAAGCGGGTAGTAAGGAGTGGATGTTGGAGTGTATTTCCCATTGTATTGGAAGATTGCACTGGTGATGCTCTTGTCGAAATCGTCAGCTTGGCCATCGAAATAGGGACAAGCAATCATGTAATAATGACCAAGAGGTTGGTTTGCGGTAACCAAGACGTCCATGGTTTGTCCAGGGGTTATCAATATGTAGCTGGTGTTCAGGGGCTTGACATAGGATGCATCCCATCCAACGACAGTTAGGGTATGGTTAGCAATGGAGAAGAACATGTCCGTGTTTTGCACTGAATTGACGATCCGGAGAAGATAAGTCTTGCCATAGTCAACTGACATTCGGAATGTTGTTTCTGCAAAACCGTGTTTAAATAAAAAAAAAAAAAAAAGAAATTAAGACTCGATGCATATTTTGGTATTTTCAGACAAACATTATTCATGAAACAAACACACTTAATTAAGTCAATCCCGGAGCTTTACCATTAGAGCAATCATAGAAATCTCCAGGTTCCCCATTGATGCAATAAGCATCAGACAGTTGCGCCAATCCACCTTCATGTAGGGCCGTCCTCATTAGATACATCACATCCTGCTTGTACCACGATGCTGCAAGGGCAATCAATATATGTGATGCTATAGATCATTGGCTGAATATAACCTATGTGTCTCGATCTAATTGGAACTTGTGGCTTTTAAGGCCGATCAGTTAATAATAAAAGCATTTTCTTACCGAATACCAGAACTTGCTCGTCATCTGGCTCGGGAAATGGATAAGTTGTGTTGACAGCTGGCAGGATGATGATGGCCCCATGAACGGTGGCTCTAGTCCAATCACTATGTGCGTGCCAAAACAATGTTCCTTCTTCCGATGTAAAATGAACTTCATATGTGAAGTTAGTACCGGGTTCAAGGGGGCATTGTGTGACGTACTCGGGTCCATCAAACCAAGGAATCCTTGGTTGCTTCACACCATGCCTGCATCAAAAACCCCCAGAAAAATATACTTCATTTTTTTTCTTATGATTTTTCTTTGCGAACAATTTTCTTTTCCTTTCTTTTTTCATTTATCGGTTTTGTTAGAACTTGTTATATTATCTATATGTACAACAACAGGATCAACATTTAAAAATCGATAACATTAACTTATTGACACAAGGAGAATAAAACTTTTAGAATTAGATATAAAACATAAAACAAGAAACCCAGGGTACGACTAAGTTAGTCGGACACAAAGTTTCTGTAAAAAAAAAAAATCGATTTTATTTAAGATGCTGCAATCTTTTTTCTTCAGAGAAATGATAAATAAATAATTATTATTTTTATGAACAGAGATCGCAAGAGGTCACATAGTTTGACCCTTTTACTTTAACCTACATTCTACGACCAACAATAAATCTAGGATCACCTAACTTTCCAGTTTGACTCGTGAAACATCGAGCTCTAAGAGCATGTACATTCGCGTATCTTTGCTGGTTGACCGAAGATTGAAGCAGCGGAGTGGACTTCATTGTACAGTGCACGTCCCTTTGGCAACGAAGGTTCCTCTGCTAGGAATGTGTTTTTTTTTTTTTTTTTTAATTTTCTTTTTTTGATTGGCTGTTTATTTTAATGGAATCTATACAAAAATTTTGAAAAAAAAAAAAAAATTATGTAAAGGAATTTTTACGAAAAACACTCATGAATAAAGTGGTGAGCCTCCTTAACAAAAAAAAAAAAAAAAAAAAAGATTTCTTGATATTTTAATGTAACATATAGAGAAATAAAACATGATGTAACATTGAAATAATTAACGAATGAATAAAAATTTTTATAGCTAGTGAGAAAGGAGGGAGAGAGAGAGAGAGATATACCAGTGGATAGTGATGCCATATGGCCCTTTATTGTAGACGTTAACAAAAGCAATATCTCCCTTACGAACACGAATCTCCGGGCCAGGGAAGCTGCCGTTAACCACAAGAGTGCTCTTTGTGTCGCACAGCTTCGTAAAATTGGTCTCTTCTACCTTTTAAATTTTAGATATAATGACAAAACCAGTGTTACTCTATAATAATATGTAGTGTAATAAATGTCATCTTCCCTTCTCTACTGTACTCTGCTTACATGTGTGCTTACATGCTGATGAGCTAAGCTACTCTGTATATATATATATTAATTTACTTGTTGTACTTAAAGCCATTTTCTTTGATGCTCGTACAATTTTGTTAATTATTGCTTCTATACCTTGTGTTTTGAGTTTCGGCGTTTCTTCATTAAGTAGGGAGAAAACAGAAAAATGTAGCGTAAAAGGTAGGGAAAAAGAAAAAAAATTAGAGGAGGAAGAAGAAGCACAGGTAATAGATTTTGAATTTGTTAAATGAGCAAAGGCATATTATCACTTACAATGAAGTCGTAATAGTGGACGTCAGTGCTTTGAGCAGACCTTAATAGGATTAAAGCTGCTAAAACAATAAGGCCTTGGAACTTTGTAACCATTTTGAGGTTCATTTTCGGAGGTGACACTCTTGTTTTGGTTTAGGTAGGCACAAGCTTTATAGGAGAGTGCATCAGGTATTCCGTTTACTTGATTTTGAAATACGGTTGTGAGAGCCAAAAAATAGTCAAGAGACTCATTTTAGAGGATGCTCACGTGATAGTCAAATTTCGGTTGCATCACCTCCCCAAAGAACTTTAAGTAAGGTTGTATGTTACCAGTAGTTGCAGTTGCACCCTCACCTCAAAAGCACTTTTTTTAAGGTTAACAATGAATTAACAAATGGGGGCGTGGAACTCTTGTTGTACTGTGTACGCATGCCTTTGGAACGGCTGTTTTGAATCCCATGGACTCGAAAGATCAATGACTACAACTCGAACGCGTAACTCACTGTTTGTCTCTGCCATGGATTCTCTACTCCTTAAATTATTCTTTACTCATTCCACCCCCCACCCAACACCCCCCCCCCCCCCCCCCCCCCCACCCCCCCAAAAAAAAAAAAAAAAAAAAAAAACAAGACTATTGACTCTTGCTTTAAGTTACTATTAATTCGGTCATCCTCTTGTTGTTAAAATAAATAAATAAATAAATAAAAATGGATATTAATTTCCACTTTCTTAAAGCATATACTTTAATCTCATATTTAATAAAAATCGATTTTAGGGGTTAAACCTAGTATAACCTCGAGGAAATTAAGAACATATATTTCGCGTGAGTTAGGAAGATTTAGTGCATTAGATTAAGAGTAAGGATTGTTTGACTGGCCCATTTGCTTCTAATCTTTATTGAGGGGACTCGTGCACTTAAGATTATCTATAGGTCTAGACTTAAAAGGAATCCATGAAGGAATCCATTAAGTGGATGATTCATCTCAGTTATTGATCGTTAATGTGATTTGATGAGCATTGTCAATAGCCAAACTTTATAAATACTCATGAACTCATCCTCATTTGACAACTTAGAAATTGAGAAAAACACTACTATATTGTCATATTGCTACCATGAAAAACTAAACAGAGTTCAAAAGGAAAAACATACTATTACTACTCAAAACTTCAAGATTGATGCTATATAGATCCTCTACTAGTCACATGTGCATTCAAACTCTCCTAAATTGCTTGCTCTTACTTGTTCTTTCTTTCCAAGTCATCTTTATGTATCATTGCCACATTACTTATCTAAGGCTAAGTATAGCATATGTTGTACATTGTACATTATTGTAATTAAATTATGAGCGACTCTACTAGGAACAGAGTAATTTGATAACGATTGCAGTTGTAACGAAGACATTGAATGGCAACACTAATAGTACCACCCAAAGTAGGGAATCAATTTTGAGTTTACGGCTAAACAAACTATGTTAGCACTTAAAAATGCCAAATGAGGCAACATCACATAAGAAGGTGTATCTAATATTATTGAAATAGTTGGAGTCAAGGAAAATAATGAAATAATTGAAAAGAGAAATTAATTAAATAAGTGATCGGTATTTTAGGCAATCTAAGTTCCAAATTGTAGCATAAGAAGTTTAATTAGTAAATTATCGATATAACCCTATTATTACACTTGACAAGGGTACACTAGTAATAATTTGTCACCTCTAAATAAGACTGGCAATTTGGGACCCAATATGCAAGACTTGGATACAATACAACTTGATTTAGATGGGTTTGTATAAAAAAAAAATCGACACGAGATACAAATAAGTTAAGCCCATCTAAACTTGTTTAAATTCATGTTTGGATATGTGTCCCATTCTCTGATCGAGTTATGAACCCATTTGTTAAATAGTTATGACAAACATGCTGCAGGTTGCAATGCACACCCGTTTAACTTAAAGTTTTAATAGTTTTCACTCTTTAGACTTTAGCCAAATCAACAAAGCCACAAATAAGTATTGTTAATTTTCAAATCTCTCTCTTTTCCTCATATTTTCATTTTGTTGCATAAATATTATCTTCCCAAATTAGAGTTATAAATTAAAATATGAGATTTACTATTCTTAAGTATATATTTTCCTTGCTATATCATTGTTTAAATGGGTAAAAAGCCATAGACTTTTCTATGCATTTCATTTGTTTTTTTTGAAGAGTTTTGAATTATATTCTTTTTAATGCTTGTTAGGGATGTAAGTTGTCATTTTTTTTTTCTAGTGGTAAATAAGTTGTCAAGTTGCTTGATTTGATAAGTTGGAATTTACACTAGTTTGCAACTTCATTACTTGATGATATATATAAATACTATCCAATATGCTCAAAGGCTTGAGCACATAATTGGAATTTAGAATTCATATGCTATGAGCTACATTAGCTCAAGCTTCAAAAATTTAAATGATTAGTTAGATATGTTTAATGAAATTTTTATAATGTTACATGTGTGAAAATTATCTTTTCCCTCTCTCTCTCTCTCTCTTATTTGGTTTATTTTCAATTTCAATAAATGAGTATGAAACGAGCAATTATAAATGACCTACCCTACTAAGCTCTTTCATATGTGAAGTGTTTAATGATATTTTTTAAATATGTTTGATGTTCTAAATGGACTAAAAATGTGAAAAAATGTGTTTTTCTATGAGACTTAAATTCGGTCATGAATCATTTTCTTAATCTTTATTATGTACATAACAAGATGATTAAGTTAGATCAATTAGATCTTGAATCAAATTCTTGAATTTTAAAAGTAGTTTAATCTTCTAAAATGTTCTAAAACAAGAAATATGTGTTTTTATGTAAAAATGTAACCATAGTAATATTATTATTAATATCAGATGAACTGAAAGTAAAATAAATATTAAATAGGAAATAAGGAAAAAATGGAGCTAAAAAGGTTAAGCCGGTTCACTATTAATTGAATTGATTAGCATAATGAACTAGTCCTTAATAGATTGATATGATCAATAAAAGATAACTTAATTAATTAATTAAATGAGTAAGGTGGGTTTAATTTTAAAATTAAATTGGACCAACTTAACAATGGACCAAATTGTAAATATAATTTCAATTTTACTAGCTAATTGGTTTTCTTTAAAGGGAAAACTTATTAAATACTAAGTGTTAGACCTAATTAGGTAAATCGTATTACATAATCATAATTTAATTGAATATTCATTATTATTTCTTATTGCATATTATTTTAGTATACGAGGTGGAGTTTTGTTAACATTTTTGTTTATGATCATGGGGCTACAAATATATGGTAGCTACTACATGTTATGTGTGCATGTTGAGTAGTGAACAAAAGCTACCATGATCTTAGCTTAAGATTATTGTTTATATGAAATCTTAAAAATTTAATAAGTTTAAGTATGAAGAATCTAATACTGATGTTATCTAAGATAATTGTATGTGTTCTTGATGACATGGAAGTTTAGGGTAACATAGTAGTAAGGTTGACACATGGAACCTTATCATTAGGAGTGGTAATTTCCTTTTTTTTTTTTTTTTTCTAATTAGACCTTTGAAGTTTTATAGTAACCACAAAAAAAAAATAAAAAATAAAAAAATAAAAATAGTAAAGAAAACAAATGAAAGTTAAAAAATTGTTATTTATAAATTCATGATATGGGTTACGAGTTAAAAGGAGCTATAGATGAATTTTTCAAGGTTTAAGATGCTATAGTTCAATTTAGTGGCTAATCCATCTATTGCAGATAAGTGAATATAAAGTTTATTTTAGATTAACTCAACAATATAGTTTATGTTATAATTATTGATCATAGGAGTTGTGCTAACATTAGGACTAAAGGTATAAAGGATAAGTTAAAGTTACCAACTACAATTCATCCACATTTATATTATATTTAATGAAGAGATAGTAGAGAATCAATTTATATTATTGAACAAGTAAGGGTGCTGATTTTGATTCTTAGCAAATAATCTGATGAGGTTGTGTATGATGTGGTACTAACTATTATTTCTCACAGTGTTTGGAATCCTAAGGCATGAGATAGAAAAATGGGTTATAAAAATGGGTTATGACGAATGTTGTGAATTATATTCTTTTATGAATGATGGTAAGAAAGTAAGAGGCCTTTGAGTTTAAATGATGTTAAGATTACAACATTATAGATGAATCCTCCTAAAGCTATGTTGGTTAAAATAGAAACAACAAGTCAAGTTAAGGATAAAGTAGAAGTTTTGAGAGGAATAATGACGTAATATAGTTGGATGATGCTACTAACAGTGTAGTTGATAGCGAAGATATTGATTTACATCCTATGATACCTTATTTAGCACCTTTGTTTTTGACTCATAGAGCTACTAGGGATTATAGGTACTTGAAATTTCATCATCCAAATTAATTTATCCTAATTTGTTATTGATTGTATTGGTAGGAACCGCAATTCTATTATGCTCGTTAGACCATATAAGATGCTTATAGGAGTTTAAAGGGGTTGTGTTGAGATGTTTTATATTGAAGTGGTATTTTATTTACACTCGGTGTAAAAAAAAGTTGGTATTTTGAGACTCTATGAGTACTTTAGAAGGTTATACTTTTATAGGCTAATATAAGATTTTACGATTAAGCAAGTGAATATTATTCCACCATAGGAGCTTGATGTTCGTAGGTTCATATGGAGTTGGTGGATAAAATACATGGTGAGTAGGAGTACAATTTATGTTGGAAGAGATTATTATTGAGATCATAAGATATGTGGCATGAATATATTGTCATTGATTGCTCAAATTAATGTAGGTTGGGAGCTGTTGAGAGAGTTGATATTTAGTCAGTTGATGTTATGACATTGTAGGAGTTGCACATTCATAGAGTTTTATAGGGAGTATATTGTTATACTTATTGATGTTAGTATTTCCTAGTCTTGAGTTTGTTGGATACTTTTATTTAACTTTCTTCGAATTTTACAGGTTGGCTTTTGATTTTAGAGAGTGCTTTTTCCAATTCAATAGTGAATCTTCTTGACTCTTCGAGTGATGATAGGGATTTGAATTTTCTAATCTATTTATTTAACAATTTTTTTATACCATGTTGAAGATTTGTGTGGATTATTTATTTGACTGGTTATCTTTGCATGTAAAGTTCGTAGATTTGCATGGAATTGTCTGAAGATGGTAACTTTGCATGGAATTGGATGTTATGATACCAACCTTGCATAAAGTTTGCATGGAACAATATAAGAGATCTAAAGGTGGCATAATTGCATGATTGTGCCATAAAGCATTCTTGGAAATTTGTTATAATTTGCCATTGTTTTATTTTATCCTAAGACACTTTCAAACTGCATTTTAGTTTTAGTAATCTAATTTAGGTCATTTAGATTCATTCTTTTCTAGTTATGTTCTTGCTTTAAGCAACCGTTTTTCTTACTACCCATAGGGTTGTTAGGGGTCTATATAAATATTATGTTGTAATAAACTATTCAGTTAGTGAACATTTTTATTAAATCAAAATTGCTCTTTGAATTCTTTATCCCAAAACCCTTAATCTTGTCAATTCTTTTGAATGATGGTGACAAAATCTTTTGGAATTATATAATCATGCCGTAATATCAATAATCTAATTTCATTCACTTTGAAACGACCAATTATGTTATCATATCAATTGCTTTTTTTAAAACCTAAGTTGATTATAATCTATGTTGACATATTAGGTTGCAATTAACAAAACCTAGGTTTGTTACTGCTGTATCCATAAATTGATTTGTCTATGTTCGTTTTGTTTCTTTTTCTCCATATAAAAAATCCCATAAATATTAGAAAAACCCTAAAAACACTAACAAACCAATTATGTTTCCATTGAATTTAGAGATTTCCTCACATATACTCAAATATGGATCCCATCCATATCACGTTGCATATATCAGCACACCTTTGATCCAAATTAGATCATTGAGTTGAAATAGATTGGACTAGGAGAAAACATGTTTGGTAAGGAACAACTAAGTTAAATCTTGGATCAAGAAATGCAGCAACTAAAGAAATGGGAAGTACACATTATAAAGGTCCTATGATGAAACAAGGCAATAGGGGATATTACTTGGGAAAAGGACAACGAAATGTACAACAAGTATCCAAAGCTATTTAAGAACTCCAATACAGTTTAAGCTCAAGAACCAAACTTATTTGAAGGAGAAGGGATGTGGTAACCAAAAATCTTAATAAAAGCAAATGGTAAATATTTAGACATCTATTGTATAAGATGGTTGGAACAAGAGTGATGAAAACAATTAAGAAAATATATATTGAAAACAGGAAATATTGGAAGAATCTTTAGCATATAAAGCAATAAATGGGAAAAAATTATGATCCATTTTTATAAGGTATAAAAAGAATATTAAATTTTAGATAGAAATCAAACATTTGAAACTAGAGAGAATAAAATACGAACACTAAAACTTAGATAGAGGTCATGCCATAGGGGTATTTCCCAAGCGCATTCAATTGGATAGTTTAATTCATGAAGCAATCAAACCACTTGTTTATTTATTAAGTTTAATAAGGTTATAACAAAAATAAAAAAAATTAAATCCTTAAAGAGCCCTATCTTCCAGGAGATTAAGAGAGAGAGAGAGCGAGAGATAATAGTGCAGCTTCTTTCATTTCATTTGTAAAAGCATAGCGCAACTCCAAATCCATTTAAAACCCAACATAATTGCCTTTTCATTTGATTAAAACGACCCCAAACGTCCGTCTTGGCCAATGAAGGATGTCTGACACTGCCACCACCTCCCACAATCCCCTCAGCTGCAGCTTCTCACAATGTCCCCACATATCTAATCAAATCCTAAAGAAATCCGGTCTTGATGGCCGAAGCCCACATCCTATTAAACCATACCAGGCTATTCAACTCAACCACTAAAATAGAACTCTCGGACCTTCAAGTCGCAATTCCCATCGCCACGCAACCTTCCATTTTGTTTCATTTCCAATCTCCGACAACTACAAAATTTGAAAGTTCCATTGCATCTCTAATCTCCAAGCATAAAAACTCTACCCGTTCTTTGAATAAATTTCGTATAAACTAGTGAATGGAACTTGAAAATAAACACAAATGCATGCATATGTATATTGCCGAAATACCTAGGATATAGGCATGCAATTTTTTTTTTTTTTTTTTTTAGTTTTACGTGATAAATGTTGTTAATATAATACGATTCGGTAAAATTTAATTAAATCATAAAAATGATATACGATCAGGTAAGTATGGATACCTAACCGAAAGCATCAATATTCCACTATTTTTTTTTTCTTTTAATACAGTAGGACATTTATTCTTGACAGATTTCTAAGCAATAAAGATATTGAGGGATTGAAAAAAGTTAAAATTAAAATTGTAATGCTCCAAAACTCAACCTGTCACAGCTTATTAGGTATCCCTAATATCTAATAACACGTTAGGCTAAGTATTCTAATATATTATCTAAAATTACCTATATGACTTCTAAAAGGATATAATTAGCATTCTCCATGATTTAATATAATTGGAATAACTTATAAATAAGTCATTATAACTACGAATATAATATAAATATCAACTAGAGTCTACTCCTTTAACGATTAGTAATAAACATCATTGCTACTGGTCATTATTGTAATAATAATTATAATTGCTACTCTTCCCATCTCAGTGATAGTAATAATTATTTTCATACCCATCAAATTTAGTAGACTCATCTAATTGAACTATCCTTGAGTGATGAACTAATGCCCAGTATATATATAGCAATTACATGCGCATAACAAATAATTCATACTCACATGCAAAAACGCAAATAAATAAATCATGCATTCATTTATTATCTTTTTATTTAAGTTCAGCAAACAATACAGTTTTAGTGTTCCAAGACTTTGGGTAACTCACAACCTCAACACGCAATGTATATATATAATATAGGTTGGTATTGTGAATTACTACTCTAGGCTCTAATATCCATAAGTCCCTAAATCTACTTATATTATGTTGATATGCAACTTTACTAAGGATAGCGCCACATGTTAATCAACAAGATGCCTCTTAAAGGTTTGCTACAATAAGCCCTTAGGTCGAACCGAGTACAAGCAACCAACATTTACAAGCAGCCAACATTTATAAGCCAAATAGTTCTTAAATTCATTTTTTTTTTCATTCTAACTTAACACGCACAACCAACAAATAAGTATACATTTACTTGACAATAGGGCCTTTCAACAGTAGAATCATCAACTTTGATTCTTGATATCAATAGGTGACATTAATCAGTCATTATCATAACATAAACTTATTTTTTACTACGACTTGTGATATTAACTATCTTAATCCATGACTTATGCTTTATTTATTACATTCCATATATATATATATATATATTTCAAATCATTGTTATTGCTATTAATTATTCCTTTATTATAGTTAAAGCAAAATAAGTAACTTCCCACTATTATGAAATTATTAACATATTATATATCAAACAAGGTACAATCTATATTAGACTACAATACATATGTAACTGTTTAGTGTTTCAAAACTATTACATATGCAATGTTATAATATATAGAAAATCTATTTTATTACATATATAAGTTATTGACAAGGTAATACAAAGTCATATATATACATATATATTATAATTAAAATAAGATATTGTATGACATATTATATAATAGGATAAGTTATTTAGGTTATAATATATGACTATATACTACTCAACTAAGACAAGTAATTATATATATTTACAATTCAACTGATACTTATATATCATGTATCATAATTCTTATTCTATAAACGGTAGATCTTATGCAAAATAATTATTTAATAGGATATATATAGTAGATAGTTGAATTGTAAAAATAGAATTTATATGTACAAATAAGAATCAATATTTGTTAGCTTATGTTGTTAATAGAAAGCAATTAATGAAAATAGTTAATTAATTAATTATTTTATTTTATTTATTTTTTTAATAATAGATTGTGAAGTAACCTCAAAATTAGTTGCAACATCTCTTAGTATTTGCATAAAACACCTTTTACAAGAAACATCCTTTTCTCCAATGAATTAAACAACTTTATTTTATCACTTTTAAGATAAAAACTTTAGAGTAATACTAGAAAGAAGAAAATATAACTTACTTGATTAAATGTGTACTTCACCACCATACTTGTACACTCACAAGGTCTATAGAACCATAACCTAAAGATTTGATTTTTAGTTAATGACTCAAAAGAATCTATCATGAATGCTTGAAACATCAAACTTATCACGAATTCTTTATAAAATGAGCTTCGATTCATTTTTTTTTTCATCTTTAAGTTCCTTATGGGAAAAACATCGCTTAATACACTAAGTTGATGAGGAGAATAAGAAACTCTATAGGAAGGGAAAGGAAACATCTAATAGTATAGAGGAGAATAGAGAAGATTTAAATATATATATTTAGGATTTTAAGCGATTTCGGTAGTTATGGAATATGGAGATATATTCTTTTAAAAGATATGTTGTTATACTTATTTATTTAGTTATTATTATTATTATTATTATTATTGGGTGTTTACAAACACACACCCAAATATATGTGTGTGTACATATATATAGACAAATACATTGCCAAAAAGCTTCATATAATTTCAGGCATACATATTCCTTCTCGTGATATGTGACAAAAGTAGTCAATTAAGCATTGAGGACTAGGAATCAATTAGGAAAAAATATATGTATACATATACATAGAATATGATAGGAGTATTATCTATAAAACATAAGTGTGTAATTTGTTTTCCAAATTGTAACATGATTTAATATATTAAAATGAACAAAAATAAAATTGAATCATACATATATACATGCATATGAACGCCAAGAATAGAAGAAATAGGAACATGATGGTGTAAATCAACATTTCATGTTACACCATGACTAATTACTATAGAAGGTCATTTTGGTAATTGCGTTTTTAGTCTAATTTAATACCATTGATTGATTTAGTGGGCTACTATTGTAGTTTAGGAAATCGAGTCCTATTAGGGATATCTTAGGGAAATCTAGCTTGGTAAGCATGAAGTACGGATTGCTAGATCAGTTTTTTTTATTCTCGATTTTACTTGGCTATTTCGAGCATGAAAAATAGACTTAGAAAGATTTTTTTTTGGGTCCATCAAGGTCTTGTTTGAACTGCATAGGTCTTTAAAGGGCTCAAATAATCCTTGAGCTTATTTTCAATGTATATGTGCTCATTTCATAAGCTATAAGGCTTAACCTGGGCCATGCCTAAGTTTAAGGCCCATCCATTATGTAAGAACTAGAGGCTTAAATCTAGATTGTTGATCACCAAGAACTAATCCAATGGATTTCATCATTGACTCAGTTGATTCATCAATATTAGTTTCATTCAAAGGTTGACATGGAGGGCTAAAATTATATAGGAGGCTTTTCCTCCTTATTTGCAACATTCGAATCAGTAGCAAGCTCTATAAAGACATTGTTACTTTGCAGAAATGACTCTATAGAATATCAAACAGTAAAATTATCAAGAATGGATCATGGCACATCACATCATTATATTGAATCCATCATCACATGTACACGTAAAGATAAAATGAGATTGCCTATTCCTCCCCCATGCATCTTTCTAATATTGTCCCTCGACTTGTCATCAAATCAAGATTTCTCTAAGATTGATTGCATATGGATTGCGTGTGATCAATTGTCAATCTTAGTACAATCACCGATTAGTATTCATTTGATTAGATAGGAATAGGATAAGTTTGACTAATTTGTGACATACATACATGCATATGCATGCCCAGACTTACATAGGGTAGAATAAAAATATGGCTCGACTTATATTGTAATTATGCAAATTAAATCGTACCACATTAATTAATAAAGATCCAAAATTTTAAGTCCATTCTTATACATGTATATATTTAAGGCTAGCAATTTTGGATTAATTTGTCAATCTTGATACTATAAGACACGTTTATAAATGATTTTGTGTTGGCAAAAATTGACACAAATAATAAATGGTCAAACCTAAGACGACAAATTTAAATTCATGTCTAGGTTTTCGTTCGACATCCAAACCTGTTTATGAACTCCTTTATTTGAAAACTCCTTATAGGTTTGACTTGTGAGCCCATTTACTGTTAATAAAATTTAAAATTTTATTTTATTTTTTCATTTTTGCACACTAGATGCTAATTTAGACTAGGGTTTTAAGTTTTTGACTTTCCTTTTCATTTCACACCACATGAATATAAGTAACAATTATCTTTTTCTTTGAAACACAAGTCACAATTATCTCTTTATTCTTCTCATACTTGATCATGCAAATCTCTTTACTAAAGTTATAAATCTCAAATTCTCAATTAAAGATATGATCATGATGGTTCACTTCTTACACCAGCTAGTCTTTGTTTAGATAGTCAAGTGAAATGTTTTTCACCACATGTAAAGTTATGAACACAAGAAATTGACAGATCATGAGCTAACCATATACTATATTAGTTTTATTTTTCTTTAATATGATATATTTTCTTAGTCATATTAAAAAAAAGGTTCCATGAAATTATATATTTAAAGATATGGAGATAGAGTTTTGAATCACAATTCTGGTGTTCAAAAAATTTTAAAAGAGAAAGGATATTACATGTCCAAAGAGATGGGTATTTGTTCAAAATGTAAGAGCCAAACATCACTATTCAAGAGTCATCTCAGTCTCATGTTGTGGGTTAAGATGATTTCTTGATTCATTCATAAAAATTAATATTTTAGTATAATATGTGTTTCAAGATGATTGCAATGTGATCCTCCTCTACCTCCTTCTCCTTCTGAGGTGCCATATTTGTGTTTGAGGACTAGTTTTAGCTAATAATTTTAAATTATATGGCTGCTTTTATTTTGAGTTAAGTATTGAGGCACCAGGAATCAATTATGAAAATATATGTATACATATACATATCATATGACGGGGATATAATTTAGTAGACATAAGTGCGTAATTTGTTTTCCAAATTCTAACATGTTTTAACATATTAAAATGAACGAAAATAAAATCAAATAATATATGTATGCATAAATATGAACGCCGAGACTAGAAGAAATAGGAAAACAATGGTGTAAATCTACATTTCATTTTATACTGCGGTTGATCACTAAC
This sequence comes from Lumnitzera racemosa, assembly GCA_024138005.1. NCBI lineage: Eukaryota > Viridiplantae > Streptophyta > Magnoliopsida > Myrtales > Combretaceae > Lumnitzera > Lumnitzera racemosa. The sequence continues at coordinate 65,178,524 of JAMXBC010000010.1, read as the reverse complement.
GACTGTTCATTCAACTAGAATTTTTGATCTGCATGCCCAGATCTATAGTAATTAGTAGGTAGATTAAAAACATGGCTTGACATATATTGTAATTGTGCACCTCATAAAATAATCAAATTAAGATGGACCAAATTAATTAATAACGTGTATATATATAGTGCCGAAACATTGAGTTTAGAATATAAGGTCGCAACTTCAAATCGATGAGTTGCACATATATTGATGATATAATATAAATTAGTATACTAACGGGTAAAATTAGGTATATGGATTCAATGTTAAAATGAAGTCTACTATCCAAACCCATAAGACTAGGAGTTAACCTAGTTGTCTACTACTGGCGGTTGTGTATCCACGTTCTGTGTGAAAAATTTAAATGGAGCGATATTTCAATATATATATAAATACATACAGTTCAAGGACCCCTTTGAGAGACAGATGAAAATATAATGTCAATGCAGATTAAAATATGCATTTGATATTTTTTTAAATAAATAGTTGTTTTGCAATTAAAACTCTATGCATTTGATGTTTGCATATGCATACTGGAATATGGTACCTAATGCAGTGACATTAATGGAAACTTATTTAAATGGCATATTAAAATTAGGAGGAAATTACAAATAGCCCTCCTAAACTTTAACTAAACTCCAGATTAAACTTATAAACTTTTAAAATGTGATTTTTGATCCCTTAAATATTGATAAATTGGCAATATATAGGACATTTCCTTTTTCAGTTAAAAGAAGTCACACTACAGTCAAAGTTTAGAGGGTCTTAAAATACATTTTGATAAGTTAAGAGGTATTTGTGCATCAAAATTAAAGTTTAAGAAAGTTATTATCAACTTATGGGAGTTGTTTATTAATTTATCAAAATTTAAGGGTTCAAAAATCATATTTTGAAAGTTTAAGGAGTCAATCTATACTTAAGTCAAAGTTTAGAGAGATTATTTGCATTTTCTCCTAAAATTAATGTACCATCAATACCGTGAAAAATATGTCAAAATTACTAATTTACAAATTATGTACCATCAAACCATGAAAAACATGTCAAAATTACTAATTTACAAATTAGATTCCATATTTACCTTAGGTGGCGATTTAAATGAAATGATAGTGTTGAGAAATGACACAAACTTGCTTAAAAGGCCAGTGAAAGTTAATAAAGATGCAAAACTTTTGTAAAAGGAGAAAACGACTATCAAAATTCATAATAAAATGAAGTCTTATATAACGAAAAACATAATGCCTTCCCTATGACTAAATGGACAATAATAAAAAAGCTAACATGATAATTATGAAAAGTAGTTGGATTGTCATAAACATTAACATTGACAAAGAAGGAATTGGGTAAGGGGAAAAAAGAAACTGTGATAATATTAATACTTCTATTAATTCCATGCATTAGCAAGATACAAATAATATTTATGGCAACTCTTGGAAGAATGGTAGATTCAAATCATATATTAGAATTAATGAGAGAGGAAAGACGTCTATTAACTTTCTCTTTGGGTTGAATGGCATATGATAGGAAAGAAATAGAAGGATCATTAAGGAGTCTGAAGGAGTTGGTAGTTGGATTGATTGAATAAGAGTTGAAGCAAATGGTAGTGGGCTCACTGTAAAAATAAAAAGCTAAAAGGTGAGCAAACAAGAGAGAAACCATCTTAGACCCCCTTCAACTAAAAGCTATCTGAAGTTTAACTATGACATAGTTATTACGAATGATGGAAAGAAGACTACTATTGCAACTATTTGTAGAAACTCAAAAGGAGAGGCTATTGTAGCTCTCTAAAAAAAAATCTCACTAGTCTTACCCCTTGAAGTTGAATTATGGGCCATTTTTGAAGCTCTAAAAATAGCTAATGACTTATGGCTTGACAATTTTTCTACTAAGACTAACTCGTATACAATCATAGATTGTGTGACGAATCAGGAATTTATATAGGATGTTTGTATTCAGGTTCCCAGTCTTTGTAGAAATTATGAGGAAAAATTTAACAATGCTACTTTTTGCAAAGTCTCTAGTGAGATGAATAGGGCAGCAAATGAATTAGCCAAACCAAGACAGGCCATAAAGAAGATTTTTTTTTTTTTATTCTCCTTTGGAGGATGTTGTTTTGTTTTTGAAAAATGACTTCCCAAACTGTTGTAATGTTATGGAGCCGGATTGAGTTCTGACTAAATTGTTTTGTTTTTGATAAATGATACTACATTTCTCCATTAAAAAAAAAAAATGGCTAAAGACACCTTTTAGTGTCTTTGATATTTTAATTTTTCATTTTATTTACCTTTTATCGAGCAACCTATAAATCTTGTGAATTTCTAGATAACGGGTTAGAAGTTAATAAAATTCCTTGAAAGACACCCTTAGTGTTGACAAGATAACTAACCTTCAACCTAAAAGACTACTTTAAAAAAATCAAATCAAACTCCTAAAACCTAAATGGAAATCTAAGCCCTAATTTGACCCCTATACTCAAAAGACTTAAAATCTTAGAAATAAATGCCAATAACTAATGTTAACTCCTAAGGTTAACCTAATCTAATGAAGCTAACTCTAAACCCTAATAGGAAAGAGATTGATAGTTGAAACTCTTGAGAGCTCCCTAAAACCAATAAAGAGTAAGTTAAACAAAAAATGAATATTGGTATAGATAACCTTAACAATGAATTCAAAACCTTAAAACGAATACTATAGCTCTTAAATGATCCTTCGAACGCTAAAATCCTAATTAGAACCTTAAAACATATAAGCCTTTAAATTGAAAACTCCTAATCGATAGTTGAAAACCCTAATCCAACTATTGTACTCTAATTAAATAGAAAAAAAAAATTCATCAATCAAAGACTAATATCTTAATTGTCCTAAAACCTTAATCTACCCTTTAAAACATACTCAAATAGCAATAATTGTCTCAATTCCTTAAACTAACTAGACAAGATGGCCTTACGAGCCTAACTAAATTAATTTGGTACATTAAGCCCTAAACTTTACCTAGTTAATGTCAGGTATGCGAGTGATTAAGATTAAGAAACTTAATTATACTGTAGTCTACTAATTAGGTTTTACATCATAATTAACTATAAATAAAGAGCAATTATTCATATAAAGCCAAAGGAGTTATACGAAATATCTCCTTAATAATGCCGACATTATATTTAAGGAGATAATATGAATCCTTTAAACTTTTGGATTCGAACTCGGAGTCAGATACAAGAGCTAATAGGTAAACCTTAGAACTACTCGAGATATAATAATAAAAGTTATAATAATAATAAAAAAATTGAACTCCAAAACATAAGTCATAAACCCTAAATAATAAGTCGAAAAAACCTAAAAAGAGTAAAACCCTTGAACCCTAATCATACGTGTAAAAGCTAAAACCCCTAATGTACGAGAAACCCTAAAATGATGGGAAAATATCAATAGATTGAATAAAACTTTAATTAGAAGTCCAAAACCCTAATTCAATCAATAAACCCTAATTATATCCCTAAACTATTCATTAATCGCAAATAAATTCTCCAATTGCTTAGAAAGCCTAAATCGCCAATCCCGCCAATCTTGTATGCGATTTGAAAACCCTAATCGATCTTGAATAATATAGGACTCTAACAAACAAAGTAATATAGGTAAATGTACTTAATTAAAGTAATAAAATATGGAAAGACCATAGTTACATCTTAATTAGGCCTAAATTACTTAATTAAGTACAATTATGATTAATTAAATTAGTTACCCTTTAATCCATCTACCAACCCTAGTCTTCTTAATTAAGAAATGGATAAGATCAATTAAGGAGATAAGAAAAAAAGGCTAATTAGACAATTAAGATATTTTGAGATAAACCTTTTCCAAATCAAGTAAAAGGTCAAGGAGCAAGTGGTTCTCCCATGATCATTATACCCTTTTAACCAATTAAAGCAATATCTTGTCCCCCTTATCTATCTGCAATTTCACCCATTCAAAACCCTCGTTTGAATCTAGTCTTCACTCTTAGAAAACCTTAGGAAATACTTTAGAAACTTAAACAAAAACCAAAGGAAAAAAGGGAAGAAAACAAAAGGAGCTATTGGACCCCTTTGCGTACATCAATGCCTTTTATATCTAACGCCACCATATGTCACCAAATTACAAGTCACCACCACCAAAACGTTATACACACACTTTATTTTCCTACCGACAAACTCTCTTCCAAAGAAGCACGTTTCAACTTTGTTTTTAAGTGAAAAAGTTAAAACTTATGCAAACTAGTTTAAGGTAAAACTCACCCAACTTATGTTTTCTATTCACACTAGTTTTATCTATAATATCTTGACAGTTTAAGATTAGAAATACTATATAAATATGTTATAATCTTGTACATGTCATTTTAGAGCCTTATAATTACACCATCATTTATGTACTTAGCTAGTTTGTTATTTACATTCTAGAAATGTGAAAGATAGTTTTATGTAGATAGCTTGAAAAGATGATGATAAAACTCTATGAAACCCTAAGTACTATTCATGCCACCCCCTTATGATATGTATCTATTTTATTTTCACCATCCTATGTGATATTATTAGCTTAAAATAAGAAGAAAAGTGATTAAAATGAGGAAACACACTATAATAAGTGTTGGATGGAAGAAATTGAACAAAAGCCTAGAAGAAATTTACTTAGCCACCACTTTCATGAAAGTTTCAAATCTATAAATTTTGGCTTATTAACTTAACATAATTATTTAGTGTTAAGTATGGTTTAAGACTTAATTAACCAAGTTAAGTAGATTAATGATGAGCTAAGACCCTAAATTAGCTTAGTTAGTGATTAGAGACTTAAGAATGGTATTAATGGCCACCTTAATGATTATGATAGGATCTATAAAGTTAGGTAAAGTGGACTAAACTTAGGGCTAAGATTGGCTTAAGCCCAAAAAGATAAGTGGGTTTAGGCCTAAGGCCTAAAATAAGTTATTCAAGAGGCCCACTAAACCCTAAGGCCTATCTAAGACATCCATTATAGGCTCTTAATAAGTTGAAGCCTTAAACATAAGAAAAGGGCCCATTTAGGCCCATAAGAGCAACACTAAGGTCAAAAATGAAAATTTAAAGTGTTGGGAAATAATTTTTCACTTAAAATACTTAAAAGAAAGCCTAAAATAGTAAGTGTAAGGCCTAAGATTAAAAACTAAGCTTTAGGCCTAAGGCCAAAACCTTAAAGTGACCAAACTCACCTTTTAGGCCTACGACCTTATAAGACCTAAATCAAAAAATTTTTGACCCAAAAGGCCAAAAATGACATTGCCAAATGAAAGAACACTTAAAAATGATGAAAATCAACTATAAGAATATGAAATTCTAACTTAAAATGATAAAATAAGTGGAAATAAGATAATTATAGTGAGGTTAGCAAATAGATTAAGTTTGAGATGATTCTTATTTACTTTAATTACCTTAGGTGATTTAAGGTACCAAGCTTGAGACTACTGAGGACTATTGGGAATACTAGATTTCAAGGCTAAGTAAGTATATCGACCTTTGTCTTATCTTACTTGTGGTTATAGCATAGAGTACCATTTAAATGTATATATATATATATATATATATGCAAGAATTGAACTTATTTAGGTTTGGGACTATATGTATGTGTTTGATTTAGATGTACTTACTTGCTAAGCGATGATAATATACATGAATTACGAATAGGATGCTACATTAACAATTAGGGCTATAGATTGTCTATTATATATAACTGGTAGGTCACTTGCAAACCGGAATAATAACTATCAGACCTTAATAATAACCGGCCATGCATAGCATGTTGATGCATTATCTATATAGGGCATTAGCAGTATGTAGTGGAACGGGAGATCATGCATGTTTGATTTAGTATTATTATTATATGTTGTTTAGCATTTTGCATGACGTACTCAAGCAACATATTCTTGCTTCGGCCTTTAGGATTTATTTAGCTTTAAGGAGTGTAACCTTTTGCTTGAGGCCAAGCCATGTCCACTGCTTTGGGTTTATTGAATAAGAGATAAACATGCTTGGATGATAGATGTAGAGACCTGGGTCTTGACATGCTTAAAGACTTCATAACTCGGGCAACGGTAGGTATAAAATTGTGCTATATGCAGTTATCGATCGACTGTATACATTGTTTACGTTGCATATGTTTGTACATGTATTCATATGTTTGATAAATAGCTTGTTTGTTATTGTCTAGTGGTAAGGTAGGAAGGTTACTCACTGAGCTTAATGTGCTTGCCCTTTATTAGTTTCTTTTACAGGTCTTACAAAGCTAAGGCTAGGCTAGGATTTGAGTGTAGAGTACTCCATCGAGCTAAAAAAGTAGAATATCAGTTTAGAAAAGCAAGTAATATAGTCAAATTAAACTTTTAAGGTATTCAATGGCTTTATGATTGTTAGGATATAGATACTTTTTCTTATTGTTGGATAGGTAATTCTAATTCTCTATAATTTTGGTGACTGTAGATTGCTGGATCACTTATATATATATATATATATATATATATAGTTAAGCAGATGTATGTAAAATGAATAAGCATCCTTAGAAACTCTATAGTTAGAGTCTGTAACCTCTGACTTATAAGACGGTTTTTATATCATGAGTACACACGTGATATGAGTATTTTAAGTAAAACTATCAGGCCCCCTTCTAAGGCATTACACAACTCCTATATACTTAATAGTTATTACTAAATCGTCTGTAATATTAAAGCCAAAGACACCCCTTTGGTGTCTATAGTATTTTAATATTTCATTTTATTTAGCTTTTACTAAACAACTTGATAAGGTCGATCTAGAAGAAATGGTAGTAGGTTTAGAATGAACAGGAATAGGTATTTAAAAGAAAATGGGTACGAAGAATAGGAAGGGTTTTGATAGTGAATGTGGATGGATATACCTCACCAAGACAAAAAAATAATCAGGGGGTTTATGCTTGAAATAGAGTTCGATACGACTTACGAACACTAGATGTCGCTTACGAACACTAGATGTCGCTTGGGGTTTCAAATGAGAGGTTAGATATGACTCACCAACCTATTCAAATGAAGGGGTTCACCATAATCTTAGGGTTAAAATTGATAAGAACATGGGAGAGATTAAAAAGAGTTATCAACACTCGATAATCTAGCAAATGTTAATTCAAGTATAGCCTTACTTTAAAGAGTAAAGATTCACTCTATATAGGAATATAATTTCCGTACATATCTCTATCCTTATATATATTTATAGTAAGTCCTAAACCTTAGTAGCAAAATTATAAATAACATACAAGGCTTTAAACCCGAAAGAATCGAGCCTACAAATAAAATAATGGAAAACATATACAAGAATAGAAAACTGTGTGTTTTACAGAAGTCAGCATACAGTCACTTGGCATGTCTTGGGAATAGTAGTATTCGAATCAGACAGGGTTGGCTGTTGGATGTGTAGGTTCGGGAAGGAGTCTCTGAAGTCTCGTATGACTTGGCTAAGGCACTAGAGAGGTCAGCCTACATTTGTTGAGTTCTAGATTCAGTTGGCATGAGTCTCTTGGTGCTGTACTGAGTGATTCTTTGATCTCATGTACTTGGCCTTATGGTTTCTCGACTCCTTGGTTGATGACAGAGTTGATGACGAGTGTTTATTTTCCTTCCTTTCATCCTTTTGGCTGTAGCTTAGCTTCAACGAGCATTAATAGGCCTTAGCTTGGATGTGGTCGGAGGTTGATTCCCATCATAACCCCTATATACTTAATAGTTATTAATAAATTATTAATGTGTTAAGGTTATTACGGTAAGAAACTCTACATGCCAAAAATGATATCTAATATACAAATCCTCACAAAAAATGGTATCTAAACTAAAAAATTTCCATTAAAACAATAGCTTTCAATTATAGCTTTAATATCCATAAATCTTAGTAATTCTTTAATTAAATTTCCAATTATTGTGATATTTATAATCCCTAATACTTCATTAGTAAAATTTGTTTGTTCAAACATTAACTCAAGGAAAAACTATGGACTTTTTCATAAATGGTTTATTTGTTTCTTTAAAACTATTGTAGAAGTAAAATTATGTCCTTATTTCACAAATAGTCACCATAAAAAGTAATTAATAATTAAATTGTTCTATTATTTTGTTTAGTGATATGTGATCATTTTACAAATAGTTTATTTCTTTTTAAAATTATAGAAGAAGACAAACTATTGATAATTATTTTTTTTTAATTTATTCAATGATATGTTTGATTGTGTTTATTTCATAAATAGTTTATTTACTTATTAAAATTTTAGTAGAACGTGAAATCTATTTCACAAATGATTGCTATAAAAAGTAATAGATAATTAAACTTTTTTTTTTATTTCTTAGTACTATGTTTAATTGTTGGTATCAAAATGGAGATAAAATCGGATTAAGCAATGAAAACTATTAAAAATATTAGTATAGGAGTTCAAAGATGTAATTTTATTTTTTTGAAATTAATAATTAGTAAATGGGTTTATGTTATAAAGTTGTAACTTTAGCTACTCTATTTTTTCTTCAAATCGTAATTTTCTTTTATTTTCCATCTATGTAACATCTATATTTATATTATTAACATGAATTAGGGGATCTTTTGGTTTCTTTTTATTGTTCCTTCAATTACACCTTTAACATATTGGGAATAACCATTAAATCATATGATATTAAATTCTAGCTTAATAACATGAAGTGCAAAGCGAGTGATTCACTTTTTTTTTTCTCTCTAATTTTAATTTCTCCCTTTTACTCTTAGTGACATACCAAATGGCTGTAAATACTCCATTTGACTTGTAATAAAATCTAATACATTTGAGGATTAGTATTTTTTTTTCCTTTAACTCATAATGAAATCTAATATATTTGAGGATTGTGCTCTTAAACAATTTCTTACAAACTCTGAAATAATTAATTTGCTTTATGAAAAGTCTCAATTAATATATCATTAATTGTTTCGTGTGTGTAATGAAATTTCTTCAATAAAACAAATTAAACGCAATTATCATATTTAGTGTATTTTTAACATATGCATTCTTAATGTATTACTATGTTGTAAATATATTCTTCTTTCCTTTTGGACAACTTTTTTCCAAATGTTTTTCTATTATTTTTTTCTTTCTCAAATCAAATGTCATATATATTGTGTGATTCAATAATTGTGTTATTCTCCAAATTTTATTACATTGTTGTATTTAGTTCTTATATACATATTGTGGGTATGTCATTTGCTAATTATTTTATTAAATCCATGATTGTGAACCTATCAATTGACATGTGTCAACTTTTAATGAATAATAATAATAAAAAAACTCAAACAAAAATGTTTTATAATGGTACCAATAAATTTTTTTATCATTATGATATTAAGACGTGTATAGAAAATAAAATATTAAGGACTTAAATAAATAAAAAAAGCAATCTAACTAAGGATATAATTTGTGATATCATTAAATATTTTGTATGGGTATGACATTTCAATAAAGCAAATTAAATGCAATGATCATGTTTAGTGTATTTTAATATATGCATTTATAATGTATTACTATATTGTATATATATTCTTCTTTCGTTTTGGACAACTTTTTTTCTAAATTTATTTTTGCAATTCTTTTTTGTCTTAAGTAGTAGGTTATATATATGCTTTGATTAATAATTGTGTTATGTTCTAAATTTTATCATATTGTTGTATCTAGTTTTTACACATGCGTCGTGATATTGCCATTTGCTAGCGTTAATTAATTCAAATAAAATAAATTTGGTCTAAATAAAAATTCATTTTCCACTCATAGAGCAAAGGGGAAAATTTAATCTAACATTTGTGAAATATGCAAACACATTAAAGTAAGTATGTGCATTGAGTTTCAAGAAAATGTGTTTCTACTCATAAGATATTCTTCATCATACCTTATCATTGTTTTTGTTTTTCTATGTATTTTTTTTTCTTTCCTTTTCTTATAACATTTCTTATCTTTTATTTCTTCGTAGTTTTCTCAATTTTGGTGATTTTTTTGTTTTGTGAAT